>OZ005650.1:277266010-277393510 GCA_963930645.1 Salticus scenicus | reverse complement strand
TGAGATTTAACTTTCCTATTTTTGAGATAAAGTGCAGCACATAAGCGTTACCTGTCGGGTGATAAGCACCCAAATTGAACTAATAAAGGTTTTCATAATCTTCATTTCTTACATACTAAGTTTTGTGAATTTATATGCAGTAAAATCTAAAATATAGCCTCTCCTTGAAAAAAAAAAAAGTTTGTATGGTCGATATGCACCCAAATTGAATCAGTATAAATATAATGTATAATAATGACCATCTTACCAAGTTTTGTTTGATTACTCACTACAGAACTTGAGGTAAAGCCTTCCCTAAATTGGGAAAAATCGCAGTATAGCAGCGCCATCTGTTGAGCGATTTGCACCAAAAGTTGATTGGCATTAATTTATGTAAGGTGCAACTACATATAAATTTACATTAAATTTTGCTCTGTAGTTTCTGAGATATAGTTGCCACAAATTTTTTGTCACATGTACAGGCAGACGGACAGACAAAGATTTTCTAAAACAGATTTAATCGTGTTCTGCACCTCTTAAAACGTGTAAATCCATCGAAAAAAGGAAGTCTAAAATGTTAACGAAATCAAAACTTTTTTCGATTGAATATAAAGAAAGTAATTAAAAAAATCTATGTTGTGGTCATCACAAAAAATGTTCTATGTTATTGTTTATAACTGGGTATCTCACCGATTGATATGCACAAAAATGTAATCAGCGTAACTTCTCACAATTCATACTTTGCATCACATGTCGGTGCAATTTTAACTACTAGATTGTGACATGCCTATCTGAAAATACGCAAAAAATGATAGCAGCACCATCTGTGGACCGATATGCATTCAAATCGAATTAGCGTGATTTTTTATAATATGTAGCTCACGTGGGAAGTTTGGTCCTTTTATATAACATAGAAACTGAAATATAGCCTGCCTGTGAATAGAAAATATGATAGCAGCATAACAGTGCCACCTGTTCGACCCCTACACACCCGAAGTGAATCAAAATAATTTTACCTAATATACATGGTATTGAGCTTAGTCCAATTATATATTATAGACGTTGAGATATTGCCACCCCCTAAATGGGATTAAATTGCACCATAGTAGCACCAGCTATCGGCTCATTTGCATTTAAATCGAATCAGCATTATTTTACATAACATCCATTCCACATGCCAGGTTTAGTGCATTTATAGCCCTATAGAAGCTGAGATATAGATTTTCCTTAAAAGAGGGAAAATTGCAGCATAGCAGTGCCATCTGTTGGCACCCCAGTATCTAATCAATATTAAATTTAAGTCACTGTCTACAAAGTATCAAGTTTGGTTAATTTTTACCAATTACTTCAATCGATACAGCGTCTACAAAACAATACAGAGTCTACAAAATTTTAGAAATACACAGACATTTTCTAAAAGTGACTTTTAAAAAATATTCAAGATATCTCAAAACGTGTAGATCCATTGAAAACTTGTGATCGAAAGTTTTCATTATTCCTATAATTTCTCTAAATATATATATTTACAGATATATATATATAGCTGAAAACTTTTTTATGTTTACAGAAGCATGTAATGAAAAAGAAAGATGTTAAAAATAGTGTCGTCATGACATAAAAAATCAATCTGACATTTGTATTTAATGTTTAAATTGTAGTTGAACAAAAAAACCAAAAAGAAAAAAAAAAGAAAAAAAAAAAAAAAGAATTTCCTTCTACTGTTTAGTCTACTCGATTGTTATTAACAAAGAAAAAAAAAACCGCTTTGTTTTCTATCGGCTATGTTATTGTCGAGGCGATGTTATTGACTAGGCGACGTTTTCACAAGCGATGTTTTGACGGCGATGAATTGACGGGCGACGTTATTCCCGGCGATGTTTTGACGTAGACCCGCTTGTTGGATCTAAATATGATTCTCAACATTTCTGTGATAGTTTTTGTACTGTGTTAAAATCAGTTTTATTTTTGTTGTGTTGGTATTGGCATGTATCTCTTAATTGCTAGAATTTTAATGTTAAAATTCATTATGATATCTATCATTTATACACACATACTTATATATATTATTATTATTATTATTATTTTATTTTCTAATTTGGCTTAATGGATTAACCATAATTTGATGATTTTTAGCGAAGGTCGAAAAAGAAAACAATCAAATCACCAAGTGGCTGTTCTTACTTAGCATTACATCAATTCTATTAAATCATCTTTCAGACTTATTTTATTTGTTTCAAAATTACGAGTAAAATTTATTTTTTCTCAATACATTGTTGCAATTGTGATGTCATATTTTTTCTTCGAAATCATCCATCTTCCATTATTTTAGTCTTTCCTTCAAACCGAAGCTAAAAATTTGTTTTATTTCAATACATTTTTGTAGCAATGACATCAGTTTTTAATGTTAGTTTCAGGAAACGTAGGTTTTCATTATTAAATATATTATTATTTTTCTTTAAAAGTTAAAAAAAGATATTTAGCCTTTAATTGCTGATTTTAACAAATTTATAATTTATCAAAGCTTTCGTAAATTCGAAATTTCTTTGTAAAATTTACTCTCTCTTTATATTTATGTTCGTAAAAAAATAAAATCATCGTTATTAAACAACTTTTCAAATGATCACAACTTGTTTTTTATTTTTCATAATAATTTATTTTGATAAATTACTTTGTAATTTTGAATAATTTGAAAAACCCACTAAAACTCACTAAACTAAATCAGATAATTACTTTTATTTTTCGTTTTTAAACAAGTAGAATAAAAATGTTGCTGTATCCATGAATTATCCCAGTTCGATAACGCAGATCAATAAGTTTGTCAAAACATTTGTTTCTTTCGGCTTAATAGAAAAGTCTAGAGTTTGGGAATTCTTTCTTCTACAGGTAAAAGAGCGTTTCAATTTTTAAGTAGAAATTTTTAGAAAAGTGTTATAAATCATATAACCGAAAGAGATAAATGAGAATTTTTAAGACCAAAAGATAATTATAATTTGAGAACCTTTAAAAGTTGGAAAAATGTTAAGAGTTGTGAACAAAAAGTCACAATTTTTTCTATTTTATAGAATAATTAAGCGGACAGTTGTTTCTAAAGAAAAATATCAAATAGAATAGCTATTCGTATTTCACGAAGAATTTGAAGCAACGTAATAGAATCATGTAGTATATTCTGACGTGTAAATGTGCCCTAAAATTTAAAATTAGTAAATTTGGTTGACTTTGGGTTGTAAATTTGGTTGCCTGGGATTTGCTACATAATTTGAATACTCGGTGATTATGATATGTATTGCAATTCTCCAAAACTTTCTTTCTGGAACGTCACTGCGCCTCGTGTCTTATGATATTTAGGGTATCTAAAACGTTAAAAGGAAATCTCATCTTTTGATTGTCACATTATTTCCATATTAAGCGAAACAAAGTATTGTTTAAAACCCTATAAGCGTCAATTCCGTCTTTTTTCGACATGCATAGTCAAAATAAAAGGCTGGTGTAGCTAAATTTTGAAATATAGGGGAGACTGGGACACAGTGGACCACACTTATTTAATTTTTTTAATATTTAACTCTTTTAGTTTACATTGAGACTCATAGATGGTAGCATGGTACTACTTGTATACATCCAAAAAACCACATGGTAAATGCTAAGGTAGCCATTTTATACAATTTTTACGTTTTGAGGTGCTCAAATTAATTTTTCATGTTTGAAGTTTTTTTTTTTATTTTTTAATCAGGACTGAACAATTGACTTAAAGTATTGAATAGTTGTTAAGAAAAGGTAAGATATTGTTGTTTTTAAATTTATAAAAAATATTAGCATATTTGTAGTCTATATATAATTTTAATATTATTATTTGTTTTGTCTGGACATGGGGCACAGTGGACCGCCTTACAATGCGTCTAAAAGTCCAAATTATATTTAACACCTTATTTATTTTAGTTAAATTTACGTATACAAATATAATGTGACTCAAAATAATTAATAAAAAAAATAATCTTAATGTTATAGTAAAATAAATTTCTGAAAAGGAAAAATAGTTGAATGGTAGTATAATAATTATGAATATCTAAATTTAATAACTATTTGAATTGTTTAATATTAAAAAATAAATAAAATGATTATGTGATATAATAAATAGTAGGTTATATAAATTTATTGTTGTCGTTTTTAGAAACAACATATTAAAAGTAGAATAATTTTAGTTAAACTTACTTCTCAAATATAATGTAAAGTATTAATATCTCAAAATAATTAATAAATTTTTTTAACCCTTTCAGGGGCAATGAATTTCATTTCTTTTATAATCAAGTGTCATCACAGTTTGAAAACAAGATTAGAAGAAAGGTAATAAATTAATATTTTCGCATAAGGTAAAAAAGTAAAATTTTATAAAAATTTTCTGGGATGAATTTTTAAGATAGGAACTGAAATTAGGTGGTATAAACTATATACCACTGCCCCTGAAAGGGTTCAATAGTAATATAAGATTTAATTATATATTTCATAATTTTTATAACTATATAATATTAATAAACAAATTAAAAATATATCTTATTGTTTTTAGTGATGGCACGTAAAAGACAAAGGAAATCTGATATAGAATTCTTCCTCTAATTTGATTTCTTATTTATTTTGATTTACTTTAAATTTTAGTAATTTTATTTCATGAAAATGTTCGAATTATGTTATTTAGACTAGAATTGCATAAGAAAATAATTTTATGAAAACAAAATTAGTAACTTATATTAATTGAACATGAACAACAGAGGTTGGTCCACTATACCCCGGGTTGTGTACCACTGTGCCCCGGTGATGGGGCACAGTGGTCCGCTTTGTGAGTGCACACAATTTATTTTTTTTATTCGTAATATGTTAGAAGTATTGTTATAAAAAAATTAGGACATGTCAAGAAAGGTTTAAAGAATGTTTTCTAATTTTTTCAAGTACATTGCTTTTTAATTTTTGGTGAAAAAAAATTAAATGTGTAAAAGTGGTCCACTGTGCCCAGTCTCCCCTATGTTGCTTTTTTTCAAAAGAATAAGATTAATAAATCTGCGTAGTATACAGTATTAAATTCTCATATTTATTCTGTGCATAGTATTAATTTTATGAATCATTAAACAGATATTCCGAAAAACGGCTAACGCTGAAAGGGTTAAGAATCATGAGGGTTCATTTTTAGGAAAGTACTATTTCTTAAAATGTATATTGAAAGTTTTAATCCACTTAAGTCAGCTTTAAGTTCCATAATTAATATCTGACTTAAAGCATTAAAAGATTTCTATGAAATCATCAACTTTTTTCCTATAACATAATTTGAGTAAACTTTGTGTGATTTTATCTTCATATCATTGAACTACATAAAATAACAATTTTAACATGCGTTTTAATCAAATGCACAAAAGTATAATTCCTACAGAATTTGTTTTAATAGGCATTAATCACTGTTTTATAGAACCATCAAAATAAATAAATAAAATATTCAAATATATTTTAATATATAAAAGCAAATTGCTCGAAAGGAAATTTTAGTTCTATTTAGTACATTTAATATACTTTAAACTAAGTTGAAATGTTGAAGATTAAACAATAAATTAGGTAGGCGTAGGCGCATCTAGAAAATATTTTAAAATATGTACGAATCGCATATGTATGTATATATATATATATATATATATATATACTATCAGCATTAAAAAAAGAAAAAAAAAAGTTTTTTGGAAATATTAAACTTTCTTATTAGAATAATTTATTTTTAGAACATAACTATACAAATCAGCCGTCTTTGCTGAAAATTTCAATCAAAATATATAAGAAGAAAAGTGAGATAACAGGCATTTCTTATCTGTTATCTGGTATAAAAATTATTTTAAGAAAAAATAAGCTTCATTTATTTATACTACATCGTTAATTAAATCTATTATTTCTTTTTGCCTCTATTCCTCGTTGTATAATATTAAGTACTTAAAACTACCATATGTTAAATATTTTCTTTAAAAAGATCATGATTTTTTTTTTCTTTCGAAATTTTTTCTACATTTATTTTCCTTAAAGAATTTTTTCGTTTAAAAGTTTTTTTCTTTAAATTATTAAGAGCGAATTTTTTTTTTTTTTTTCGGTTTTTTTCCCTCTAAGTATCTCAAGGAGCGAAAATAGTTTAGTAAATGCGTTTAAAAGAATTCCTCGATAAATTTCAATGGGAATTTATGTTACGTGACACTCTTTAATATATAATATAGTTGATTCTAAAAACAATAGATAAAAGCCAATCTTTTAGTTTAAAAGTATTATCACACATTTTTAGAAAGAGGGTGTTTCTACAATTTTCTGTGTAGTTTATTTGTTTATAAAATTTTATATTATCAGTGGACTCCATTGTTCAGACTCAAAATCGTTTTACTTCCATATATTTTAGCTTTACTGCAAAATTTCCTATATGCAGCTGGTAGAAATTTGGCACCGCTATTTTTATAGAGTCTCTTTTGTAATAATTTTCTGCGGTTAAGGATCCTTAATAAAGAAAAAATTAGTGTTCATAAATAGTGATGTGAAATACGCGCTAGATTTCCCCTCCGGTATATGTCCCAAATTGTTTTGATAAATATCTGAAATTTAAATGATGATAAAAATAAAACAGGTAATATAAAAGAAAAAATTTTAAAGTAAATTCCTACTTACAAACACTATCGAAAAAGTTTTTTTTTTTAAATAATTTTGAATTAGGAAATAAAAGCACGCGTGCAAAATGAAATTAAAAAAATTATAAGAAAAAAAAAACTTTTTATATACCATGTTTTAAATTTTCTGATGAATCACAGAGCTCTTATCAATGAGCATAAAATTTTTAAAGTGATAATGACGTCAATTTTTGTGAGATGCATAATTCAACATTTTATAATTTTTTAATGTTCACGTTTAATTAAATGTATTTATTTTTATGTCGAAAGAAAATGAACGCGTAAATATTTTTTGGCAACAATTTAATTTTAGCTAATATTTTAATGACTGTTTTAATGCTAGGATTTTATTATTTTCATATTTTAATTAATTATATGAAAACAAATAAAAAATTCGAAAATCGGACTTCGAAGCATTGTGTTGTCACCATGTTCTGAGCAATCCTGAAAGTTTCAAATTTCTAGCTAATCGGGAAGTTAGTTAAAAATCGATTGCAAGATTTGTACAAGATATAGGGAGAGTGTGAACAAATAGCAGGAATTGAATAAGTTGAATGCTGAATCATCTGTTTTGAAGCTTTTTGATATAATCTAAATTTAACATTGTTAAAATTTTTCTAATCTCCATGAAATTGCAGCTTAGTTATAAGGACAAATGACATTGTTGAGTATTAAAATAAGCATTCTAAGAAATAATGTAACGTATTTTAGATTTTTACCAAATTTTGCTTAAATATTCAATCTAAAATTTGTATAAATCAAAGAGCTTAACTTACTATCACACTCAGACGTAAAGACACACATTTTTAAATAAATAAAATTCAAAATTCAATTTTCCTTTTAAAGATTGCCTTGTATCTCTTTGTTATGTTATATTTTTTGTCAGATTTGATTATTTATGTGCGTTGATTTTAGTAAGTTCTATGTGTATATGTATTCTGTGCGTATATATGTATATACAATCATATTTACATATATTTTCAAATTAGTGACATGAAGAGAAAAGCATTTAACGTATTTATAATGTCCTTTTACATTATTTCTGACAAAAAGGAATATACGTCTTAGTCAAACTAAAATCAATTAAACTAACTAAGTTATCCAAATTTCACATTTATTATTTTTATTATTTAAGAATATGTAGTATGATCAATAAGCACATACTTAATACACTTACACTAACATAATTTAATGATAAGTTACTCCTTTTTCAATCTAGTATATTATTTATTTACTTATTTATCGTATTAAATCAGTGCTTCTGATGATATAACCTTTTATACAAAGTATCTCGCAAAAAAGAAATAGAAAAGCCCATTTTTTCGGCGGGGGAGGTGGGGGGGGGGGAGGGGAGGTTAAAGTGAAGAAGTATTTTCTAATATATTTTTAATTCGTAAATAATAGTATTTAATTTTATATAATTTTATTCAAAGATGCACAATCAGGTGATAACATTAATTTTCTGCATTTCCAGATTGTTTTGGAAATTGTCTCATTTTCTTTTAAAAATTCGTTAAAAACCTTCAGCAGGGCAGGTAATGGCCTTGACGACGAATTTTGCGACTTTATTGCTCCTTGTCGAGAAAATCCTTATTATCGATGTATCGATTATCGAAGCTCTAACTCGATTACTTTGGAAGATACAGAAATTTTTTCGGATTGTATGAGGATATATAAGGGAATTTCATTGCCGCCGTAGGAGTCAGTTTTCTCTTCGCCAAGACTTTGTGAAATAAAGAGCTCTGCTTGACCAAACCTCTGCTATCGATTACATTTCCTATTGCTATGTATTAATGATGCGGTACATTTTACGCTGTGATTTTCATGTTATCAGATATTATTTAAGCTATGTTTTCTGGTGAAACTGAAGTTGATACTTGGTTAACATACCTGTAATCTTCTGTAATCTTCTGTGAGTAAATTGATAAGCCTCTGCGAGATTTGTTTTTCATTCATAGAGACAATTCACGAGCCCCAAGTACGCAACAAATCTGGTGTCAGAAGTGAGATTGTCTGCTGAATGGTCAGAACTATAAGTATGGAACAAGAGATGGAGAATTTTCTAGAAATTTTAGACACACCCAAATGAGCTATTTGAAAATCAGTTTGAACGAAGAATTAAAAGAAATGAAAGCAGGACAGGAAAAGATGGAAATCGGGCCGACTGAAAAACTTTAATCCATTTAAGAAAATATGGAATATAATCAAGACAAGATGAAAAAAGGACGTTCATCAGTGAAGGGGGACTTTGTATCTGTGAAAATGTTGATTGAAGAAAAAGCTTTTAATTATGGGAGATAGAACTGAAGAGGTAGAACGTAAAGTTGATAATGTTATGAAGACAGAAGATATAGTGTTATGAAGATAGAAAAGAGTGTTATGAGAATAAAAGAGAGTTTCGCTCTTCGTTCTTTCTTAATTGTGACAGAGTCTCTCGAACTGTATTATCAAGATTGGCAAGCGGTTACATAAAGAATCTCTCGTTTTTCGAAGGCAGAAAGATGTTTGCAGTCTGCTCTAAATGTCAAACTCAGCAAGCTTCAGCTGAACACATCCTGGATGGTTTGGATCTTTTCAGAGAGGACTCATACTCTTCCCCCCTTCGGTTCTCGGTCTAATGGATCTTGTACGACTTAATCAGACAGTTAGAGGATAAGCCACAACAACAGAGAGTTTCGAAGAGAAAGTATAAGAAAATTTGGATCAGGAGCTGAAAGGAAGATTTTTCAGAAATAGAGAGCAAATTTAAGAAAATAAGGGAAGAATTTGAGAGAGAAAGGGGAGAGTGTAATAGGAAACTCATAGGAAAATTTGAGAAGAATTTTGAAGAAATGTTAGAAGATGAATTGCAAAAGAAGATCCAGGGTCTGGAAGAAAAGTTGGCATCGATGACTCAGGAAGATGAAAGGGAAGATAAAAGAATACAGAGACAAGAATCAACTACTATGCTGTGGTCACCACACGATTTTCTTCTACATTTTTTTTATACAAATTCACTCAGTAAAAATATTTTATTAAAATTATCTTCCATGAAGAATTCAGATGATTTCCATTCTAGAGAAGTAGTATAACACAAAATATCTACAAAAATTCAATTGTATTCTTTGTATGACATCTTAAAAAAATGCGATTATTTTTGAAGATTTCTTTTTGTTGGTCTTGTTATTTGTTAAAAATGATAAAAATCAATAACTTTATTTTAAATTATCACAGATCAATGGTTCAATCATTCGTTTTAAAGGTATTGGCAAGTTCTTTTGAAAGATACTCATAATGAAAATTTACCCCTCTCGGGGGGTGAACTCTCTTCCTAGGGGGGGGGGGGACAATGCTCCTACATACACAAAAAAATTTTCCCATATGACCATTACTACTATAAATAATTATTTTTAGTCTCATAATGATTATTAAAAAATAATTCTCTTTATGTGTATTTATACGAAATTCTGTCCTGTACCACCATGTTAAAAATTTAGAAAAGGTAGGATGGCAATGCCATCTGTTTGACGATTTTCACCAAAAGTTGATAGGCACCAATTTATGTCAAAGTGCAGCTACATATCAAATTTTATGAAATTCTGTACAGTAGTTTCTGATGCAATCGCCACTAAATCCCCCCCCCCACACACAGACAGACAGACATTTTCAAAAAATGGTCAAATTGTGTTCTAGACTACTCAAAACGTGTAAATCCATCGAAAAATCGAGATCGAAACTTTTAATGAATCCAATACTTTCTTATATTGAATATAGAAAAAAGTAATAAAGCAGCCTATGATGGCAGATCATCTTGGCAAGTATATAAAACACAGTTTTCCGTCTCAGTTGAAGCTAATGGATGGGACCCTATTGCCAACAGTCCATTTAGCATCACCATTACGGGCTGAGGCAGCTGACATACTTCAAAAATTTTCAAAACGATAGCGGTATGCTGTTCTTTCCAAGCTCTGACAAGAGCGTTGGAAATGCGTTTTGGAGAAAAATGTTCGAAAGAATATAGTTGTCACCAATTAAAATCCCGTTACCAGAAAGCGGGTGGAAGTTTACAAAAGCTCTGGCATCAGATATTCAACGTATGACACTTAGCTTTTTTGGACTGCCACGTTGAAGTTCAATACTATTTGACCCTCCAATATTTCAGCGAATCCATGCGAGATCCAGAGACTCAAAAAATTCTTAGACTCGATTTATCAAGGATGTCGTATCAGTTTTGGCGTATGCACTGAAGGTTGAGGTACCCCAGCAAGCCTCCCGTAAGGAGCGCCACGTTATCGGAACAGTCTCACAGGATGATTCCCAAGCTGATCTGGAGAAAATCAGGAAAATTATGGTAGACTTCACAATGAGATTACGCAGTCTGGAGAGAGTACTAAAAAATCTAGAACTCCGAAGATTAAGTATTGATGCTATGGAAGAGATGGACAGATTAAGAGAAACTGACCAATACAACAGACTGATAAAAATAACCAGATCCCACAGATACCGTAGGGAATTTAAGAAGAGGTAACGTAAGGGGGCCGTAAGTTGCCCGAAATTAAAGAGCCACAATTTTCAATGTTTCATGTTTCTTCAAAAAGTGGAGGCAATAATGGACTTTATAAACAAGTTAATAACACTTCCTGCTGTATGATTCTGGACACTGGAACCAACGTGACCATCATTTGAACAGATGTTTTTCAAGAACTTAAAGAGAAGCTTATCGGGACGCCGCTCTGCATTAAACTCCAGAATGTGACCGGCGACCAACTCGAAATTCATAGAAAAATGAACTGGACCATCACATTTGAAAATACCAATTACAAATATGTGGCATATGTAGCAGATAAAAGTGACCTTTTAATTCTTGGACTTGATTCTCTAAGAAAATATAGCATTAAATTGGATTTTCAGAGAAATGAAATGCATTCAAGTTTAGAAGATATAGCTGTGTTTAATATTGTGGCAGAAGATTCCTATTCCGGACTGACCAAACATTTTTAACGTGGCTGTTAAGTTTCAAGAAACCAGAAGGTCAGATTGCCAAGTGAATACAACGCCTCCAGCAATATGACTTCTAAATACGTCATCTTAACCGAGCTCTAAATGAAACATACACGTCTTTGTCTCGGAAACTCTGCTATGAAAGCTGCAAGTACTGTTCTAGAGCCAAAGAGAAATACCAGCTGAGATAAATCCAGTTGCTTGCCAAGCTACAAGCCCGATGCCATCGAAGCAGGATCCGTGGAGCGATAAAGAAGCTAGACAGGCCCGTTAAGAATATCCTGAGATAAAGCCAATGCTACAATTCAAGGAGACTTCCAGCAACAGACCTGGGTGCCAGGACATTAACATATGGAGTCCCATCACGAAACGATACTGGCACTTTGGAACTCTCTTCATAATAGAAACTGCGTTTTATGGGAGTCTGATGGTGGAAAGAATTTTAAGGGGCAAATCTTACTACTAAGATCGAAGGTACCAGACGTTCTAGAGCAGCTGCATAGTATACCTACAGCAGACCATTTTGGAGTGATGAAGATTCTCCAGAAAGTAAGAGAACGTTTCTACTGGTGAAAGGCAAGGAAAGACGTGGAGAAATTGTGCAAATCTTGTGATGCTTGTGCGGCAGATAATGGCCCAAGGAAACGAAATCAAGGAAGATTTCATCGATATAATGTAAAAGCACCATTTCAACAGATCGCATACGACATCTTGGGTTCTTTACCATGGTACTCCTGTGGCAATAAGTACATCCTAGTTGCTATACTAGATTATTTCACAAAATGGCCTGAGGCATATCTCATTCACGATCAAGAGGCATGCCCAGTTGCAGAGGATTTAGTGCAGCAATTGGTGTCACAGTATGGCACACCTCTAGATCTTTTTACCGATCAAGGTACAAACTTCAACTCTGCAGCATTCAAAGGAATGTGTCAGTTACTTGGCATAGACAAAACTCAGGCAACGTCCCTACATCCTCAGTCAGACAAGACGGCATAGTTGAGAGGTTTAATTGCATCATCCTGAAGAACCTCTCTCTTCTAGTATCAAGGAACCAGCAAGATTGAGATTTGAAGTTGCAGTTGTTCCTGCTAATGTACCGAAGTGCTGTCCACGAAACTACCGACTATACTCCAGCACAGATGCTTTTTGAACGTAAAGTCCATCTTCCATGTGACGTCCTGTTTGGTTTTCCACCTGATGCGCCTTCATCGCCAAAAGTATACATCCAAGACCTCAAGAGTCGATTTGAAGAAGTACACAACTTTGCTAGGGAGTGAATTTACATGGCAACGGAGAGAATGAAGACGAGATATGACATAAAGTCTACCCATCACGAATTTAAAGAAGGAGGCAAAGTTTGGTTATGGAACCCTCTTCCACGTAAAGAACTCTCTCCCAAGCTAAAGTGCAAATGGGACGGCCCCTATACAATCCTAAAAAGGTTGGATGACGTCCTTGTTAGAATTACTAAAACACCTTCATCAAAACCACTGGTGGTACATTATGATAGGCTAGTCTTATATGACGGTGAACGATATTTCTAAATTTGTATATATAATGTAAATATTCGTATATAAATATTTGTACTTATTTGTAAATTTTGTAAATAGTTTAATTACTTAATTTTGTAATCTGTATTGTTGTTTTATTGTTATAGGCAACTTAGTTTTTGTATTCTAGATTGTGTAGTTTCCTTAGTTTTAACCTCTTGCCTAAGGGTTGTACTGCCCGGAACGTGCAGTCTTTGGTAGGATGGTAATATTATGAATTTGTAAATAACAGTTATGGTTATACAATTTCATTCAAAGTTCTAAATCGTTAATTTTCTGCATTTCTAGCTTGTTTTGACGTTAAAAAACTCATTTTTCTTTAAAAAACCGTTAGTGCCTTTGGCAAGAAAACCCTTATTATCGATATATCTATTATCTAAGATCTAACTCGATTATTTTGGAAAATACTGAAAAATTCTCGAATTGTACGAGGAAATTGTAAGGAAATTGCATCGTGGCCGTAGGAGTCAATTTTCGCCAAGACATTGCGAATAAAGAGCTCTACTTGATCAAGCCTATAGCTCCTGTTGTTATGTGTTAATGCTATGATACAGTTTATGCTGTGAATTTTATGTTTTTAATTTTTTTTTTAATTGTTTATGAATTTCGTATAAAACATTTTCTTTCTTATAATTTCTCTTTTTTCATGCAAAGCGCCATTTAGCAAATATTTTTTAAGTTTATCATTCTTATTCTTATAAGCGCATCTCGTGAAGTATATAGATATCAGTTCTGGCGGATCTTCGCCCGCAAGTTTTGCTTAAAACAGGTTGTTTATATTGGAAACTTAATGCTAACTAAATTGCATAAAAGAAATTAATTTACCATAACTTCATTCTACAGAGCAGAAACTGGTAATTAAATATGTAGTTATGGAATGAAAATAATGGTCATCGAATTTTCACCATATATATGTCTAGAAACAGATACTTACCAATATTACATTCCATAAGATTTGATGATGCTGTTTGAGACGTCAAAACATATTTGATGATAGAATTTTATTATCTAAAAACACATTTTTTGTCTCGGACTGAAAATTTACAAGATTCATATATTTTTTATCAAAACTTTACAACTGATGAACCGTTAGTGACATTTAGAAAGAGATGTTCATTTCGTCAATATATGCTCTCTAAATAAGGTTAGTGCAGTTCAAAAATCTGGGCTGCTTGTAATATCAATGTTCTAAAATGCAAGTGTATACAGGAAAATGAAAAATGTATCTAGGAAAGAAAAACACTGGAATAGAGTAAATTTAAATGTCGTGAAAAGATATTAAAGCAATTGGAAAAAATATCACTGCAGGTAACTTTTTTTACAAATTTGAGTCTTGTAAAAGAAGTAGAAGAAAAAAGCTGATAATTTTGGGAATTTTAATAGACTTATACTGAGTATTTACTACTAGTACTGTAAAGAAAGAATATTTATCATTTTTTAGATTTCCAAAATCAACAATAAATATATATTATTGCAAAAATAAAGAAAAAGTTGTAACATATGTCTTTTACAACGAAATTTTATGCTTTTTACTGCGGAAAATGAAGTTACTGAAATATCCTTACCCGTTATGATAAAAGATTATAGCAGCACGAAATCAGTCTGATTCTTTTATATTTATTAAGGCAGTTCATAAATGGCAAGGCTCACCGTGATAAGAGATTATACTATTTAAAGTTCCTAACAAGTACTGAGTTTGAAAAAAAGAGCATTTTTCAAACCTTCAAATATGGATTTATATTAAATTACAATTAAATTTAAGTTTAGTATAAATTTGTAATTTTATATGGCATTTTTTAAAGAAGTTAGAATAAGAATGCATACTTTCGTAACGCTCTAAGAAATCTCAATATTGAATCAGTAAATATTCTACTACTTAACTTTTTTTTTAACGAATTATTAACTTAACGAATTATTAACGAATTTCGGAGCGCTTAATTCAGTGGAATAATCTGATTTTCTCTATCACGTAAATATTTCTAGACATACAGGGACACATAAGAATTGATCTCATGTTTCATTTTATTTCAATATTATTAATGCAAAAATAACAATCAGGTACAAGTGTAAAACTTTGAATAAACTCCATAAATTGCAGGTTCGTTGTCGTTTTGCTTGCAGCACTCATGCCTACCTTGTTTGCCTGACGAAGGGTCGTGATTTCTTCTGAAACGAAACAATTGTTGCGAGTTTTTGCATTTTATAGTGTTTATTCAAAGTTACTATTAATTTTAAACACCAGTTCTGAGGTACTTTTTCATAAAAATCAGTTATGTGATCTTTTTACTCACATCAATAGAAAACGGCATACATTTGCTGTTTCAATTCGGTTTGAGTCGTGATAACATTTCTCCACTAATTGTTTATTTTTCCAAACGCTATAGCGTGCTGTCATTTGATAATCATTAAAACCCTCCTACTACCATGGAGGGTTTTAATGATTATGACCCCAACGCCAATTTGAGGTTTCACGAAAAAAATTGGCATTGTTCATTTTGTTATAATCTTTATAATGATTAACAGTAACATAAATGTATAAGAATTTTTTTGGTGTTTTTTTCTCATTTATCCTACTGAATACCAATGGGGTAAAAAATGACCCTAGTGATATTTCGTTGAAAAAAAAAAAAAAAAAAACAGAAATTCAATGCAAAATATCTATATATTTTTGAATGAATTGAAACTAAATAATTATTTATCCAATTTAAACGGTACTATGTGTAAATTAATATTAAAATATTATTAAATGTTCAATTTTTACACTATTATCTCCTTTCAACAAAGATGTAAAATCAGCGTAATTTATCTTGTAAAATATAAAAAATAAAATAAAACTTTCCGTGATTTCTTCTATTAAATATATATATATATATATATTATTTGAGTATAACTTATAAATACAGTAGGGAGCAAAAAAAATTGAGACTTTCAAAAAATGCTTTATTTAAGTAAGGAAAAATTGAAATCGGACATTTCAGACATTTCAAAATGTCTTATCTTTGTGCAACATTGATCAGAAAAATCAGTAGTGAATTCTTTCTCCTTTAGCACCAGCAGCCATTTGAAACCGTCTTGGCATAGATTCCATGAAAGACTTGAGAGTATCGAAAGTTGTTTCGTCCCATATTTTTATCAAATCTTCCTTCCATTATTTAATTGACTTGTTTCCTGCTTTTTCAACTTTATTTTTTGTGATTCCCCACGAATTCTCTGTGGGACTGAGATCAAGGAATGAAGCAGGTTACTTTAAAATATTTACTCTATCATAATCATCCTGCCATTTTGTGGTTTGACTTGAAATATGAGGCGTAACACTGCCTTGTTGCAACAAAAAGCCATCAGGGTAAAATGTTTGCATAGTAGGAAGATTTTTCGGACGAATCCTTCAGTGACAGAAAAGCAAGTTGTACCTCTAGCAATTATTGCTCCTCTGACCATTAACTTAGGAGAATGTAAAGGCAGAGGTTTAGTGCATCTATCTTTAAAACAAACTGCTAATCTGTTGCTATAAAATTGAAAGGTGCTTTCATCATAAATCCAAACATTTTCCCTGTTCCTGTTTAAGTTTTCGTGAGCTCCTTTAACTCCATCAGCCTTTTGTTTAGATGTTAAAAGAGGCACTGAACGAGGCACTCATTTCAACCAACCTGCTTTTTTTTAGATATTGTAAAACAGTCCATTTAAACATAAGGGACGAGCTTTTTTAATGTGCAACGTCTGGCAGTTGTGCAAAACTCCAATAATTATATTTTCGTGTTAAGCATGATGTTCTACGGTTACCATTTGCTGTTAAAATGGGGGACCTTTCAGATCTTGGTCGTCTTTCAGCCCCTTTGTTACTTTTTAGACATTTTCTCATACAAAAAATTATAGCTCTGTTCTTTCCAGTCATTTTCATCAGTTTTCGAACATCATGAATACTCACGCTCATTAAAGTTTCAAGCTTACTTCTATTTTTCTTCCTTGTAAGGAGATACTTCTTCATTGAAATAAAATAAAATATATTATTATTATTATTATTTTTTTTTTTTTTTAACAAAAAAGCTGATTTGTATATAATAAATATGTTCTGTGGTTTAATTCTCTTATGACAAATTTTAAATAAAAAAATAAATTGGTGAACAGAATCCCCGAAAATGCAAAGCTTTAAAAGTCTCATTTGTTTTGCTCTGTTCTGTACAATTGAGAATATTTTGTGTTTGTAGTACATCGGAAGCTAAATAATAATTGTGCTATGACATTCCACTAAGAGATACTCATGAAAAATTTATGGTGAAGTCTGATAACGTTAGCAACAAGCCCTACAAGTCATATTCTAAGAAATGAGGATACTATACTATCCGCATTTGATATTTTATAAAAACTAATAAATTATAATAAAACAGTTAAATAAAAAAATAAGTGTATGTATATTTCTGAAAAAACATCGAGAGATAAGAGATGTTGTTTTTTTTTAGACTATTTATTGTTGCTGGAATCTACAAATTATATTATGATTAAATATGTAGTTACGGAATGAAAATAATGGTCATCGAATTTTCACCATATATATGTCTAGAAACAGATACTTACCAATATTACATTCCATAAGATTTGATGATGCTGTTTGAGACGTCAAAACATATTTGATGATAGAATTTTATTATCTAAAAACACATTTTTTGTCTCGGACTGAAAATTTACAAGATTCATATATTTTTTATCAAAATTTTACAACTGATGAACAGTTAGTGACATTTAGAAAGAGATGTTCATTTCGTCAATATATGCTCTCTAAACAAGGTTAGTGCAGTTCGAAAATCTGGGCTGCTTCTAATATCAGTGTTCTAAAATGCAAGTGTATACAGGAAAATGAAAAATGTACTTAGGAAAGAAAAACACTGGAATACAGTAAATTTAAATATCGTGAAAAGAAATTAAAACAATTGGAAAAAATATCACTGCAGGTAACTTTTTTTACAAATTTCATCCTTGTAAAAGAAGTAGAAGAAAAAAGCTGATAATTTTGGGAATTTTAATTTCTTTAGACTTATACTAATTATTTACTACTAGTACTGTAAAGAAAGAATATTTATCATTTTTTAGATTTCCAAAATCAACAATAATTGTATATTATTGCAAAAATAAATAAAAAGTTGTAACATATGCCTTTTACAAAAAGAAATTTTATGCTTTTTATTGCGGAAAATGAAGTTACTGAAATATCCTTACCCGTTATGATAAAAGATTACAACAGCACGAAACCATTATAAATGTAATGGACAAAGTAATGCATATAAATTAAAGAATATCCAGAAGGTTTCCAATAACTATCTTTAATAATATCCTGCATGTGCGTGTGCCTTGAATAATTTAGTTGTTTAAATGTATTTGATTTTTAATTGGGAACAAAAATGAAACTATAAAAGACGACTTTCTTTTGAAGTAGGTAAATGTTTAGTTCAAAAAAATCCTGAAAAGTGCTCCGATACTTTAAATTCAGTGATAGGCAGGATATTTTAGTATGGGATTACTATAAGAAAAAAGTGTAGGAGGTGCATTCTTGTGTAAGATCATAAGAAAGAAAATGTTATGGCATTTCTGTGAAAATGCCCATTTCTTGTTTGTAAAATTCATTCAAATATTTCCCCACTTTGTCAGATATGTATATAATATCTAATTAGTTATGACTCAAGTAATAATTGTATCACAAATTTTAGAATATAAAACACTAATTAATATATATAATGACCCTCATCGTCATCTGTCATTCACGATTCCGGTTTGCACCGCTTCAAAACAGACTTTTGGCAGCCATTTTTTTTTCCCCCAATTTGTTCAATTCAACTTACGAAAACATACATATAATTTTCATACATGTTTTGTATCGCACATATTGTTATTTATTCCGTCTAAAACCTTGAAAAACTATTCAATTGTAATGTTTAAATGTTTAATTAAATATAACGGATCACTGGCTATTATAAACATGAACCTATAAATAGAATTTATGTAACTTCATGATTATAAACAACGCAACGCAATGCCAAATAAAAACAAACATAATTTGTTGCCATTCAGAAAATACAAATTCCAAATGGACAACTCTTTAATTGCAAATGAACGACTCTTTGACTGTTTCATTAAAAAAAAAAAAATGCTTAAAATATTTCTAAAACATATTAAAGCCTTAAAAATCTTAAAATATATTTGTAAAAACATATTAAAGTCTTTAAATATTTTTATCAAGCTTCATTATTTGTTTACATTGTATGGTATGATTGGCGTCGAGTTCAGTACGTAAATGTCGCCAGTTGATTTTAGTTTTGAAATTAATGTAAAGTTATAGTTGGGATAGAATGTTTGGTTGGGCAAGTAAAGGTCACCAGTTGAAATGAGTATTGAAAGTAGGGTAGTCTAAGGTGATAATGTCGAGTCAAGATAAAATGTTCGGTTGAGAATGAAAAAGTTCCTAGCTGGATCCTGGATATTTTGGCGATGTTGTGGGTGAGATAGCTGGTTGGGAGTATAGAGTAGAGGTGAATTTGGGTTAGCATGGAGTGTCTGTAATTATTAGATAGTTAGTTAGAAAATACGCAAGCAAAGTGATGACGTCACTGGGCGTCAGTGGATGCAAGAAAAAGATTTCCTATGTTAATCGCCCATTGGATTTTTTGCAAAAAATTATTAAAAATTGAGGAAAATTATTTCCCGATTTTAATTCCCATATTTCGGTATAGATATGTATTAGTTATCGTGTGCATGCGTTAGATTACGTTGTTTTTGCTGTAACATTGATAAAATTTAAATTTTAAATTTCAAAACTTTAGAAAAATAAAATAGCAAACTTCCATATTTGATTGAAAACATAAACATTTCATTTCAAAGGATGATATTTACACAATAAATATCCAATTAATATACTAAAGAAAAGGAAAATGATAAATATTCTATCATAATTTGAAGTCAAATTTGTTTTCAAATGTTTAAATAAAGTGTCTGATATAAGATACTCATATGTTGCAGCGGAATAGATTTAATATATCTGTCATCCTTGGCGGAAAAAATATATCGCCAAATTATTTGGCGAACATATTTCATTCCTTTCAAAAATCATGGTTATTTTAACTGAATTATATGAAACAATGTATCGTACAATACGTATTACGAAAATAAACATCTGGCATGTATATTTTCGTAGTATGTTTTTAATCGCCAAATACAAAAAACGCCAAAGATGACAGTTTTGAAATTTAAAATTTTGTCAATTTGACAGCAAAATAACTCAATCTAACACATGGATACGATATCATACCTATACCCAAATACGGGTATTAAAATCGGAAAATAATTTTCCTCGATTTTTAATAATTTTTTACAAAATATACAATGGACGATTAACATATAGGGAATCATTTCTTGCATCCACGGACGGTCAGTGACGTCACATTTCGCTTACGTATTTGGAAACAGGATCTTCGATCTTCGATAGTCTTAGGGTCGTATTCACCAAACTTCATTGATCGAGGATTAAACAATGGATCAGAAAATCCGAGAATCAAAGCTAACACTGGATTAAATTCCTACGGTATTCACCATCAGCCGATTGCGTGATCCATGGATTAACTGGGAGAGAAAGAAAAGCTTCGTTTTGATTGGCCAAAAACGAAGATAGATGTTCGGATTCACCGTTCGGCTTCAATTAACCAGGGATGAGGACTTTCAGACTTTTCTTAATTTTTTAAAAACAATTTTCAGGTTTTTGCTTCTAAATATTCTTATTTTTGTTCAATTTTCTTTCTTTTGACTGTTTCTAAATAATTTATTTTCATATATTTTCCAGTTTAACTTATAGAAAGTATGATTTTGTGTATCTGTTTCTTCTTTTACTACTAAAATTAAATTATTTTTGAGTTTTGCTGATACTTTCAGACTTTTCGTCTATTTCCAACTCACATCTCTGATTAACTAATCAATCGGATTTGAAGATTAGAAAGGGTAAAAAGCAAATTGGCACGGCGAAAAACACGATTTGCTCTTGTTTACGCACGGATTAAGAATCAATTTTACTGTAGAACATTTTTTTAAAGAATAATCACGCAGACGCCAACTGTTTACGCTACGATTTAAAATTTTGATTGTTATGAATAAAAGAAAAAATTTCTCCGAACTACGCCCCCCCCCCCCCCAACACACACACAAGCAATGCCCCTGACTGTAGACCAATTACATACGCTATATCAAGCAGTCTTCAAAAATTAGTGATTTTTTTTAATTGAAAATATTTTTAAATAACTTTAATTAATTTTTCTTTATTTTAGTTAGCTCATTAGATTACTTAAAAATTTGGCTTGGAATAAGTTTTAAACTAAAACAATCAAATGAAGATAGCTTTTCCCTTGTTTCATTTATTTACCAGTTTTCAGTAGTTATTTCGGGTACATTTCTAAGTAGTAATTAATAAAAAGGTTAAAAAATATACAAGTTTATTAAATAATTTTATGAGAAATTGGGAAAAATATATAAATTAATGAAAACTTTATAAGCTAAAACCATAAATTATGAAACACGCAACAATTGTTTCCGTCGAAGTACAACCTTTCATCAGGCAGAAAAAAAAAAAGCACGATAATTCGACACTATATTATTATTGCACACATGTGTAATTTAAGGTGCTACTTTACAAAGTTCATTCAACAAAAAATAATTTGGTGCATTTTTCATACATTATAGTTATATCATCATATGAAAGATATTTGGTTAAAATTGAAAAGTTTAAAATTTCTGCTATGCTACCCATTAAAATAAATCAATTTGTGAATTAATCTTTAACGATTAAGCTCATGGAAATGAAGGAGAAGATATATATATCTTTATTGATAGCAAAAATCGCTTAATCAGCAAAATTTTATTTGACATGACAGAACAGAGTATAATGTCATCAGAAATAATATTAACTTAATTCAATTTTAATTAAGTAAAAACACAATGATAAATGTGTATCATTAAATAATTATAGCATATTTTTTAATCAAACTCTTGTTCAAAATCAGGTATTTAAAGACTGTGTTTCAAGATTAAAATATAAAAAAAAATCATCAAAATGATTTTAAAAGCAATTTGCTGCTAATAAAACAAAATTTATATTTCTTTCATGTTCAATATTTACGAAGCTAAGCTGCGTAGTACGCATGTGTTACGAAAAGATCCGAGAATTATCTCTGTTAATTCTCCCATATTCGAGGATCAAAAAAGAAGTGTTAAAGTAGCCGGTGAACTGCGAATTTTCGTTGGAGAATACCGATTTTCGTATGATCGAGTGATTACCGCTGATGCGAGATTTAATCCGAGTGTTAAGAAGTTGGTGAATACGGCCCTTAAAGTATTTTGGTAAAATGAAGTGAATCGTTATTTACTTCCTCTTACCCATAGGGTCGAGAAAGTATTGATTTAGGGTCAAATTTTCGAACGTGAGTTTTTGTTATGCTTACATGTTCTGAGGTCCCCTGAATACGAAAATCACGTTTTTAGCGAATGGTCTCTGTGTCTATCTGTGTGTCTGTTATCAGCATATCTCAAGAACGAATAGTAGCAGAAATTCCAAACTCGGTATTCTAAATGTGTATCATATAGGGATGCTACAGTAAGCTGTTCGTTAAGATGAAGCAAATGGTTCGTGTACAGGGACATTCAAAAGTATTTAAATACATTACGGCGTCTATGGGGGAAATTGCAAGTAAGTAGAATTTAACATCTATAGACTGCACTAAACCAAATGAAACGAATACATATTTTTTGTAATAGAGATAGTCAACTGGGAAATTTTTTTTTGTGTATGTAGGAGCCTCGCCTCCCCCCCCCCCCCTGGGGTAGATGTCCTCCCTCGAGTGGAGTAAATTTTCATGATGGGTATCTTTCAAAAGATCTCGCCAATACCTTTAAAACGAATGGTTGAACCATCAATCTACGATAATTTAAAATAAAGTTAATGATTTCTTTCATTTTTAACATTTTTTTTTTTTTTTTACTTTAATATTGAGAATAAATTCAACTTTTTTTTAGATATTTAGTGTTATACTATTTCTCTAATATGGAAATCGTCTGTGTTATCATACAAGATAACTTTTTAAAATAATAATTTTAATAAATTATTTTTTTTAAACTGAATTATTTTTTAATAACCGAATTAAATTCTATATAAATGTAGGTGCATTAATGAAACGGGGGGTTGAGGGGAGCCAGAACTTATTATCATATAAAACTCTTCCGAACCCTAATTTGAATTGTTTAACATAGGTTTACATAACAGTACACGTTATCTCACCTCTTAATCTCCAACCTGTACTTATAGCATTAAATTTCAGGGTAAGAGAAAGTCGTGTGAGTGACACACTAGATTATTCTTATTATGAGGACTTTAAATGGAGCACTTAACGGAGCACTGGGATGTGTTGTTGCTGTTGTGTTTTCGGGCCTATATTTTTTGTCACCCAGCAGTTTTTTTGTCATTCATATTTATTGATCGGGTAGAATTTTTTTAATTTCAGAACGAAAATTAGAAAATATCGAAACACATTTGATTTCTAAACAAAAACTGAAAATACATTTGAATGATCACGTGGTAATCTTCATGATCTAAACATTGTTTTCAAGATTTATCGTTCACATTCCGTCATTTTTGACGGGGCTATATACTAGTAAATATATAATATGTGTAATTTATTTATTCATATTTTTTTATATTTAAATTTTTAATACTTACATTCTAGTATGTTCAGTGAAAGAAATCATATTCGTAAGGAATTCCGATATAAATTTTAATCTAAACTAGCAGGCTTTGCCCGCTTCGCTGGACGTTAAACTTAAATGATTTGTCAAAATGCCATATCTTTATTAATAACCTAAGTTCTCGCTGTGAGTGGTAGAGGTTTTCTCGCTCGCAAAGTGAGGAGTCTGGGTCTCCACTGTCTTCGGCACAACTTACCCACTTCTTACTTCCCCACCCTCAGCGGGTGAGTTCGAAGTTTTGCAAAATCCCACTAATGTACATAATGTGTACACTTAATCAATATCCACACACCAAAATTCGCCATTCTAAGATAATTCAAAGCGAATTCAAACGGAAAAACATGTTTTTACACATGTTTATTGCCATCCGACTCCGAGAAGGGGGGGGGGGGGGATTTCGAATTTCGTGAAATGCAGTTACAATAAGTGCCGGATGCATACAAACAATTTACGCACCAAATTTCGTGACCACAGAAGTCTTTAATAGACAGTATTATAAATAAAAAAAAATAAATAAAAAATAAAAATTATACAGACACGACATCATTTCATTATTTAAAACATGAAAATCTGACATTGACAGATTTTAATTTAGTGCCAGAGGCCTACTGCTAAACTTGCTAATATCGACAAATTCTTCTTTAGTTGATTCGTGACGATCTAAATTCCAGGATAAAGTTTTCATTAAATCAAACCAATGTGTTTCAGCTGCAGATATTGTAACAAATAACGTTGGAAGTCCAAACTGTCTTTTAGCTGCAAAACAACGTTTTTTCTCTTTTTCCCAATGAGGGGGGGGGGGGGTGCCTTGGGGGGACTCATGTCAAAGGTGTGCCTTGAGGGGGGAACTCATGTCAAAGTTGTACCTTGTGGGGGACTCATGTCAAAGTTGGGCCTTGGGGGGACTCATGTCAAAGTTGGGTCTGGGGGGGGACTCATGTCAAAGTTGGGCCTTGGGGGGGACTCATGTCAAAGTTGGGCCTTGGGGGGACTCATGTCAAAGTTGGGCCTGGGGGGGACTCATGTCAAAGTTGGGCCTTGGGGGGGACTCATGTCAAAGTTGGGCCTGGGGGGGACTCATGTCAAAGTTGGGCCTTGGGGGGACTCATGTCAAAGTTGTACCTTGGGGGGGACTCATGTCAAAGTTGGGCCTGGGGGGGACTCATGTCAAAGTTGTGCCTTGGAGGGGACTTCATTCAATAAATCCCCATTCAATAAACCGACTGAAATAGGCCCTTAGCACTATTAAGAGTGTATTATAAAAATTCGACAACGCTGTACCGACTGAAATAGGGGTACCTTGGGGGGGGACTTATGTCAAAGTTGTGCCTTGGCGGGACTTCATTCAATAAATCCCCATTCAATAAACCGACTGAAATAGGCCCTTAGCACTATTAAGAGTGTATTATAAACATTCGACAACGCTGTACCGACTGAAATAGGGGTACCTTGGGGGGGACTCATGTCGAAGTTGTGCCTTGGGGGGACTTCATTCAATAAATCCCCATTGAATAAACCGACTGAAATAGGCCCTTAGCACTATTAAGAGTGTATTATAAAAATTCGACAACGCTGTACCGACTGAAATATGGGTACCTTGGGGGGGAGTCATGTCAAAGTTGGGCCTGGGGGGGGACTCATGTCAAAGTTGTGCCTTGGGGGGGCCTTCATTCAATAAATCCCCATTCAGTAAACCGACTGAAATAGGCCTCTAGCACTAATTAAGAGTGACCTATAAAAATTCGACAACTGTACCGACTGAAATAGGCCTCTAACACTAATAAATACAAAAAGCGCAGCTTAAGTATCGCAACCCTTTGGTGACTTTAAATATTTTAAGCCATTTTTGCGATGAACTGAATTGGCTATCTCAATTGTGCAATTAAAGATCTTGGCGAGAAACGTCCGAGCTACTTCGGTGCCCAATTTCAAATTTTGCCAAAGGGATCCAATACTAAAGCTGTTCCATATCGAATCTGGGTTGAAAACGGAAAAAGGGTAAAATAAATTAGAAATATCAGACCTATATTTATAAATTTGATACCGAATGAAAGGGGCGATTTTGCGGAATCCAGGGGTTCAAACAGTTTTTCGATGCGACAATTAGATTTTTAAAAAATAACTAAAGTATGAAATTTAAGTGGCAACGGAAAAACGGATAAAGGGAAAAATAAATTAGAAATATCGGAACTATCATTACAAATTCAGTACCAAATGAAAGAGGTGATTTTTCTGAATCCTGGGGTGTAAGCAGTTTTTCGATACGACAATTAGATTTTTTAAAATTAACTAAAGTATGAAACTCAGATGGCAACACTTCATTTCAATCTTTTCATAATTTGTAGTGAAAATCACGCGAATACAAAAGTCTTTAACTTAAAAATTTATTTTTATATTTCATTTTTTCATTCAAAGCATTTTAGTGAAAAGATATTTATAGCGCATGCGCAGGCGTTTTTTACCCACAATTTAAACACTAATTATAATTTTGAAATTTCTATATATATAATTTCAAGTTGGGTAAAGACCTAAGTTTCTGCCGAGCGCCGTTAAATTCCGTCCAGCCATTCTCGAGTGATGCCCGGACAAACGTGTTTTAGTCTTTTACCCCCTAGGGGGGAACGGGGGGGAATTTCCGAAAAGTTGATAGATATAATTTTAAGTTGGGTGAAGACCTAAATTCCTGCCAAGCGTCGTTGAATTCCGTCCAGCCGTTCTCAAGTGATGCCCGGACAAAAAAAGCGACATTCGGACACGATGACATACACACAGACACACACACACACACACACACACAGGCAAAATTTTCTGAAGTCATTTTCGGCTTTCGTGGGGTGTAAAACGTGAAGATATCGCAAAATTTTTCGATTCCGACAAATTTACAGACAAAACTCTGATTTTATTAATATAGATAATCATTCGTGCAAATAAATCATCATATCGATGTGCAAGAAATTATATTCACTTAATATATTAATAAAGATTAAACAAAAAAAAAAAAAAACATTACTTTTAGGAATACTCAATTTCTGAGCAATTTCTCTCACCGACAATTTATTAGAAAAATAAAGAGATATAATACTTTGTCGTATATTTTTTGACATCTTACACGGACGTATCCGCGTTTGTAATGATCGATAGACGGCGCTTTGTGAACACTGCAGTTGTTAGTAAACATAGCCACGTGTGTTCCATTAATGTTCCTTTGTTATTCTACTTAATATTCGTACTATAATTTCTCCGCCATTACATTATGGAAAATTGATTGCTTTTGGAAAAAATACTTCAGTTTATTCAAAGTTCGATCGGAAGTAGATTTTTAACTGAAGTTGAACAAATATTAATTTCAAATCATCTGATTAATTCTTTACTTCCATTAGCCGAAGCAACTGAAATTTTAAATTTGTCATTTGGAAATAAATGGAAGCTCAATTCTGGATTTCTTGATCCTTTGGAGTTACACTGTGGCACACAACAGTATGTGTTATCTTTTTTACCGTATTTATTCATTTTTATTCAATAAATATATGTGAAACTAAATATCGGCAAGCAATGGCGGCTGTATGGAATTCGAATTAAACCATGTTTATTGTAATTTCACCTTAGTCCACCAGAGGGCGAGCATTTCATTACAATCGCGGATATCTAAAGAACAAACTTTCATTAAATTATTTATTTTAATTTATAATTGTTGCCAAGAAAATTAAACTTTAAATTTTACAACTACTTTTTAAGATAGCACGCGATCGTGTTTTATATAAAAATCAAATCATTAAATTCATATTTTTATTTCAAATTATTGCACGCGCACTATTTATTTCCTAATTCAAAATTATTAAAAAAACTTTTTCGATATCATTTGTAACGATACTGTATAAATTTTCTTTTCTTTTTCTTAAAAAAAAAAAAGATTTTGATGAAATTCTGGCAAAAGCAGAATTTAGTTTAGGACGGAGGGCTGTTAGTTTTTTTTTCTTCCCAATTATAACATCGCTTTCAAATTATTCAATTATATTTTCGATAAATTTTAGATTTCGATAAATGTCCAACTATCGAAAATGATTTCGACAAATGTCCAACTATCGAAAACGACAACGCAAAAATCGCTGTCAGAGACTAATAGGCCCTCAGTCCTAATATATTACAGATTAGCACTTTTGCCATAATATTATCAACATACATGTAAAAATGTGATGGAACTATAAGAAGTTCTAAAAAACAAATACATGTAATTAATTTTCCATATCTAAAATATTCTTTAAAACTATAAATACTCGTATATCATTTTTCTCATTTAGAGTAATTGAA
Source organism: Salticus scenicus (assembly GCA_963930645.1). Lineage (NCBI taxonomy): Eukaryota > Metazoa > Arthropoda > Arachnida > Araneae > Salticidae > Salticus > Salticus scenicus. The sequence goes on along the minus strand of OZ005650.1, from coordinate 277,365,252 downwards.
ATAACCGTTTATAGCGTTTTTTAACATAAGTGTACAAATGTAAAAATCGTATTGGGGTCCATTTTGACCCTATTGGTATTCAGTGTAACAAAAAAAAAAAAAAAAAAAATCTGTTTGTAGAAGGGTTAATATAATTTTTCTGAAATGTTTATAAGCTAGAAATACTATTAAACAGATTGAATATAGTTGAACATTAAAAATTAATCGTTCATTTCATCATTATACTGCTGTGAAAAATATTTTTAGAAAAACTATGAAAATTATATTATTATTTTTATTATTAGTATTTAAATACCTTAAGAACGTTATGCAATATGAAATTTATGAAGACTAATTCTTTACAAAAATTTCCACGAAAAAGTATAGCGAAAATTCTTTATTTTAAACCAAATATAAAATGGCTGTTGAATAGCTTTATTTTTATTCCATCAAAAATGACTCAGACAATATAGAGAAATACTTAGTTTTCGCCCACAGATAGGGACATTGCCATAAAACAACATTTATAGTAAAACTAATTCTCCACGTTGAAAGACAATAAAATCGCATCCTCACAGTGGTTTGGTGACAAATTTCGCGGAATTCCTGACATAAAGGAAGAAATTAGAACATTTAGAAAATTCCAGTCTCATACGGCTAATGTTTAAGAAACTTATAATAAATCTCCAAATATTGAAATAAAATTATTTCAATAATTGTTTCATTTGTAGTAATTATCTATCGGCTAAATTAACATTTAATTCATTTTCGAGCAAATCTCATTCATCCGTGCTCTTTTACCTCTCGATGTTTGGGGTAAAGCCTAGAGAAAATAATTTATCCATGGATCTACACGGTTTATTCCTAATTCAATCACATCAGTAAAATATATAATAAAGGAAATATGTGACACTATCCTTTGCAGACCTTTCATCAAGAACCTGAAATCATCGAGGCATTATATTTATTTAATTAAACGGGGAATTTCGATTAATGCTAATATCACATGCATGTTTAATTCTATAATTGTTTTATCATATTACCAAGCACATTTTCGATTAATAACATTCATGCAACAAACTTCTTAAGCTCTCCAAATTAAACAAAAATCCTAAACATAACTACATATGGATGGATATAATATTAATTTGCTATAAGCATTGATTGCCTTATTTTAGAGCATGATAAAAAAAAACATGTAATTTTTCTTTAATACCATGATTTTGCTTTTTAAATTTTATCACATACGTAATTATTAAAAGTGTAGTAACAGTTGAAATGAAAAATTTTATATATAGTGTTGAACAGTTTAATATAAAGTGTAAGAAGCCGTGGTTTGAATTCGATACTGGCACGCTGAGCATAATGGTCGTACATGGTTTTCAAGTTTTTCGTAAAATAACGGCTATAATTCGGGTCACTTTTTCTTTTAAATTCTTTCTGAAGACATCTTTTAGTTAGCATTCCCAACAGTAAATTACACTAAATAATGCATTTTTTTATCCTTAAAGAAATGGTAAAAAAGAAAGAAAAAAAAAAGTAGTAGACACCATGTCATTTATATAAAAGCAATGAACTGTTGTAAAATGTTAATTATTTTCCTTTTTAAATAATGATATCGAGAAAAATTTCTCAATTGATAGATGTGTCCATAAAAAAAAAAAAAAATGTATATATATATATATATATATATATATATATATATAACTATTTACAATAAAATTTATCTTAATTAAAACTTTTAAATTAATAAAATTATAGTTAACTCATTTTGTAGTTATGTTGGAGGGAATGTCAAGCTTCCCGCTAGTCCTAATTCGAGTGTGCTTTTTTCTAAGTTTATCGAACCCGTTATAAAATAAGTGGTCATTAGTACAGATATTTCTACTTCTAGAGTACAAATCAATTTCTGTATCCTTCCTGTTATAGTTAATTTCGTTTATCCATTCTATTTTAGGGTCAGTATACTTTTGTCGTTAGAATCCGAGAGACTGCTATTTAAAAAGCGACGAAGAGAAACATAAGTAATCCGTAGCGACACCATCAAGTTCTGTCACGTCCATCCCATTTCTCTTATATCTGGGGTTGACATTAGTATGAAATAAATCCAATAGAAATACTAATCCAGATAAAAATACATACGTATCTCGGAAAGCTTATGTAACTAACACTACATCTTGGCGTCAGAGAGCTGCCCAGTTGGCAATGGATGCTAGAGTAGGTGTAAGGGGCGCTCCTCTGTCTGCTGGAGTTGGTTTCCCCTAGCAACCGACTCTAACTTTTTCTTCTATTACACCCAGGAGTCCGGCCGTAATTCTGAAGAATGTTCTCTGTCAGTAAAAGCTTACGCAGCAGAATGACGGTTTATAGTCCGGCTTATCTCTGACTCCGCTCATATTGATGGTAAAATTAGAGGTAATTACCGGACAGGATCAAAAATGATATCCATTCTTTTCTATTTAAAACGAAAGTTCTGATATCAAAAGCCTCGGAATTTCTGATTTAATTACTTAGTAAAGGTAATTATATGTAATATATGATGATTTTCTTAAAAGTTATTAATTATAATAAATTTTGAAAATATGTCATTAATGAAAATAAAAACAGTTACTTATACGTTTGTTTTTTATGCAAAATCAAAAATTCAGTTTAATTCAGAAATTCTAACTATCAAAGTAAAAGCTTCATGATTGAAATAAGCATAAAAATCTAAATGACATTTATAATATTCTTTCATGATCAGTTAACCAGTGTTGGGCATAATTGATTAAAAAGTGATTGAATTACAATTGAATTACAATTAAATTACAATTATAATTATTTTACTGTCAATAAATTAACAAATAATTGATTACAAATAAATTGAATTACTTATTCAATTTATTTGTAATAATTCAATTTATTTGTGATAATTCAATTTATTTGTAATCAATTACTTGTTAATCGATTAATAAAAAAAATTATAATTATAATTTAATTGTAATTCAATTACTTTTTAATCAATTATGCCCAACACTGCAGTTAACACTAAACACGCATAAATAGGGTAAAAATGAATCGGCGATATTTTTTGTAATGGAAAATTTATTAGCGTATATCTTGATACGGAGCTACCCACATCCTAATTGATAATCCAGAGGATTATCAGAACCCGCTTTTTTCTTCACACCAGTTTTTTTTTTTTTTTTTTTTTTTCTTTTTTCTCAGAGTACTTTTCTTCTTATTTAATCGTAAATATATTTAAAGAAAATTACTATAAAAATTAATTGTTGTCGAAAAAGGACCGGGTACTAATAATACTCTGGATTAGATTGGCAGCTATGAGCTGCCAATGTTAATAAATAGCAAATCATATTTTTTCATACTTTATGCATATCTTTAATTTTCGATAGTACATCTTAAGTCAAAGAGAATAAAATACACTTAAAAAATATATATAAGGAATTCAAAACATTAATTTTTTTAACCCTCTCCATTCTCTTGTATCCCCATATAAGGGGACAAGAAGGGATAATGAAAAATTTCAAAATCAATGCAATTAGAATTATCTAGATAGTTATTATAGAATGAACTAAGCTATGCAATATTTTTAAAATAATATTATTCCCTAGTATGTGTTCAGTTACATACAAAAAACTCAGCGAAAATGTTAGAGCTTTAAAATAACTTAGAATTAACATGGAGCATTTTTAAATTGGATATTATTTTGTCTTGTTATTCCTATAAAATAAGCCTTTTCATTTCAAAAATTGCTTTTCATCATTTAAAACATACTATATAAATAATAATTATAGATTTCATAGCAATACATGATATGAGAAGCAATAGAACGTAAAACAAAAATACTTAATTCCAACGTCCCTTGTCCCCTTAACCCTTTAACGTTCACCACTTAATTTATTTTAAAATTTACTAAACTAATTTTAAAAATGGCTTTTAGACACATAGCTTATCATAAAAAAAAAAAAAAAAAAAAAAAAAAAAATAGCATTGTTCCTTTTCGAGAAATATTTGGTTTGAAACATCTATAAGTTAACCTTATTAAATTCAAATAATATTTAATTTAATAAATAAAACACTTTGTAAGTGAACATCGACTACAGAAACTTGTAAAAGTTATTTCAGGGGAAAATAATAGTCCAGCTCTTAATTAAATGAAAAAAAACTAGACGTGAGTGCATCATCAAACCAGCAATTTGCAGTCGACATGCTAAGAAACTTCAAGTGACTTATGCATTTAGCTTTCTTTGAATCACCATTTGTTAAATTTTGGAATAGTGTTGCTATCTATCGAACAGAAAAGGAACAGAAGTTTAAAACCTGATTAAAACAAGGGGGAAATGTAAAAAAAAATGCTGCATAAAAATTGTAAAAGTATGTCAAATGTTTGGTTTCCCTGCGAAACCAATGAACTTTAAAGTGTTAACCCATCTTTTATTGTTGCACCATTTGTATAACCTTTAGTCGTTTTTTTAAGAACTTGATACTTTTTACTTTCTTCTGTATTCAATAGAAGAAAGTATTGGATTCGTAAAAATTTTCGAGTTCCGGTTTTCAATGAATTTACACATGTAGAATACGATTTGACCCTTTTCAGAAAATGTATGTCTGTCCCTTTGTATGTCTCCCCCCCCCCCCCTGTGTGTGTATGACAAAACTTTGTAGCAACTGTATCTCAGGAACTACTGCACATAATTTCATAAAAATTGATATGTAGTTGCACCTTCAGATAAGTTAGTGCCTATCAACTTTTGGTAAAAATCGTCCAAAAGATGGCGTTGCCATCCCGCTTTTTCTAAATTTGTAACATGGCGGTATAGGACAAAATTTCGTATAAATGTACTTAGAGAGAAATATTTTTTAATAATCATCATGAAATAAAAAATAATTATTTATAATAGTGTTAGACAACTGAGAATTTTTTTTTTTTTTTTTTTTTGTATATGTAGGTGCATTGCTTCCCCCCTCGTGGGGAAGTTCCCTGGCAAATTTTCATTATGAATATCTTTCAAAACAGCTCGTCAATACCTTTAAAACAAATGGTTGAAGTATGGATCTGCATGCGACAATTTAAAATAAAGTTTTAATTTTTATCTTTTATAAAAAAAAAAAAAAAGAAAAACTTAGAAAAAAAACTCGCAATTTTTTTTATTTTTTTTTATTTTATTTATTTTATTTTTTTTTAATACGTCATATAGAGAATAAAATTGACTTTCTTTGAACTTAGTGCTACACTACTTCTCTAGAATGGAAATCGTCTGTATTCATCATGGAAGATAATTTTAATGAATAATAATTTTAATAAATTATTACTGCTGATTGAATTTGTATAGGAAAATACAGAAGAAAGTCATGTGGTGGCCACAACATACTAGTTATCGTTATCAATATTTTTAAAGGGTCACTTTCAGCTATTTTTCTGATACGTTTTTTGTTACTGGGAGATAGTTAAGAATATTTCTGTCAAATGAACTGCATAAATAATAAATAATAAATAAATAAATAATAGATAATAAATAACTATTAGCTAAAAAACGTAGTTATGAAAACATTGAGAAACGAAAAATTTTAAGAACAAGAGGAATATTTTTTTCATAACGTTATTTAAGAAACTAAAATTGCAATTTTAATTTCCCCCCCCCCAGATTAAATAAAGCTTTGTAAAGGCGCATCCAATAATAAAGTGTATACTAATTTTTTTTTTTTTTTAATAATTATGATTTGATCGCAACTGTCTTTTTGGTAGAGAATTTCACATCAGAAAATATAAATTTGTGTCTGACTAAAAAAGAAATTAAAGGGTAAAAAATCCCGACGTCATATACAATTCAAGTATATATTTTTGTAACATTTCTTGGCCCGTTTGTCATATTTTAAAAGCCTTTTTACGGTTGCGTACTTGGGTTTGCATAATTTTCTGACCAGTGAAAGTTAAAAACCGTTGAAAGTTAAACAAACGTGTTTTGCTTCATCAAATCTACTGAAGAACAAACATATTGTAATTATAATTTTTTTTTTTTTCTTTTTACGCTAAAATGATATTTTTCCAGGAAGAAAAACTTGCATTGTCAATAAAATGTTTAAAAACAATAATAAATATTTAACTGATTTATTGTGGACACAGGGTGGCTAACATTAGAACTTTTCCAAATTCGCTGATATTTCCATGACTGTTTTTTACCATTTTTTCCGACTTTTCACTGACTTACGCAGTTTTTTCATAGATTCACAAAATTAGCGCACGTCTTAACAATTTAAAATAACGAACTTCAAACAGAAGCCTATTTTCACAAAATTTGGCAGAATTATCTGACTTTGCATGAAATTCTCTGACTATTCCATGACTTTTTCAGACTTACTTAAATTCCCTGATTTTTCTATGATTCCCTGACTTTCTTTGACCAGTGGCCACCCTGTGGAAATATAAATCCCATTATTCTGTTGCCGTTCATTTCTAAGTATATATTAAGAAACTAATCTTACAATCCATTTTGAATATTTGTCATTCAGAGATATTTCCATCATTCAGTGTTGCCAGATTTGGGGACTTTTTTATTCAATATCCACCATTAAATTTTTATTGCAACAGTTGCCTTTTCACATCGAAGATTAATCGTCTCTTATGTATGTCAAATTTTATTTCTCAAAATTATTGGTGGTAGTTGAATAAAAAAGTCCCCAAGTCTGGCAACACTGCCATCATTAGCAATATAATTTTATTGATACATAGTTGTGGAAATAAACTTTTTTTAAAAGAAGAGAATAAGCATGAAATGATATTATACATTTTTACATTTTCACACGCTATCCTGGTAAAATCCAGATCTTACTTCGTATCACCGCTAGTAAGAATAATTCAAAACACAATAAGTACATATCAAAAAACAGACGTTAGATAAATTTTGCAATAAAACATCGATATTTTAAAAGTATAAAACATAGTGATATTTTCTATATCGTCAATGACTTAGAATATGATGCATAAATTATAAAAATTGTTAAAATTTCTTTGGTTACGCTGTAAGATAAACTTCACGAATTTCATACTAAATAATTAAAAAAATTACGATTACAAATATCAAAAACACAAACTGAAGTGACCATACTATAAGCGCAATTATTATATTCAGATATGGTACTATGACACACGACAACTTTACACACAATTTTCATTGAGTCAATTTTTCTTCCAATTTCTGGAGGCAGTAGTTTGAAAGAGGATTGCAAATGTTGAGTTAAATATCACAACAAACTGCTTTTTCCTGTGAATTTTCACTGCATGCATCAAGACTCATGTGTGTTTATTGTTTATTTATTTTTATTAATTAATTAATTAATTTTTTTTTTTTTTGGGGGGGGGGGAGAATGGGGTAAGATGTGTCTAAAGAGATTTCTTCTGTAGAAACAACATTTTCAAGACTAGACAGAAAAACTGCTACTACTCTCACTCCCTATTTTACTTAGCATTGTGCCAAGAAATTTGTCTTGAATCGACAATTGGCTCAAAAGTTGTCAGTCCAGTTGTCGTGAGTAAAAGAGCCTTAAATATCTAGAAGCAGATGTCGCATTCACTTGACAGCGGTATTCTTAAATATGCATAAGATGTGAAACTTTGCAGCAAAGAATTTACAATAAAAGTTAAAGCATTTATTTATTCTGGATTCTGTTATAATAGAAAATTGACTAAAGAAAAATTGTCAAATATTAACGAGAAAACAATTTTTCTGGAAGAAACAATTTTTAGTCTGAAAAATTTCATAATGTTCCATGATGTACGATAATTAATCCTTAGACTTCTCAAATTACCAAATCTTTTTCGTTACAACTACAAAATTTCATGATACTAGTGTAACAGTAAAAAGTATCTATATAATTATTATTATTATTATTTATTTATTTATTTATTTATTTTTATTTTATTTTATTTTTTTTTTATTATTTTTTTTTTTTTGCCATTGCCGAATTTTTTTAATTATGTGTTATTGAATGTGGAAGAACAAAGAATAACTCCGGATATAAATCGTTATATAAGTATCGACAATTTAGCCATTATGACATAATTACGTTCAAACACTTCTCAAACATTATTAACGTAGCTTGTGGAATAACAAAGTCTAGAAAATGTACAGTGTGAAACCTGTTGCTGTTTTATACCTTTCAATTTGCATTAGTTAGTTCATCAAATAAAGTGTAAAATACTAGTACTTTTTTATCGTAATTCAGTTTCTTGGCCACTTATAAGCAGTTTTTGAGATTTATCCCAATGAGTTTTTAATCCCGCAATACAATAAACTTTTCCAAGTTTAAGTACCAATTTATTTCTGCATTTCCAATTAAACTAAATACTTTTTTCCTTACGAATTTTTATTATCATTTTCTATTTATTAATACCAAAAATTATATGTTAAATTTGACACTATCTCAAATTTTTGTATTGGGGTTTCATTAATTTAAAAAAAAAAAAAAAAAAAAAAATCAAAATATCGTGTATAGCTCTCACGACTTTCTCTTAAAACAGATTGCGCATTAAGGGGCAAGATACCAAGTACTGTACACAAACTTGCGTTAAAAATAATTTAAACTAGATTTAAAAACAGTTTAATTTGGCACGTAATTCTGTGAGAGTTGGGCTACACCCCCTTGCCCAAATCTCCCCGCATCAATATAGTACCTACATTTATATAAAATTCGAGACCGTTATTAAATTTAAAAATTTATTTCAAATTATTCAGACAACTTTCACTGGCACTACTCTCTGAAATTTGTCAACCTTGATTAAACTTTTTAAAAAGCCACCTTATATGAACTTCAAAATGTACAACATTTCAACTGCCTGCAGTTATTTGTTTTTAGGTTACGCTGATAACAAATATACACAAAGATCAAGAGTTAAAAACTTGACTTTGTATTCAGAGAACCTCAAAGTACGTAATTTTACAAAAAACAAGCGCTAAAATGTAATTTAAAATAATACATTTTTTCCGTATATATATGAAGAATTAATTTTCATTACTAAGCAGTTTACATGGACATGGAAGCTCTTCCACAAATTAAATTCAATAAAAAAGATTATTTTCGCTTAATTATTGGTAGCCCTGTGTGTCTTCTATGAGTTATGTACACACCTTTATGTACTTAAATACAATCCTATAACACACAGCGCAGCAAAATCTTAAAATTCACTTCCAGAAATTTTCATATATATAGTCCCAATATATTCCAGTTCTTTTGGGTAGCCCTGTAAACGAATGGTGAATGATTTTCAGACCATATTCTACCTGAAATACGCTTTTATGCATTAAAAAAATTATGTGTTCATTTCATTATGTTTAGTGCAGTCTATAGATATTAAACTGTACCTACCACAAATTTCACCCACGTAAGTAATGTATCTGAATTATCCTGGATGTCCCTGTACACGAACTATGTACTTGATCTCAATGACAAGTTTAGTGGAATATTCTTATATGATAATGATTTAGAATACCGAGTTTTGATTTCTTAATACTATTTATTCTTGAGATATGCTGATGGCAGACAGATGCACACACACACACACACACGAAGAGAACCGCTAGGAACATGATTTAGTGCACCTCAAAACGTGTAAATACAACAAAAACTAAATTTCGAAAATTTGACTTAAAAATAATACTTTCTCTACATATATATTGGTAAGAGAAAGTAAAAATATGTTTAGTTTAAATTTTAAGTTACTGTTATTATTAATGTTTATTCATTAGCAAAAAAAAAAAAAAAAAAAAAAAAAAAAAAAAAAATTCTAAGCACAAAAAGCATTAATGAAAAATATACAACATTTATTTTAAAAGATCTGAAAGTGATTTTCACACATAAACTTATCTTAGGCTTTTAATGTTTTTAATTACATAAATTTGGAGTAATTTAATTATACCCATTAACGTAAAACTGCGTGTAAATGAAATTTAAGTATTCTTTCCCAATTATATAATAAGTAGAATCCAAAATTTTAAAACAGTTTTCTTAATCGTAATTTTACTTCGTTAGCTTGAAAAAAAAAAAAAAAAAAAAAACATTAATGTAAGCACTTTTTATTGATATGTTCCTTAAAATTTAAAGCTTTTTCAGATCAAAGAAACTAAATATTTAAAACTGAATTGCTTTGATGGGAGTTCTTTTTCCATTAAAGTAATTTATTTAACTTTCCAAGTAACTAATGGAAATGTTATGCCAAAGTAATTTGTTTCTCTATATTAACAGATTTGTCGAAATATTTTTTATTTTACTTTATTCCATTTTATTTTTTAATAAAGAAAGTAAAAGGTAATCAACAAAGTTGAATAGTTTAATATAAATTTGTAAATAATAAATTTGCGCAATTTAGATCAGAAATTATTTTTAGTCTTCCGGCTATTTTATTGAATAGCCCAAATTTTTTATAGTATTGGTTATGTTATGGAAAATTTATGACAGTCGTATGTAATTAATTGATAGATATTTTGTAACCGTATTTGTGAGGCTGAGACGTTAGAACGTCACCACAGTTGTTTTAATTAAGCTGGATCCAGCAAAGTAGAAAGTGGGGACAGTTAAAATCACTCCGTCGCCAGTGACTCGGTGAAGGTTGAGGTCGAGTTAGTTTTGTGTCGGCAGGGTGCTGCATTAAAAGACTTAGATTTTGAATATTAGTTAAATTAGAAGTGATTTTTAAAAGAACGGATTGAAATGTAGTGAAAGGAGGGTGTAGGAAGAAGTATAAAAATAGAGATGGTTTTAGTAGATGGTGTGGATGTTGGAGGATAGTATAGTGAATGTGATGAATCTTATTTTGATGAGTATCGGGAAGTAGAGTCGTGGAGATTTAGTTGTGTGAAGTTAAGTAGTGATGAGTGTTGGTGTGCGCAACTACTAGCATTCGGAAAGGTCAAGTTGGGTCCGAAGGGAATCCTCTGATCCATAGTGAAGCCATAGTAGCGGAGTACGAGTGCGACCGTCTCTACACCTTCGACTATCTGCTGGGGTGAGATATTTAATATAATAAAATTGTTGATTTATATATTTTGATTTAGTAATACACTGACTGAGCTAAGTTATTACAAGGCCGCCCTCCCATTAATCTGGTTCAAATAAACTCTTATTGTTTGTTCAATTCAAGACTCTGGTTTTCTTAGTAATCTAAATAAGTATTTAAGTTAAGATGGAGTTTGCAGGAACGCAAACGCCACAACTTTTTCTAATTTTTTTTTTTCTTACTGATGAAGAGTTCCTTAAGGAAAAAAAAAATTAGACACCGAAATAATTTTTGCTTACTTTTGCAGCTTACGGCGCTTGTTAACAGAAATTTCATTTATCATAATTCAACACCAGTTTTTTGGAACATTTTATGTGCATTTTTTTTATATATATATAACACCGCCACCTATCGGTTAACAGGCACAAAAATTTAGTCAAAGTAGTTTCTCTCAATATTTCTTTTGCATATAAAGTTTGGTGCGTAAACCAATAAATGCTGAGGTAAAGTTGAGTACAAAATCGCCAAAAATGAGTAACCAACTTATATCCAAATTAATCACCAGAGTTTCTCATAATCGTCTTCCCACATATTTAGTGAAATTACATGCTATTGAAGCTAGGTATAGTCATTCCGTTCATGAGAAAAATCTGACACATAGCAGCGCCATCTGTTATTTGATATGCGCCCAAATCGAATCAGAATAGTGTTTATAATACTCACTCACATATCAAGTTTTATGCACTTACACACAATGCAAGCTGAGGTACACCCTTCATGCAAAAAGGAAAAATCGAAACATAGCAGCGTCATCAGTTGGAAGTAGAGATGTCAGCGGGGAAAAAACCCGGGTTTAAACCAGGGAATAAACCCGGTTTTTTGTAAAGGAAATTTTGAAAGCTTTCACAAGTTGCGAATTTGTCCTCTTTTTTTTTTTTTCCTTAGATTAGAGAATTTCTAAGGCATTTCAAAATGTTATCTCACATTCAGATGTTTTTATGATCTTTCAGTTTTTTAAATAGTGCTTTTAACGTCAATAAATTTAAAAAGTACAAGTTTCAAATTTCATTAATTGACAGACTTATTCTCTGTTATTGCCGTATATTTATCTTTTAGTTCTGACTGTATACACGCTGAGTTCAATATAACACTTTTTTTTTTTTTTTTCGCAATCGCATGTTTCAGTTGTATATCTTTAACATTTTATTTAAAAAATAAAACAAAAATACTTCAAAATATTCTGCATTTACTAAAACAATCAATAATATTACTCTGGGAAATATTATTTCAATTAAAATTACAACAATATTAATATGCAAAAAATAAATGATGAAAGAAATAACAGCCAAATTATTAATCATTAGCTATTGAATAATTATGCATTAAATTTAATGCATTAAAAATTTATTGCTTGAACTCTTAATAACCGAAGAACTCATGTTCAATTTTGTTCCCCGTGTTCTTTGAGTGATTATAACAAAATTTCATCAACTAATGTGAAATTTTGTTCGATGACAGTGTTGCCAGATTTGGGGACTTTTTTATTCAACATCCACCATCAAATTTTTATTGCAATAATTGCCTAATCACATCGAAGATTAATCGTCTATTACGTATGTCAAATTTTACTTCTCAAAATTATTGGTGGTAGTTGAATAAAAAAGTCCCCAAGTCTGGCAACACTGTTCGATGAATTATAATAAAATTTAATAATTTTAAAGTATTCTTACCATAATTTAATTTCATTGTATTTTTTTTATAACATGTTTTATTATGGTATTCATTAAAAAAAATAAAAAATAAAATAAGGTTATTACGTAAGGTCAATAACGTAAACGTTTATTTTTTTGCAATTTTCTGTAAAATAATCACATATTTGTTGATATCACTTTTATTTAAGCAAATAGAATAAAAATGATATTGAAACAAGTTGTTTGGTACACCTAAAAGAACCGAAATTAAATCTAAACACTGAATATTAGTTTCTTCCCATCAAAGTTTCCAAAGTTCACAAAATTCCCGCTTTAAACCCGAAAATTCCCATGTTTATTCCCCAGAAGCAAAATTCCCGGGTTTTTTACATCTCTAGTTGGAAGGTTGGCCCCAAAAGCAACTTTTGAGGTATTTGATAGGCATCGATTAATAGTAAGATGAAAATAAATATAAACTTTTATGGAATTCTCTGGAGCACTGTCAGAAAACTTTTGTCACACACACACAAAAGATAGACAGATTAAATTTTCTAAAAGAATTAAATCGTATTCAGGACATTTCAAAACATTTAAATCTATCGAATTCTGGATGCTGAAAATTTTTACAAATTCGACATTTTCTTCTGTGACTGTAGAAAAATAATAATAAATTATATGAGAATTTTTTCAAAATTGCTAAATTTTAGAAAGTTATATTTTCTAAACTAAAAGAAAAGATATAGATATTTTAGTTTATTTTGATCAAAAAAATAAATAAATAAATAAATAAAAATAAAATAAAAATAAATAAAATAAATAAATAAAATAAAATAAAATTTTAAAAATTTTATTGTTATTAATGTGTGAAAATAATTTTGCTCAAGCTTCGGTCAAGCTTCTATTTAAAGATATGGTAAAAAAAAAAAAAAAAAAAAGAATTTAGCAGCTTCGCCTATTGGCTGATATGCATCCAAATTAGACCAACATTGATTTTTGTTAATACGCGTGTCGTATATCAAGTTATATGAGCTTAAACTCGATGGAAAGTGTGATATGGGCAGTGTTGCCAGATCTGGCGGATTTTTTATTCAATTAATCACCAATAATTTTTAAAAGTGATATTTGATATACATAATAGACGATAAATCTTCGAAGGGATTAGGTAAACGTTACAATTAAAAATTATTGGTGGGTATTGAATAAAAAATCCGCCAGATCTTGCAACACTGGATATAGGCTTTCATAAATGGGAGAATTTACAGCATAACAGCACCCATTGATTGACTTCTGAAACCTCCAATTAAGCTAAATCCTATATCAGGTAAAAAACTGTAGACACAAGTGCAATATAAAAGCATTAACATACCTCCTTTTTTGCTAAGAGTTTATTGCGTGTATTTCCAGTTGAATTTTTTAACTTAAATTCTTTATTCATAAAAGTGGTTAACTTAAAATTACATACAAAATGGCCTTATTTCAATAAATTAGAACTAAGAAAACTATGAAAAGAGTAGTTTATTCAAATTTTAAGTAGTTTGATCTTTAACTTTACAAATAATACTGGCCTATACTCGATCAAAAGAACATAATCTTGTCGCCTTTATCGGTATTAATAATAGTTGTTAAAATGAAATATGCTTTGAGAATTTGTTAATTTTACCATATTTTTATTAACTTCGATTCTTGTTTGTTTGTTTGTCCAGTACAAATCTTGCAATCGATTCTTATCTAACTTCCTGACTAGCTAGATATTTGAAACTTTCAGAACAGCTCAGAACACGGTGACAATACATTTTTCTAATAATTTTAGTCAACTATTTAAGGTCCCGCTGCCTTCGGCAGCGTTTATATGATTCAGCAGAGAATTTATTTAACTAACTTCCCCACGAGCTAGACATTTGAAACTTTCAGAATAGTTCAGAACACGGTGAAAATGCATTTTTTTAATACCTTTAGCTAACTGTTTCAGTTCCGGCTGCCTTCGGCAGCGTTATCAGTACAAAGCTTGCAATCGATTTTTCACTAACTTTCCGACTAGCTAGACATTTGAAACTTTCAGAATAACTCAAAACACGGTGACAATACATTTTTTTAATACTTTTAGTCAACTGTTTCAGGTCTCTACTGTATTCGGCAGCGGTTATATGATTCAACAGAAAATTTATTTAACTAACTTCCCGACTAGCTAGACATTTGAAACTTTCAGAATAGTTCAGAATAAGGTGAAAATGAAAATGCATTTTAAAAATATTTTTAACCAATTGCTTCGGGACCCCGCTGCCTTCGGCAGCATTACCAGTACAAAGCTTGCGATCAACTTTTAACTAACTTCCCGGCTAGATAGCCATTTGAAACTTTTATAATTGCTCAAAACACGATAGCAATGAATTTTTTTAATACTTTTATCCAATTGCTCCGCGTTCCCGCTGCCTTCAGTAGCGTTTATATGATTCAACAGAAAATTTAAAAACATAGTACATAAAAAGTTATTTTTATCTTGTAATTATTTACTTCTATAATTAATATAAAAGTAGTATGTTTGTGGCCACCACAAGACTTTCTTATGTATTTCCTTATACATATTCACGAAGCACAAATTATTTGTTTAAATCATCATTTATTATAACTAATTTCTGTGATGAATGCAGATGATTTTCATCTCACAGAAGTATAACACTAAACGTAAAAAGAAAATCAATTTTGTGCCGAGATCTCAGGACTTTTTTTTTTTTTTTTTTTTTTTTTTTTTTAATAATAATAAAGAAAAAAAACTTGTTTTAAATTTTATTACAGATTAAAGCTCCAACCATTCGTTTTAAAGATATTGGAGAGTTATTCTGAAAGATACCCATATTGAAAATTTTAAACACCCAGGGGGAGGGTGGGACTCTAAAAATTCTTTTTAATTTTACAACCAATCGTTAAAAATAATTCTTATTACGTACATTTATACGAAATTTTATGTTGTACCGTTTTATTAAAAATGTTAGAAAATGGAATGACAGCGCCACCTGTTGAATGATTGATCCCCAAATCTAATCAGCACCATTTTAGGTTATGACCCAACTAAATATCATATTTAATTAAATTTCTAGATTTCGTTCATTGAATTGTGAGATACAACGTTTACAAGTTTTTTACACACCCACACGCAGATAGACAATTTCTAAAAACAGTCGAATTGTGTTCAGACGTATTAAAACGCGTAAGCCTAACGAAAACCGGTGGTCGAAAATTCTCACGAATCCAATACTTTCTTCTTATATATATAAAAGAAGTAAAAATAGAAAATAAAGATTTAAAAAATAATGTGTTTTTAAATATTTTTATGGTGTTTGTTTAAAGAATATGCAGTTTTCATCATTTATTCCCTCTATCAAAGTAATCTTATTTCAGACTGAACGAGCACGAATTTATTGCTTAGGATATCAGAAATTTAGGCATCAACTTATGCATTATTCATAGAAATACGATTACTGTTAGGAAAAGTCTTGAATATTGAGAGAACTGCTTTTCGTATATTTTTTATAGCGGCATCCTTTTTTTTTTTTTTTTTTTTTTTTTTTTATGCATATAGTTACAATAAACAAAATTGAATTTTCTATATTATAATAATCTCATCAATGGTTTATTTTTCTACAAACTGTGAAATTTAAAAGTGATGCATAATTTTATTCTATTCTATTTTATTTTATTTTATTTATTTTTACATTTTATTATCTTATTTATACCTGATGCAGGACTTTAATATCATATTATATTGTGGTTTTTCTTTTTCTTTTCCTTTTTAAATAACATGCACTCAGTCATTCCCTGACAAACTTTTACTTGTACTATAATTATTTTGTGTATTATTGAAAATTGCTTTCATTAATTAAGAGTGATGCATGAAATTACTTTCTTGATTTTCAAGTAACATTTACCCATCTTTGAGTTACTGACACTTTTACTGTAACAATATCCCGTATTGTGTTTTTTAATCAATGAGGGGTTTTTGTTTTCTTTCTTCTTCTTCTTTTTTTTTTTTTTTTTTTTTTTTTTTTTTTTTTACTGTGATAGAGGTTTGTCTTGAACTGATTTTGCACATGTAAATAAATAAACGTTAACTATCCAATAATATTGGGAGTTATTTCATCCTATTTTATTTCCGGTAACGAAGTTTTTATAGCAGATTGAAAAAGAATAGCTTTTGTTAGCCAATAAAAATAAGTATTTAAATGTTTGATCATTTATTCCGCCATTCAGAAAGTAAACATTAAAATAAAATATACATATACAAATACATATATAATTTTTTAATTGCAGGAAATAATTTTATAAAAAATTACAGTTAAAAATTTAGAAAGGGTTTTTGAGCTGGCAATTTTATCTGAATTACCTTCATCTTCAGGAAAATTAGTGTTCATTTGCAATTCGCGTTTCGCCCGTGTCATAATGTGACACAAATCTAGCTTTCTTTGAAATGGCTCTAACGATTTTTCTGAAAATCAGAAATAAGAAAGTTTTTGAAATTTGAATGCGATAAAATTAGTTGCCTACCCCTACCCCCCCCCCTTTTTTTTTAATTAATACGTTATGCTAAACATTCAGTCAGTAAAAAAAAAATATATATATATATATATATATATATATATATATATATCTTTGATGCTGATTCCGAAAACAAATCACTCTATTCACTGTAAAAATTATTTTTGTGATGATTCTGGGGAAAACTTGGTTTATCAAATTGATTGAAGTATGAGATACAAAAAAGTAAATTTTTTATAATAATTAACTAACTAATTTTAACAAAATATTTTTATAGAAAACAAAAGCTTTCTTTACTTTTAACTTAATAATTTTGTTTTATGCTGTTGAACAAGAAGTCTGAATTAGATTTTCGATTACCAAAACTTATTTTATAATTTAATTAATCATTGTACATTCGCATAAATAATTTAAAGCAATATAAAATGTTGTTACACAAACTAAATAAAACTTTTTAAGAAAACTTTTATTTTCAGAAATGAAACGTACGTTGATCTGTTTGACCAAAATTTACTTCTTTATTTTCTAAAATGGCGCCAGGATACCGCATATGGTTTTAGAAATGCCAAGAATCTCTGCCAGGTCGTCTGGTATCTTTGCCAACATTTTATACTGCAGAATACTGGAACAAGAATTACTTATTTCATTTTAATACATTTATGGATGTGTGTTATCAGTTTCCATGGCAATGAGTATAACTTGAATTTAGTTGAATCTTGAAAACAATTTACTGAGACATTTAAGCAGAAGTTAACGATAAACGACAATTACTATCATAAAAGTCTCAATGCCTTATAAAAATCATATAATGTCTTTCATTTTTTTAATTAAGAAAAAAAAAAGAAATAATGATTGAAATTTATAGAATTTTAATTAAATATTAGATGTTTCTGATATAAGTACTAAATAATGACTATCGGTGGCTTCTACCTACTTCATATAATAAAAGCTTTAAGTTAAAAAGGGTTGTAGTAACTTCTAGAAATAAAATTAAACGTAAATAAAAAAGCAAGGAATAACTGGGTATGTTCCAGAACCACATTTATCGTTTTTTATTTATTTATTTATTTATTTTATTTTATTTTTATTTATTATTATTATTATTATTATTATTATTATTTTTTTTTTTTTTTTTTTGAAAAAAAAAAAAAAAATAAAATAAATAAAATAAATATTTTTTTGGCGACCTTGGCGAGAAGATCCTTATTAGGGATATACCAAATATGGAAGCTCTAATCTCATTGGCTGATGAGATACGAGAATTTTCCAGAACAGTCTGTGTTCGATAGAATAGTATAAAAGGAGCATTTTTTTTAGCCGAGGCGGCCAATCTCAGATCTGTGTCAGTTTCGTCAAATGCTTGCTTTGCTTTGAGCCTCTTTGAATGAGACTTGCTTTATGTGTTATTGCTAAACAGTTTGTACTGTTGTTTTGCTGTTAACGGCTATTGTTTAAGCTATGTTTACTGGTTGAATTGAAGCTGATACTTGGTTTATAGAACTGTATTTTTCTGTAACTTTATGTGAATAAATCACTGAATTTTTGCAAGTTTCGCCATTCATTCTCAAACAACTTACGAACCCCCAAGTACGCAACAATATGTATTCTTAATAAACGACGGTCTTGTATTATTTCTCTGAAGTTCATAAATACCAAATTATGAATAACTATCAAATTTCATACAAAAAAAAAATTACATAGCATATCGGAAATATTTTGCGTAACCTTTAAATTAATTATCAATTCTATGCCCACAATTTTCAACAGGAAAACATGCTTTTAAAATTCTAATAAAATTTCATTATATTTGATGGGGTGTAACCATGCTAAAATACACTCTTAAAAAATACCGACTATAGACCGTAATAGTACGAAATTCCTCTATGTATAACGGAAAAGTAGCCATAGTCATTATAAACGCCAATAATAAGAATAAACCTAATTAATTATAACTCATTAATTTTTCAAACTAATTTGACATCATTTGGATGATTACAGTACATATTATTTTGTGTGGTCCCATAAATTATTTAGTCTATACATAACCTTTTTTAAGAGTAAACATGATTTTAAGCATCTTTATAATGTATGTTAACTTTATTAAGTTCAATTCAGCATAAACGCATTAAAGTGCGTGCTTAAATTAAAAATTTGTCCATAGGCTCTAATGTTACGAAATTCTTTCAAGTGTCTTTGTAAACGAACCATAAACATTGTATACACCAGTAAAAACTATTCAACTTATTTTGCGTTTAAAATTAATAATTGTTCCAAATTTAACATCGTTTGGATAACTACGTGACATTATCAGAACACTTTTGTAAGGTCCTGTACATTAATTAGAAAGCTTAAGAGCACATTTTTTTCAAACAACATCAGTTTAAGCATCTTACTCACGTACGACAGTTTCATTTTCTACATTGCAAAGTAAATGCGTTTAAACGAAATTCACTCCCTACGCCGTAATGTTAAGAATTTTGGCGTGTCCCTGTACACAATTTATAAAAAAATATAGCAGTAAAATTATACAGCTACTTATATGCAAAGCTGGAACGTGTGCGCCAATTTGCAAGTCAATCGAAGGATTCTTGCTGCCGTTGTTGCGGTACATGCAAATTCTTCCCATAGGCCATAAAGATAAGAAAAACTTTGGCGTTTCCCTGTACACGAACGGCGAATGGAATACACACCTAACACTATACAGCTATTTCCGTTGGGCTTATGAATATGTGTACCAAATTGCAAGTCAATAGCGTTATTTTTGGGGCCACTATCGCGGTACATACAAATTCTTCCCATAGACCGTAATGTTAAAAAGATTTTGGCGTGTCCCTGTACACGAACAACAAATGGAATGCACACCCAAAACTATACAGCTAATTTCGTTGGGATCACGAGCATGTGTATAAAATTTCAAGTCATTACCGTGATTTTTGCGGGCGCTATCGCACGACAGACAAACGGAACCCAAAATCCTTTTGAGTCTCAACAGAGGGCCTCCACTGACGTTTCGGCGAAAATTGGAAGTCAATAGCTTGATTTTTGCGGTGGCTATCGCGGTACATACATATTCTCCCATAGGTCGTAATGATAGAAAATCTTTGGCGTGTCCCTGTACACGAACTACAAATGGAATACACACCCAAAACCATACAGCTGATTCCGTGGGGCACATGAACATGTATACCAAATTGCAAGTCAATAGCATGATTTTTGTGGCCGCTATCACGGTACATACAAATTCCTCCCATAGGCCGTAATGATAAGAAAAACTTTGGCGTGTCCCTGTACAGGAATTACCATAGAATAATAATAAGGAAGAAGGAGCATGCCAATACTCTAATGCTTACAAACCCCTTCTAGTGAAATGCCAGCGAAAGCTACTTTTGCTCCTCTCAACTTTGAAGTAGGGCACCCATCCTCAGCGCATTTATCGCTGTTTGTTGTGGGTGCTGCCTCGCAGACTGATTGACAGAGAGACGAGACGATTCAAAAATCTTGCCAACAAGTCGCCAACCAATCAGATGGAAGCACTGATACAACCCTATACCCGGCATTCCTGGATTTTACAAGCCGAAACCAAAACACGTACGCTCCTTCTTCCTTTATTATTATTCTATGCGAATTACAAATGGAATACATACCAAAAACTATACAGCTGATTTCGTGGGACTCATGAACATGTGTACCAAATTTCAAGTCAATAGTGCTATTTTTGCGGCCGCTATCGCGCGACAGACAGACAGACAGACACAGCCCAAAACCGTTTTGAGTCTCAACAGAGGGCCTCCACTGACGTTTCGGCAACTACTTTTTCATTATTCGATAAAAAAAATTATTCCAGTATTACTTTTTATTAAGTAAAAATAAATAAATAAATAAAAAATGTCTGTTTATTATTTTTTTTCTCTTTTTGCTTTATTAATAGGAAAGTATTGCAATCATGTCAAAAATCCGAATTTGAGATTTTGATGTTTCTATACGTTTCGAGGTTCCCTGAGTCCGTTTTAACTATTTTTACGATGATGTGCGTTTGTGTGTATGTATGTGTGTGTGTATGTGGTGTGTGTGTATGTGATGTGTGTGTATGTATGTGAGTGAACACGCTAGCGTCTAAACGCTTTGTTCAAATAAGCGGAAAGTTTGTACGTATATTGTAAGTCACCATAGTACGAACCCTATTGATTTTGGTGAATCTAGCACTTATAGTTTTTTTACTGGGACACCAGGAAAAGTTCTTTATCATTATGGCCTATGGGGCCAAATTTTTAAAAGTGCGATAGCGTCTAAACGCTTTATTAATCGGGGGGGGGGGGGGGGAATTGTACACATCTTAAAGGTCACAGTTGCACGAACTGTATAGATTTTGGTGAATTTAGCACTTAAAGTTTTTTACAGGGATACAAAGAAAAATTCTTTATCATTATGGCCGATGGCGCCAAATTTTTAAAAGTGTGATAGCGTCTAAACGCCTATTAATTTGAGCAAAAAATTTGTACACATGTTATAGGTCACAGTTGCACCAACCGTATAGATTTTGGTGAATTTAGCATTTACAGTTTTTTTTACAGGGACACAAAGAAAAATTCTTTATCATTATGGCCTATGCGACCAAATTTTTAAAAGTGCGATAGCATATAAACACCTTATTCAATTGAGCTGAAAATTTATATGAATATTATAAATCACTGTTACACTAGATATAAGCACTTTGGTGAATCTAGCATTTATAGGTTTTTACAGGGACACAACGAAAAATTATTTATCATTATGATCTATGGGCTCAAAGTTCAGTAGCGTTAAATAAAACATCGTGTAATATATGGAGAAAAATACTCAAACACCCTATTATGGTTTTCTCTCTCTTGTTTGTTTAACAACTCCTCTTTCTCTACTTTATCTAGAAAACTGTTAATTACTCAATGTTCGGAAAGTCGAATGGAGTCACTCCAGATTTTTCCTATCTGAAACAACTATAGTATTAGCTAAACCAGTGTTGTCAGACTTTGCGACTTTTTCCTTCCCCATCGTACTATAGGTATGGGGAACTTAGGTAATCGTGAAAATTTTCCACCTCATTTTTTTTACTTTTTTTTACACGTTTTCAGTTGTGAGAAATCCGAAAATGACAAAATTTGTATGGTGTCTGTCTGTAGGGTGTATGTTAGTGTGTTAGTCCGTTAGTCTGTGTACACGATATCTCAAGAGCAAAATGTCGCAGAGAGGTCAAATCAGTTTTAAAATATTACTTTCGACACTGGCAAAGACCCTATTCATTTGCAACATTCGACTTAAAAAACTTCGTAAGTTATTAGAAAGTTACGATTTTCTTAACATGGGAGAATAGGACAAAAATCCACTTAAACGTGCATCAAATGGAAACTTTTTACTGTAAAGATGTCAGACCAGTTTTAAAATATCAGTTTTGATGCCGGAATGAACATCAGTAACTATGAATATGCTACTTTGAAATTTTCGCAAGTTATTGAAAATTTACGAATTTCTTAACATGGCAGAATAGGGCAAAATTTCACATAAATGTCAATTTTGAGAGATATTTTCATCGTAAAGATGTCAGACTACTTTTGAAATATTATTTAGGACACGAAGCATGAATATTAATGACTATGAATTTTCCAATATAAAAATTTCGTAAGTTATTGGAAATTTACGAATTTCTTAACATGGCAGAATAGAGCCAAATTTCACATAAACGTCAATCTTGAGGGATATTTTCATCGTAAAGATGTCAAACCACTTTCTACATATTATTTAGGATACTGGCATGAATATCAAAGACTATGGTTTTTCCAATTTAAAAAATTCGTAAATTATTTGGAATTTACGACTTACTTAACATGTCAGAATAAGGCAAAATTGAGCATAAACTTCCATTTTGAGGATCATAAATACATTAGGCAACTTCAAAATTACATTTATGATATTTTTTGAACATGATTGAATACAAATATTCTAAAGGAAAATTTCGTAAATTATTCGTAATTTACGATTTTATCAACATAGCGAAATTGTAAATTTTTCATATAAATATGAATTTTGAGGATTATTGCATTGGAAATAGTAGCATGAAAACTAAACAACGGAATTGATCCTGATAAAATAAATTAATAGATTAGAATAAGATAAATATATCAAAGTGAACGGTGGATAGCCTATTAGGCGGGGATTTCATTTTGTCACTGTATAAAGCTGTGGTCAGATTCATTTCTTTTAACATGATTATAATATGTCTCGCACTAGAAATTTATGAGAACATAAATATGATGGGGAACTGAGCAGAGTCCACCTATGCCAACTAGTTTTTTCAGTAATCCACATTAATCTTGAGAAGTGATATTTCATATAAGTAATAAACAGTTCTCCGATTCGATTTGTCTGTTATGCATATGAAATATCATTTCTCAAAATTATTGGTGACAAACGAATAAAAAAGTCGCAAAATCTGGCAACACTGAGCTAGACAATTAATTAGCCTAGCTTTTCACTTTTACAAGGGTTTTATATTTTTAAAAACTATACATATTTTGTTTTTAAGCCGATAATAATAATAATAATAATAAATCAATCTTAAACAAGATTAAATTTAGTACCTGTGTCTTAGTTTCGACTCATGCATTTCCTCTTGACATATTTGTAAACTCTCAGATTCTATAATAGACCATTTCTTATTATGTAAAATTTAAGGTTGTCAACAGCAAATGGTGCCGACTTTTTATTGTTATTATTATTATTATTATTATTATTATTATTATTATCTGAAATAAATACGACTCTGTTTTTTAAAATACAAAGGTAATACCCTATAAATTAGATTTTAAAACCGATTTCCTTCAACCCTTAGAGTGATAAAGGAAATACACACACCCACACTCACACACACATATATAATAGTCATATTTAAGTATAAAAAAATAAACACCGTTGTAATCATCTTCGTTTTTTACTCATTTTTGCGTACTAAGAAGAACTCCGTTTCCTCTATACTTAAAACAATCACAAAAATATGGATTTGAAAGAAATTTGCTTGTATTAGGTGTTCAAATTTCCGACTCATTTCCCAGTTATATGCGATGAAATGTAATTTATATATTTAAAGGAAAAAATATTGATGTTTCCACTTTTTAAATTTTACAGAAATGCGTTTAGCGACATCATCATCATTATATTTTCACAAAACTGACTTTTTGATTTCTACATATTTTTTAGTTTTAATAATTCTAAACTGTAAAAGAAAATCATATAATGACACATAATTTAGGTCAGAGGCAATTTGTATGAAATGACATTTGCATTCAAATCATATATATTTTAAACTCACTTTGCGACAAAAGTATTTTGTACTTTTTTTTAACCGACTTCAAAAAGGAGGAAGGTTCTCAATTCAAACCGTATGTTTTTAGTTCCCCATCATACTGTAGGTATGGGGAACTTAGGTAATCGTGAAAATTTTCGACCTCGGTCTTTTGACTTTTTTACACGTTTTCAGGTATGAGGAATCCGAAAATGACAAAATTTGTATGGTGTCTGTCTGTAGGGTGTCTGTTAATGTGTCAGTGTGTCAGTGTGTCAGTCCGTTAGTGTGTTAGTCCGTTAGTTTGTTAGTCTGTTAACACGATATCTCACGAACAAATGATCGCAGAGAGGTCAGATCAGTTTTAAAATATTACTTTCGATACTGGCAAGAACCCTATTCTTTTGCAACATTAGAATTAAAAAACTTCGTAAGTTATGAGAAATTTACGATTTTCTTAACATGGGAGAATAGGACAAAAATTCACTTAAACGTGCATTAAATGGAAACCTTTTACTGTAAAAATGTCAGACCAGTTTTAAAATATCAGGTTTGATGCCGGAATGAACATTAGTAACTATAAATGTGCTACTTTGCAAATTTCGCAAATTATTGGAAATTTACGAATTTCTTAACATGGCAGCATAGGGCAAAATTTCACATAAGCGTCAATTTTGAGAGATATTTTCATCGTAAAGATGTCAGACTACTTTTGAAATATTATTTAGAACACTGGCATGAATAGTAATGACTATGAATTTTCCAATATAAAAATTTCGTAAGTTATTGGAAAATTACGAATTTCTTAACATGGCAGCATAGAGCCAAATTTCACATAAACGTCAATCTTGAGGGATATTTTCATCGTAAATATGTCAAACCACTTTCAAAATATTATATAGGATACTGGCATGAATATCATAGACTATGATTTTTCCAATTTAAAAAATTCGTAAGTTATTTGGAATTTACGATTTACTTAACATGTCAGAATAAGGCAAAATTGAGCATAAACTTCCATTTTGAGGATCATAAATACATTAGGCAACTTCAAAATTACATTTATGATATTTTTTGAACATGATTGAATACAAATATTCTAATAGGAAAATTTCGTAAATTATTCGTAATTTACGATTTTATCAACATAGCGAAATTGTAAATTTTTCATATAAATATGAATTTTGAGGATTATTGCATTGGAAATAGTAGCATGAAAACTAAACAACGGAATTGATCCTGATAAAATAAATTAATAGATTAGAATAAGATAAATATATCAAAGTGAACGGTGGATAGCCTATTAGGCGGGGATTTCATTTTGTCACTGTATCAAGCTTTGGTCAGATTCATTTCTTTTAACATGATTATAATATGTCTCGCACTAGAAATTTATGAGAACATAAATATGATGGGGAACTGAGCAGAGTCCACCTATGCCAACTAGTTTTTTCAGTAATCCACATTAATCTTGAGAAGTGATATTTCATATAAGTAATAAACAGTTCTCCGATTCGATTTGTCTGTTATACATATGAAATATCATTTCTCAAAATTATTGGTGACAAACGAATAAAAAAGTCGCAAAATCTGGCAACACTGAGCTAGACAATTAATTAGCCTAGCTTTTCACTTTTACAAGGGTTTTATATTTTTAAAAACTATACATATTTTGTTTTTAAGCCGATAATAATAATAATAATAAATCAATCTTAAACAAGATTAAATTTAGTACCTGTGTCTTAGTTTCGACTCATGCATTTCCTCTTGACATATTTGTAAACTCTCAGATTCTATAATAGACCATTTCTTATTATGTAAAATTTAAGGTTGTCAACAGCAAATGGTGCCGACTTTTTATTGTTATTATTATTATTATTATTATTATTATTATTATTTTTATCTGAAATAAATACGACTCTGTTTTTTAAAATACAAAGGTAATACCCTATAAATTAGATTTTAAAACCGATTTCCTTCAACCCTTAGAGTGATAAAGGAAATACACACACCCACACTCACACACACATATATAATAGTCATATTTAAGTATAAAAAAATAAACACCGTTGTAATCATCTTCGTTTTTTACTCATTTTTGCGTACTAAGAAGAACTCCGTTTCCTCTATACTTAAAACAATAACAAAAATATGGATTTGAAAGAAATTTGCTTGTATTAGGTGTTCAAATTTCCGACTCATTTCCCAGTTATATGCGATGAAATGTAATTTATATATTTAAAGGAAAAAATATTGATGTTTCCACTTTTTAAATTTTACAGAAATGCGTTTAGCGACATCATCATCATTATATTTTCACAAAACTGACTTTTTGATTTCTACATATTTTTTAGTTTTAATAATTCTAAACTGTAAAAGAAAATCATATAATGACACATAATTTAGGTCAGAGGCAATTTGTATGAAATGACATTTGCATTCAAATCATATATATTTTAAACTCACTTTGCGACAAAAGTATTTTGTACTTTTTTTTATCCGACTTCAAAAAGGAGGAAGGTTCTCAATTCAAACCGTATGTTTTTAGTTCCCCATCATACTGTAGGTATGGGGAACTTAGGTAATCGTGAAAATTTTCGACCTCGGTCTTTTGACTTTTTTACACGTTTTCAGGTATGAGGAATCCGAAAATGACAAAATATGTATGGTGTCTGTCTGTAGGGTGTCTGTTAATGTGTCAGTGTGTCAGTGTGTCAGTCCGTTAGTGTGTTAGTCCGTTAGTTTGTTAGTCTGTTAACACGATATCTCACGAACAAATGATCGCAGAGAGGTCAGATCAGTTTTAAAATATTACTTTCGATACTGGCAAGAACCCTATTCTTTTGCAACATTAGAATTAAAAAACTTCGTAAGTTATGAGAAATTTACGATTTTCTTAACATGGGAGAATAGGACAAAAATTCACTTAAACGTGCATTAAATGGAAACCTTTTACTGTAAAAATGTCAGACCAGTTTTAAAATATCAGGTTTGATGCCGGAATGAACATTAGTAACTATAAATGTGCTACTTTGCAAATTTCGCAAATTATTGGAAATTTACGAATTTCTTAACATGGCAGCATAGGGCAAAATTTCACATAAGCGTCAATTTTGAGAGATATTTTCATCGTAAAGATGTCAGACTACTTTTGAAATATTATTTAGAACACTGGCATGAATAGTAATGACTATGAATTTTCCAATATAAAAATTTCGTAAGTTATTGGAAAATTACGAATTTCTTAACATGGCAGCATAGAGCCAAATTTCACATAAACGTCAATCTTGAGGGATATTTTCATCGTAAATATGTCAAACCACTTTCAAAATATTATATAGGATACTGGCATGAATATCATAGACTATGATTTTTCCAATTTAAAAAATTCGTAAGTTATTTGAAATTTACGATTTACTTAACATGTCAGAATAAGGCAAAATTGAGCATAAATTTCCATTTTGAGGATCATAAATACATTAGACAACTTCAAAATTACATTTATGATATTTGTTTGAACATGATTGAATACAAATATTCTAATAGGAAAATTTCGTAAATCATTCGTAATTTACGATTTTATCAACATAGCGAAATTGTAAATTTTTCATACAAATATGAATTTTGAGGATTATTGCACTGGAAATAGTAGCATGAAAACTAAACAACGGAATTGACCCTGATAAAATAAATTAATAGATTAGAATAAAATATATATATCGAAGTTAACGGTGGATAGCCTATTAGGCGGGGATTTCATTCTGTCACTATATCAAGCTTTGGTCAAATTCATTTCTTTTAACATGATTATAATATGTCTCGCACTAGAAATTTATGAGAATATAAATATGATGGGGAACTGAGCAGAGTCCACCTATGCCAACTAGTTCTTTTTTTTTTTTTTTTTTTTTTTGTTAGCTCATAATTTCTCAACGGATACTCCGATTTTGATACTTTTTGTTTTGTTGAAAAGGTCTTGGTCTGTAATAGGTCCCATTGTAATATCTTTACGATCTAAAGAAAATACAGGGTGCCCAAAAAAATCAGTCCCAACACTTTTAACTGCTAAACGTCTACAGCTATAGTGATAAAAATGGTATGTAAGTATAGCAAAGTGGCCATGCAGTACAAGGTTAAACCGCTTGCAGCGCCACCTGGTGGAAAATAGCGGAATTAGTGTTCTTATCTCGAAAACGGTTCTAGAGAAAAAAGTGAATTACAAAGTTCAAGAATATCACTGATTTAGTACAAAAAGATAGTTTAGACATTCATGTTAGCATTCCTATCTCGGAAACGATTCAAGACAGGGGGAAAAAGTGAATTATAAAATTAAGAGCATCATCGATTTAGTACGAAAAGGTAGTTTAGACATTGATGCTAAAAATATAATGCTAAAAACCTGCATTTGTTTGTTCGCAATTTCTTACACTATGCACACTTGAGCTACATTGCACACGTTATAGCGTAGCTGGTGAGAAATACGCTATATAGTTCAAAATACGGTTACTTGATACTTTTTTTTTTTTTTTTTGGTAAAGATCTTAGTCTGCAGTAGGTCCCATTGTAATATCTTTACAATCTAAAGAAAATAAAGCGCCGTCTGGTAAAACACAGCGAAATTAGCGCTCCTGTCTCTAAAACGGTTCAAGATGGGAGAAAAGTTAATTACGAAGTTGTAGAGCATCATCGATTTACTACGAAAAGACAGTTTTTAGACATTATTGCTAAAAGTAGAACGCTCAAAACGTGTAGCTGTTTGTTCGCAATTTCCTACACTGTGCACACTACGTTGCACACTTTGCAGCATATCGGATGACACGTATACTGTGTGGTTCAAAGTACTGTTACTGTAAGCGGTCACATCGATTAGCGCAAAGTTTTTTCACCCAACTTCAGAAAGGAGGGTGTTCTTAATTCGAGCTATGTGTTGTTGTTCGTGTTTGTAAGCTTATAACTTCGTAAGAGATGCTCTAATTAACCGACTTCAAAAAGGAGGAGCTTCTCAATTCAAAGCGCATGTTTTTTTTTTTTTTTTTTTTGTTAGCTCATAACTTCTGAACGGATGATCCGATTGTGATACTTTTTGTTTTATTGTAAAGATCTTGATCTGAAATAGGTCCCACTGTAATATCTTTACGATCAAAAGAAAATACAGGGTGCCCAAAAAAGTCAGTCCCGACTCTTTTAACTGCTGAACAGCTGCAGCTATAGTCATAAAAAAGGGAAGGAAGGTATAGTAAAATGGATATGCGCTACGCGGTTCAAACGCCCACAGAGCCACCTTGTGGAAACGTGCATTTGTTTGCTCTCAATTTCCTATTTTGTGCACACTTGAACGACATTGCATATGTTGTAGCGTAGCGGGTAACATTTATGCTATGTAAAATTCAAAGTATGGTTATTGTAAGCGGTCACATCGATTAACGCATAGACGTTTTAAACCGACTTCATAAAGGAAGAGGTTCCAATACAAACCATGTTTCTCATTGTTGTTGTTGTTGTTGAAATTTGTTAGCTTATAACTTCGTAAGAGATGATTCAATTTTAATACTTTTTTTGTTGTCGTAATGATCTTGGCCTGAAATAGGTTTCATTATGATTTCATTAAGATATAAACAAATTACAGGATACTCAGAAAAGTTTGTTCTCACTCTAACTGCTGAACGCATGCAGCTAGACTGGTAAAAGCAGTATGTAAGTACCGATGTTGAAACTTCTGTCCGTCAACTGCAATGCAGATTTTGCTCTTTATTTGAACTTTACTCTGCGCAATTTCCAGCGCAGCGAGTGACACATATTCACTGTAAAGTTCAATATATATGCCTAACAGCATTTTTGGTTACGAATACAGCGTATCCGTTCTTTACATTTCTAAAGACTTTTTAATTTAACGTATGTTCGTTCAATAGATAGATTTTGCTTATATCCGATAAAGACAAGAAAAGTGACACGACTTAAAAATGCAGCATTTGAGAAAAATCAACTTAAAAATAGCTTGACTAGAATAAAACTGGCACAACTGTCTCTCGAGTGGATAACTTTCCAGATGGAGATGTAACTTTTTTGTTCACATTGGGTGCATTTCATGTATTTTTCAGTGACATAAACCATTTTTTGAGTTATGCCACTTTTTTTGGAAGTTGTGATTCGTGAAACTGCCGTCGAACGTTTTCTGATGCTCTGCTATATAAAAGAGCTTTCACTGAAAAGAGAAAAATAAAATCTTTTTGTAAAAAAATAGAACCGACTCCAAAAAGGAACTACTAAACAACTAAAAATGAAAGAAAATTGGCAGAAAATGGAACTGTAAATTGCGCCTAAAAGTATAAAATAATTTCCTTCGCCAAACAATCTATAACACTACAATTATAATCATAACGTTTGAAGTCGGGGCAAAATTAAATAAAATTTGATACTTTTATTCCATACAAAAATCAAATCCTATTCAAAATACACATCTCACATTGTTGCCTGCAAAACGCAGCCGAAAACTACTTTGATTCAAGAAAACAAATAAGATTTCGTAAGCAGCAAAAGTTGGCGAAGATGCTGGTATCTGACGTCCTTGGTGAAATAAAAATTGCAAAATTATCTGGCAAACATATTTAATTTATTTGGGATATCATGATTATTATGATAAGGTATATCAAGAGAGTAATCAAGAATATGAAACAACACATCGTACAATATATATTATGAAAATATACATCTTGCGTGTATATTTTTGCCTTACGTTTTGATCGCCAAATCCAAAAGCCATCAAGGATGATAGTTATCAAAGTTATACCAAATCTGCAAGAGAAACTCTAACTTCGTAGAAACATAAATACGCATTGTGAAGAATGTTCACTGTTCTATGTAGATGCTACTAATGGACTAACTGTATACAGTGATAAAATAATAAAGGAAACATGAAAATGGATCATTCGAGACAACAGTATTTGTTGCTACCGATCTAAAGACAAACCTTTAAAAACTAATTTTGCGTCGATTTCAAAAGTTATGATTAATTGTAATGTTATAGGTTGTTTGGCGAAGGAAATTATTTTATACTTTTAGGCGCAATTTACAGTTTCATTTCATAGCATTTTTTTTTTTTTTAGTTGTTTGAATAGTAGTTGCTTTTTGGAGTCGGTTCTATTTTTTTACAAAAAAATTTTATTTACTTTCCAAACACATATATGTAGTGTTTTGAGGTCCTTTGAGTTCATTTTTTCTATTTTTACGATGATGCATATGCAAGTGTGTCTTTATATATACGAGTGTGAGCTAACACGATAGAATTTAAACGCTTTGTTCAAATGAACTGAAAGTTGGTACGTATGTTGTAGGTCACCGTAGCACGAACTGTATAGATTTTGGTGAATCTAGCCCTTATAGTTCCTTTTTAAAGGAGCACAATGAAAAATTCTGTATCATTATGGCCTATGGGCTAAAATTATTTGAAGTGCGATAGCACGTTTAGATTCAGTTTCAAATTTGATGAATTTAAATTTTGGTGAATCTATTACTTATAGATTTTTACAGGGAAAAAACAAAAAATTCGTTGTCGTTATGAGCTATAGACTCAAATTAATTGAAATGTACTAGTGTTAATCTAATTGAAATACAATCGCATTAAACTAATTAATTGAAATGCAATGGCGTTAAATTAAATGAAATACTATTTGGGGAAAAATACTTAAACAGCCTATATAGTTTTTTTTTCTTTTGTATATTTAACGATTTTTGCTACTTTAATTTAGTTAAACAATCCTTAATTACTTAATGTTCGGAAAATCAAGTACTTTCCAGATTTTTTTTTTTTTTTTTTTTTTTTCATTTCAGCTTTAGTAATTAGTTGTAGGATATAATTTCTGTAATTTGTCATTTCGAGCTTTTAATTTTAAGCATTATTTCTGCAATAATTTCAAAATAATTTTGTAGAACCTCATGCAATGCATTATGCTTTTTTTTATTCTGACAAACAATGCTAATTCAATTCTATATCTAAGTATAATAATGGTGCATTTCTATTATATAACGCAAAGAAATAGTAAGGAAATCTCAAATAAAATTTATGGTAATGTTAAAAAAAAAAAAAATGTGAAAATCAATCCTGAAGCAGCTTTAATAAATATGTTATGTATCAGGTCTAGCCAAAATAATAGGACCGCAAGAAATACATCTCGGATTGAAATATAAAGAATATATATTTAATTTATTTAAAAAATAAACTATTCTGTTATGCCAAAAGTAATCACTGGGGATAGGTTTAGAAAATAATAAACTAGTATGTTGTGGCCACCACATGACTTTCTTCTATATTTTCCCATACAAATTCACTCAGTAAAAACAATTTATTAAAATTATTATTTAAAAAATTATCTTCCATGATACTGCACACGATTTCCATATTAAAGAAGTAGCATAACACTAAAATTCCAAAAAAAGTCAATTTCATTGTCAATATTACGTTAAAAAAAAAATCTGTTAAAAATGAAAAAATTCGATAACTTTATTTTAAATTATCGCAAATCGATGTTTCAACTATTCATTTTAAAGGTATTGGCGAGCTCTTTTGAAAGATACCCATCATGAAAATTTACTCCCCCCAGGGAGGGTAGCGAGGCTCGTACACATACAATTTTTTTTTCCAGTTGACTATCTCTATTATAAATAATTCTTGTAAATTTCATAATGATTACTAAAAAATAATTCTCTTTATGCACATTTACACAAAATTTTGTCCTATACCACCATGTTAAAAAATTAGAAAAAGCGGGATGGCAACGCAAGCTGTCGGACAATTTTTACCCAAAGTTGATAGGCACTAATTTATGTCAATGTGTAACTGCATACCAATTTGTATGAAATTCTGTGCTGTAGTACCTGAGATACAGTTGCCACAAAATTTTTTCACACACACATCGAATACTTTCTTCTATTGAATATAGAAGAAAGTAAAAATTTGGATGAGGAACCCCCGCACCCCATTTTTCTCTTACATTTCAAATTCTCCAACGGAAGAAAAAAAAATTTATTTTGACTTGAATTTATTATTTATTTATTTAATATTTTTTAAACTTTCTTATATATATATAAGACTAAAGTATTAGACTAAAGTATTATTTTTCATCTCTATTTTCAATAGATTTATAAGTTTTGAGAGTTCCTGAACACAATTTGTCGACTGTTAGAAAATGATTATCTGTTTAAAAAATTTTGCATTTCTCTCGAACCAATGAGCAAAAATTAACCAAACTTAGTATTTTGTTGGATTTTGACATAAAACAGCGTTGATTACATTTCAGAATCAATTTCTCGATAACTGGTGCTGTCATTTAATTTTTCATAAACTTTTATATGGCTGTAAAGGTAAATTTTCGTATAAATGTATATAATGAGAATTATTTTTAAATTTTAAATGTAAAATTAAATAAAATTAGTGAGATAATGGGGTTTCACCCGCAGAGGCGTAAGAGGCGTGATGTGCTGATGTGCTAACGCGCACATCGAACGCATCATCCCCATTCACTACTACCATTTCGTCAGATATAAGCTTGAAATTTATCTTCTATAGTATTGAACATAGAGCTTTAGATACTGTATTATCTTATTAAAAGTTTTTTGAATAATACAAAAATAATCATGTTTCCTCAAAACCTACATTTAAGGTTAGTTAGAAAAGTTTGTAATATTAAAATTAAGTTGTGAAATTACTTTTCATACTTAGAATATGCAATCTTTAGAAAAAATTGTAAAACAATTTTCCTTTTAATACATTCCTGTGTCTTTTAATAACATAAATTTATAAAAATGTTAATTTTTTTTCCTTTTAATAATTTAATTTTTGTAATAATCATGCTTTTCTTAAAATGTGTATTTAGTATTGGTTTTAAAGGTAGTAATGTTTAAATTAAATCATCAAATTACTTTATATTATATTTTCTTTTAATAAAACAGTTTTCTTTCTCTTTTCTTCTTCATCTTCTTTCTTTTAACCTATTAATAAGATTCACAAACATTCTAAACAATAACAATTCTGAAATAAAACAGACACGGTTTACAGTTAATTAAAAACTTTATTGTAACATTATTTCCACATGATGTTTCCAAAATTCTTTAAACTTGCTTGCAACACAAAATTAGTACACACATATAATTTATCAAATACAACAAAGTTTGCAACACTCATTTTTTACAACTATTCATCTAGTAAGTTGTCATTACAATAATTAGTATATACAATTTCGTCAACAATAACGAAGGTTACAATATAAAATCATGAACAATTTTTACACTATTTACAAATATTTTCAAAGTTTCTATGTATTAAGTTAACATCATAATTATTATATACATATAATTACAACACTTATAACGAAGTTTACAGTGGAGTTAATTACAGTATAGTTTACAATATCTTCATCAATTTTTACAATATTTAAGCTTAAAGTTCTACATTTTGATCAATTTCGCAATGTCCATTAGCTAAACTTGTTATACCATCATCTAAGATGAATCTTTTATCATCGAAGGGACTTAAACTTATTTTATTTTGGTGGATTGTGTACAGTTTATGATTTTCTTGCCCTATTTTTATTTGTTTTTCAATGCTTGTCTTTTGTTGTTGTAAACACTGTAAATAATCTTCATGAGTAATTTTATGTTGCACAACCTGAGTGGATACGCCTTTCGCTCTCTTTTTTTCATCTTTGCACGACTTTATAGAATACATTTTCGCCTTCAACCCTACAAACTCTAGAGCTATATCACCACTCAGTTCATCTTTAAACTTTCGTATGACCTTTTTGTTTTCATCCGAATAAAGAGGATGATCTGTAGGATAATCTGAAAAATCAAAGATAGATGAATTATTTTTCATATCTTGAAAGATGTCATCTGTTGAAATATGATACGTCAGTGAATCAGTATCAGTAAATAAGAGCGTAGCAAGATCGTTATATAATGGCTTTATGTAATTATAGTGAAAATTATACATTAGAAGTTTCGATAATTCGAGTATTGTAAACCCAACGTAAATAGGTCGATTCATCAGAATGCTTGTTTTAAGTCTTTCGACAGCTGTTAGATCTTCGTCATAAGTTTTAAACGATTTAAAAGTAGGTGATGCTATCAATTTTAGTGCTCTCTTAGAGGTATTACTACAAAGTTCTATATTACGTCTTTTTCGCAAGTTTTCCATAGTCTTGCCATATACGCTATTGTTAAGAAGTTTAAAAAAATCCTTTTCGAATGATGATGTAGCTTGTTTACGTTTTTCGGTGTTAAATAGTATATACTTTTTTAACCATGGTACTTGTTTAAATTGAATGACTTTATGCACTGCTGTAACTTTTAATCCCAGTTGCAGATAAAGTTGTTTTAAATTTCTATAATGCACCACATAATTTTTCTTGTTGTGAAGGTTAGGTATTAACTTGGGTGTACCAACATATTTTCTGTTTTGGAGCATACTTTTAGCATAAGGTGATAGCATTTCTTCGGTTAAGGTTAATCTTTCATGTGCAAGCGGATAATCGTCATGTAACGCATGAAGGTGGTTAGGATAATGCAGATCAATTTCAAATATGTACCCTATATCCGATTCATCATCAAGGGATAAAATCCATTCTTCATTAATATTATGTGTATCAACCCATTCAAAGTTGCCATAAGGTAGATACTGGGACATAGCCCAACCGTAAAGGTTGTTCGCATCCCAGTACATGATATAACTATTAGACTCATTTGTGTTATAGTCGCTCATATAGGGGTTATTTGCTCTAGCCAGTCTTCAGTTAATCATGCTAATACCGCCTCGTATCCCTTTTTCTATAAGCAGCAACATGTTAATATCTGTTAGGAGCTCTAGAGGCGTTTCATTCATTTTTAGGCATGCTTGCCATGCAAGTCCTGGAGTTGTAAAAAGATGCATGCAATCAATTTCATAGTATTGCTGGCATAAAGTTCTAAAATTTTGAAATACATCCGCGAGTAACAAAACATCAGTTTTTACATATAAATTATGGTAATCACCCAATGTCTTCATATTAAACGTATTCCAAATACTTTTAGCGTGTTGATAATCATCATCATCGATAATTTCACCAGCCAGTGAATTATAAAAGGCGCATGCGGGAGGTAGTTCGGTTTCTTCAAACTTATTGAAAGAGGTAAAGTATTCGTAGGGATAAACTCCTTTCCTCGTAAGCATATTCAGTGGTGTATTAGCAGGGAAATTCTCTTTCAAAATCTTAAACTGGGAAGAATCAAGATTTTTTACAAGTTTTTCGAGAGATGTAGGTAGGAATTGAAAGCTGTCTAAAAAGACTAATTGTGCAGGGTCCTTAGGTTTCTTCAATCTGAATGTAATATAGTTTTCCAAACTTGTAGCAATAACCTCTATCTGATGATTGTTATACTTGCCTAGTTTCGTCATAATATGATGACCATCATAGTTTTTTAAATTGTGAAAGATAATCGGTATTTTTTTAGATAATTTGAAATTCAAGTTGCAGGCGTTATGGGCAGCACCCCTAAATTCTCCCGAAATGTGACAATGATCTCTTCGACGATCCTCAGCTAACTGTTTATGACATATATGACATACTTCAGCATCTTGAAACTCCTTTTCCTGAGCTTCCGTTAAGACTATAGGCTTGACTTGTGATAAAATCTTGGTGAGTTCTTCCTTTTCAGTCATCATCTTTTCTAAAAAATGTTCCACAGCGTCTTCTCCTCTATATACTTGAATCGGTTTAACGGAGTGTCCATCTGGCCCGATAATAACATATGCATATCCACAAGGCACATGATATGCAATTTTTTCACTATGTGAAATATCAGATGACGGGGAAGTCGAAGTAACAGGAACAAGAAGGCTTTCGAAATCTGCATAAATACAGTAAGCAACAGGATGTTGCAAGTGTGTACCTGAAAATTTTAAGATGTTATTTTCCACAGAGGGCATTTTAATAACTTGCACTTCATGTTCTTGACAGTACTGCATGTGTGATTTCAACAAATCTTCTCTTGAGAATCAGTGCAAACACCTATAACAGTAATATGCAGCAGTCTTATGTTTAGTTAAATCACCAAGGAGACGTGAAAAGTTTCGGATGAGACAATAATGTTGCCTTTCATCATCAGAAATTAGTAACAAGTTAATTGTATCAGTGTCATTTTTTGGTGAAATGTATAGTGGACACACTTCATTGTCTTCATAACCGAAGACATTTATCCGTAAATCATTCATCTTTTCAATAATAGGTATCTTTGTTAGAGGTACAGGACATGTTATATTAGCTAGTTTAATCGTATTTTCATAGGGTGTATAGTGAGATACACGCTGTGGATCCTTACTAAAATGCAAATTCAGTTTATAGGCAATTAAGCACCAAACGAGGCATTTATTATCCTCATTTTGAATGTTTAACACAGCTTTTTTTGCAGCAAGTTTTGAAGGTAGTTTAATATAACTGCTAGCAGCTAGAGGATGGTATTTCGCTATTTTCAGTTCCAGATAATGAATTTTCTTAAAAATCCATCCAGACCCTCGCTGAATGAATTCATCCAGTGACTTAAGGATTTTTACATATCCTTCACGAATATGCTGTTCAATAGTATCGCTAATAAGTTCTGTAAAACAGGAACTTCGAAAATATGTTTGAATTTCCTCCATATCTTCATCAGGTTTTTTACGTTCTAACGAAACTTTCATAAGTAAATACCACTTAATGGCATGCTTTTCCTTTAACTCACTTTGGAGTTTTTCAAGTACTTGTGACTGTATATATGACTGAAATATTCCTTAATCACATTCACTGCTTTCGTTTGGATAAAAAAGCACTGTATTAAACACGCTAAAAGCTTCCGCTTGTCTTTTAGCCCTTTTAGACTTTACAGCAGGTGCAGTTCTCTTCCGTTTCATAGAAGCAAAATCCTGGGTGGAATGCTCTTGACGCTTCTGAGATATTAATTCAGATTTTAGATCAAACACTTTATTACAGTCACTGCATGGATATCGTGAACTTTGGTGAAATTTTAAATGTCTTTGAAAATTGTCTAAGCGGAAAAATACTAGATCACATTGTTGACACTTTATCGAAGCTACTTCATCTTTACTTTTATGAAGCAACATATGTCGTTTCAAGTCCCACTTCCGAGTAAAAGTCTTTTCACAAGAAGCACAACTGAAACTTGGCGACACTTTCTTAACATTCTTGTCAGCAGGTAGAGATTGGTTTTTATGTATCAACGTATGACGAATCAAGTTTGATTTTAGGCTGAATCCTTTTCCACAGTCATCACACTTGAATAACTTTTCATCTGAATGGCTCATCAAATGTCGATTAAGTAACCATGTTCTTGAAAATGTCTTCTTACATATTGGACAACTCTGAAAAAAATTAAAAAAAGGTTTGTTTTAGAATTTTATATACTCATAAATACAAAAAATAAAAAGTTTTCTTAACATAGTTTTATTAAACATGATTCTATTTTTACTAATGCAATGTAAAAAATACAATTGCATAAAAATATTTACTATCTTAAGCAATTTCCCTAACATAGTTTTACAAATTTTTACTAATGTAATGTAAAAATACATTTGCATAAAAATACTTGTTATCTTAAACAATTTTCTTATCATAGTTTTACAAATTTTTACTCATGTAATGTTTAATTCTATTTTTAAAAAAGTTTCTTTACAAAGGTAAAAAAAATTTAATTTTATTAAACTTGATTCTATTATTTTTACTAATGCAATGTAAAAAATACATTTGCATCAAAATATTTACTATCTTATGCAATTTCCCTAACATAGTTTTACAAATTTTACTAATGTAATGTAAAAAATACATTTGCATAAAAATACTTGTTACCTTAAACAATTTTTCTTAACATAATGTTGTAAATTTTTTACTCATGCATTGTTTAATTCTATTTTTAAAAAGGTTTCTTTGCAAACGTGAAAAATTTTCCTATCATGAATATGTACTAACATAAAATATATTGCATTTCTAAGAAAAAATACTTAACTCACCTTATTTTTATCACTCAATGAGCTTAAGAGCAGCGGATTATCAACTGTAGGAGGCTTGTCACTAATCATCTGAAAGGAATAAAAAACTTAGGTTAGAATAAAAATCTCTAAAAAATCTTTAAAATATAATAAAAAAAATGTTTTAAAATGGAAAAATGTAAAAGAATTAAGATTGAATTAATACAAGTTTAAAAAAAGATATTGTTTCGTTCAAGAAAAAAAAAAAAAAACTTACAAAGGATGGTTGAGGTTCTTCATGTACATTCTTTGCACACGATTCTTCAATCTTCAACATTTCTTCTCTTCGCAAACCATAGTTGATGAAAAACTAAAAAAGTAAATGGTTTTCATTTAAAATATATTAAAAATTCACTGTTGCAAAATAATTTTTAAGTTATTAGAGTCCTTTTAAAGAAAATTAATTCTTTGAATCAATCAAATGCTAACTATTCATCCTACCAAAATACTAATTCTAAAAAATTCTTCATTACAATGTGTAAACATCAACAAAATGTAAAACCAGGTTGTAAGATCTTTATAAAGTTAAAGTGAAATGCATACGAACACACTCGTTAACCATAGATAATGTATAACATAAAAATTAAAGCATAAGATTATTAAAAAATTTCTGAAAAATACATTGCCAATTTTAAAACATTCATAAAAGAAAAAATATATTTCTGATTTCAAAAATGCATATATATTATGGAAAAATTCTTTTATATGATTAAACAAACATTTTATCAAGATTTTTAATATAACACTGATTAATAATTTTCATATGAATTAAAATGAAACTAGAACAATTTCAAAGAATCACTAAATGATCAACTTACTTTGTCATCAACAGGCAACAATGATGAGTTCTGGTTAATTTCCATATCGAAATAAAAAAAATCTTAAACTTTCACTCTCAATAAACAAACAGGCAAGATCAACGCAAGGTCGAACAGAAAGCAGGTCTAAACAAGTCTGAAAGACGCTACAGCAAAGCCGACGTTGAAACAACAGAGAGAATAAATATACGTCCGTTCAGATCGAAAGTAGGTAAGCGAATGACAAATTAGATTCCATTTCTTAATTACTAATGGAGAAAAAATAGGCTATCCCATTTCTAAGCATAGGGGTGTCAGGTTTAATGGACTATTCCACTATGTTGAAGAGGGACGACAGGTTTTGTGAAATAAACTAACAGTGAGATTAAATAATCATTATACATCACATTTTGATTAATTATTATACTATGTCAATCTATTTTTCATACAGAGGGAAAAAAATGTATTAAATGAAAACTTTCACCAACACATGTTATTAATGATACATAAAAATATTTTTTAAATTATAAAAAACTTACAAGTTTTAATCATGTAGAACATAGATTAAAATTTCTGAGTGTAAACACAATCTATACCTGGAGAATTTTCCTTAATTAAACATGAAAACAACACATAATCACTCTAAAAATACTTAATTAATCATGTTTTAATTAACAATTAACATTCATTGTATACAATTTATTCATTAACGAACTTGTATTGCATTCTAACACACTTATATTTTCATTTAAACTGTAAAATTGCTACTTAAACATCCGAAAAACAATTAATTACTTTAATTAATTACTTTAATCAACAATTATCAAGCATTTCATTAAACATTTGACACACTAGAGTTGTATTAAATCACAACTTTTCATTGAAATATAAAAAAAACTGTAAAAACATCATTTAATTGCCTAAAAACCACTTAATTACTTTAATTAATTACTTTAATCAACAATTATCAATCATTGCATTAAACATTTGACACACTGGAGTTGTATTTAAGCACAATTTTTAATTGAAATATAAAAAAACTGTAAAAACATCATTTAATTGCCTAAAAACTACTTAATTACTTAATTAATTACTTTAATTAACCATTCGTTAGCTTAAACACGCATGACATTAAACATTTTACATATCTAAATTATATTATAACACCATTTTTCATAAAAAATACTAATAAAACATTGAAAAGTGACTTATTTTTCTGAAAATTCATTAATTTCCTTA
Source organism: Salticus scenicus (assembly GCA_963930645.1). Lineage (NCBI taxonomy): Eukaryota > Metazoa > Arthropoda > Arachnida > Araneae > Salticidae > Salticus > Salticus scenicus. Next base: position 277,323,668 of record OZ005650.1, on the reverse strand, counting down.
ATTATCATTAATTAAAGCTAATAAACAACACTTAAACACCTGAAAAATACTTAAGTATCTTAATTTAGCATAACTGACATCAAAAAACTCAAAAAACAAAACAACATTTAGTAGGTAAGAAACACCGGTTCTAGCCCATGAGGCGGGTGCAAGGGTGCAAGGAAAGTCGTGCGGGTGCCGCACCACCCCCTGAGGGGTCTAGATGGGTTGGTATTGAACTTGAGACATTCTCTAACTTAATCGTGAAAGATATGATGGTATTTATGAGGAAATTTAATTAAAAAATTTAATGAGTGATTTTTAAGTTAGAGTAGAACCTTGGCATTTCTTACCTACTAAATGTTGTTTTGTTTTTTGAGTTTTTTGATGTCAGTTATGCTAAATTAAGATACTTAAGTATTTTTCAGGTGTTTAAGTGTTGTTTATTAGCTTTAATTAATGATAATTAAGGAAATTAATGAATTTTCAGAAAAATAAGTCACTTTTCAATGTTTTATTAGTATTTTTTATGAAAAATGGTGTTATAATATAATTTAGATATGTAAAATGTTTAATGTCATGCGTGTTTAAGCTAACGAATGGTTAATTAAAGTAATTAATTAAGTAATTAAGTAGTTTTTAAGCAATTAAATGATGTTTTTACAGTTTTTTTATATTTCAATTAAAAATTGTGCTTAAATACAACTCCGGTGTGTCAAATGTTTAATGCAATGATTGATAATTGTTGATTAAAGTAATTAATTAAAGTAATTAAGTGGTTTTTAGGCAATTAAATGATGTTTTTACAGTTTTTTTTATATTTCAATGAAAAATTGTGCTTTAATACAACTCTAGTGTGTCAAATGTTTAATGAAATGCTTGATAATTGTTGATTAAAGTAATTAATTAAAGTAATTAACTGTTTTTCGGATGTTTAAGTAGCGATTTTACAGTTTTAATGAAAATATAAGTGTGTTAGAATGCAATACAAGTTCGTTAATGAATAAATTGCACACAATGAATGTTAATTGTTAATTAAAACATGATTAATTAAGTATTTTTAGAGTGATTATGTGTTGTTTTCATGTTTAATTAAGGAAAATTCTCCAGGTATAGATTGTGTTTACACTCTGAAATTTTAATCTATGTTCTACATGATTAAAACTTGTAAGTTTTTTATAATTTAAAAAATATTTTTATGTATCATTAATAACAAGTGTTGGTGAAAGTTTTCATTTAATACATTTTTTTCCCTCTGTATGAAAAATAGATTGACATAGTATAATAATTAATCAAAATGTGATGTATAATGATTATTTAATCTCACTGTTAGTTTATTTCACAAAACCTGTCGCCCCTCTTCAACATAGTGGAATAGTCCATTAAACCTGACACCCCTATGCTTAGAAATGGGATAGCCTATTTTTTCTCCATTAGTAATTAAGAAATTGAATCTAATTTGTCATTCGCTTACCTACTTTCGATCTGAACGGACGTATATTTATTCTCTCTGTTGTTTCAACGTCGGCTTTGCTGTAGCGTCTTTCAGACTTGTTTAGACCTGCTTTCTGTTCGACCTTGCATTGATCTTGCCTGTTTGTTTATTGAGAGTGAAAGTTTAAGATTTTTTTTATTTCGATATGGAAATTAACCAGAACTCATCATTGTTGCCTGTTGATGACAAAGTAAGTTGATCATTTAGTGATTCTTTGAAATTGTTCTAGTTTCATTTTAATTCATATGAAAATTATTAATCAGTGTTATATTAAAAATCTTGATAAAATGTTTGTTTAATCATATAAAAGAATTTTTCCATAATATATATGCATTTTTGAAATCAGAAATATATTTTTTCTTTTATGAATGTTTTAAAATTGGCAATGTATTTTTCAGAAATTTTTTAATAAGCTTATGCTTTAATTTTTATGTTATACATTATCTATGGTTAACGAGTGTGTTTGTATGCATTTCACTTTAACTTTATAAAGATCTTTCAACATGGTTTTACATTTTGTTGATGTTTACACATTGTAATGAAGAATTTTTTAGAAATAGTATTTTGGTAGGATGAATAGTTAGCATTTGATTGATTCAAAGAATTAATTTTCTTTAAAAGGACTCTAATAACTTAAAAATTATTTTGCAACAGTGAATTTTTAATATATTTTAAATGAAAACCATTTACTTTTTTAGTTTTCCATCAACTATGGTTTGCCAAGAGAAGAAATGTTGAAGATTGAAGAATCGTGTGCAAAGAATGTACATGAAGAACCTCAACCATCCTTTGTAAGTTTTTTTTTTTTTTTCTTGAACGAAACAATATCTTTTTTTAAACTTGTATTAATTCAATCTTAATTCTTTTACATTTTTCCATTTTAAAAGATTTTATTTATTATATTTTAAAGATTTTTTAGAGATTTTTATTCTAACCTATGTTTTTTATTCCTTTCAGATGATTAGTGACAAGCCTCCTACAGTTGATAATCCGCTGCTCTTAAGCTCATTGAGTGATAAAAATAAGGTGAGTTAAGTATTTTTTCTTAGAAATGCAATATATTTTATGTTAGTATATATTCGTGATAGGAAAATTTTTCACGTTGGTAAAGAAACCTTTTTTAAAAATAGAATTAAACAATGCATGAGTAAAAAATTTACAACATTATGTTAAGAAAAATTGTTTAAGGTAACAAGTATTTTTATGCAAATGTATTTTTTACATTACATTAGTAAAATTTGTAAAACTATGTTAGGGAAATTGCTTAAGATAGTAAATATTTTGATGCAAATGTATTTTTTACATTGCATTAGTAAAAATAATAGAATGAAGTTTAATAAAATTAAAATTTTTTTACCTTTGTAAAGAAACATTTTTAAAAATAGAATTAAACATTACATGAGTAAAAATTTGTAAAACTATGATAAGAAAATTGTTTAAGGTAACAAGTATTTTTATGCAAATGTATTTTTACATTACATTAGTAAAAATTTGTAAAACTATGTTAGGGAAATTGCTTAAGATAGTAAATATTTTTATGCAATTGTATTTTTTACATTGCATTAGTAAAAATAGAATCATGTTTAATAAAACTATGTTAAGAAAAATTTTATTTTTTGTATTTATGAGTATATAAAATTCTAAAACAAACCTTTTTTTAATTTTTTTCAGAGTTGTCCAATATGTAAGAAGACATTTTCAAGAACATGGTTACTTAATCGACATTTGATGAGCCATTCAGATGAAAAGTTATTCAAGTGTGATGACTGTGGAAAAGGATTCAGCCTAAAATCAAACTTGATTCGTCATACGTTGATACATAAAAACCAATCTCTACCTGCTGACAAGAATGTTAAGAAAGTGTCGCCAAGTTTCAGTTGTGCTTCTTGTGAAAAGACTTTTACTCGGAAGTGGGACTTGAAACGACATATGTTGCTTCATAAAAGTAAAGATGAAGTAGCTTCGATAAAGTGTCAACAATGTGATCTAGTATTTTTCCGCTAAGACAATTTTCAAAGACATTTAAAATTTCACCAAAGTTCACGATATCCATGCAGTGACTGTAATAAAGTGTTTGATCTAAAATCTGAATTAATATCTCAGAAGCGTCAAGAGCATTCCACCCAGGATTTTGCTTCTATGAAACGGAAGAGAACTGCACCTGCTGTAAAGTCTAAAAGGTCTAAAAGACAAGCGGAAGCTTCTAGCGTGTTTAATACAGTGCTTTTTTATCCAAACGAAAGCAGTGAATGTGATTTAGAAATATTTCAGTCATATATACAGTCCCAAGTACTTGAAAAACTCCAAAGTGAGTTAAAGGAAAAGCATGCCATTAAGTGGTATTTAGTTATGAAAGTTTCGTTAGAACGTAAAAAACCTGATGAAGATATGGAGGAAATTCAAACATATTTTCGAAGTTCCTGTTTTACAGAACTTATTAGTGATACTATTGAACAGCATATTCGTGAAGGATATGTAAAAATCCTTAAGTCACTAGATGAATTCATTCAGCGAGGGTCTGGATGGATTTTAAAGAAAATTCATTATCTGGAACTGAAAATAGCGAAATACCATCCTCTAGCTGCTAGCAGTTATATTAAACTACCTTCAAAACTTGCTGCAAAAAAAGCTGTGTTAAACATTCAAAATGAGGATAATAAATGCCTTGTTTGGTGCTTAATTGCCTATAAAGTAAATTTGCATTTTAGTAAGGATCCACAGCGTGTATCTCACTATACACCCTATGAAAATACGATTAAACTAGCTAATATAACATGTCCTGTACCTCTAACAAAGATACCTATTATTGAAAAGATGAATGATTTACGGGAAAAATGACACTGATACAATTAACTTGTTACTAATTTCTGATGATGAAAGGCAACATTATTGTCTCATCCGAAACTTTTCACGTCTCCTTGGTGATTTAACTAAACATAAGACTGCTGCATATTACTGTTATAGGTGTTTGCACCGATTCTCAAGAGAAGATTTGTTGAAATCACACATACAGTACTGTCAAGAACATGAAGTGCAAGTTATTAAAATGCCCTCTGTGGAAAATAACATCTTAAAACTTTCAGGTACACACTTGCAACATCCTGTTGCTTACTGTATTTATGCAGATTTCGAAAGCCTTCTTGTTCCTGTTACTTCGACTTCCCCGTCATCTGATATTTCACATAGTGAAAAAATTGCATATCATGTGCCTTGTGGATATGCATATGTTATTATCGAGCCAGATGGACACTCCGTTAAACCGATTCAAGTATATAGAGGAGAAGACGCTGTGGAACATTTTTTAGAAAAGATGATGACTGAAAAGGAAGAACTCACCAAGATTTTATCACAAGTCAAGCCTATAGTCTTAACGGAAGCTCAGGAAAGGAGTTTCAAGATGCTGAATTATGTCATATATGCCATAAACAGTTAGCTGAGGATCGTCGAAGAGATCATTGTCACATTTCGGGAGAATTTAGGGGTGCTGCCCATAACGCCTGCAACTTGAATTTCAAATTATCTAAAAAAATACCGATTATCTTTCACAATTTAAAAAACTATGATGGTCATCATATTATGACGAAACTAGGCAAGTATAACAATCATCAGATAGAGGTTATTGCTACAAGTTTCGAAAACTATATTACATTCAGACTGAAGAAACCTAAGGACCCTGTACAATTAGTCTTTTTAGACAGCTTTCAATTCCTACCTACATCACTCGAAAAACTTGTAAAAAATCTTGATTCTTCCCAGTTTAAGATTTTTAAAGAGAATTTCCCTGCTAATACACCGCTGAATATGCTTACGAGGAAAGGAGTTTATCCCTACGAATACTTTACCTCTTTCAATAAGTTTGAAGAAACCAAACTACCTCCCGCATGCGCTTTTTATAATTCACTGGCTGGTGAAATTATCGATGATGATGATTATCAACACGCTAAAACTATTTGGAATACGTTTAATATGAAGACATTGGGTGATTACCATAATTTATATGTAAAAACTGATGTTTTGTTACTCGCGGATGTATTTCAAAATTTTAGAACTTTATGCCAGCAATACTATGAAATTGATTGCATGCATCTTTTTACAACTCCAGGACTTGCATGGCAAGCATGCCTAAAAATGAATGAAACGCCTCTAGAGCTCCTAACAGATATTAACATGTTGCTGCTTATAGAAAAAGGGATACGAGGCGGTATTAGCATGATTAGCAGAAGACTGGCTAGAGCAAATAACCCCTATATGAGCGACTATAACCCAAATGAGTCTAATAGTTATATCATGTACTGGGATGCGAACAGCCTTTACGGTTGGGCTATGTCCCAGTATCTACCTTATGGCAACTTTGAATGGGTTGATACACATAATATTAATGAAGAATGGATTTTATCCCTTGATGATGAATCGGATATAGGGTATATATTTGAAATTGATCTGCATTATCCTAACCACCTTCATGCGTTACATGACGATTATCCGCTTGCCCCTGAAAGATTAACCTTAACCGAAGAAATGCTATCACCTTATGCTAAAAGTATGCTCCGAAACAGAAAATATGTTGGTACACCCAAGTTAATACCTAACCTTCACAACAAGAAAAATTATGTGGTGCATTATAGAAATTTAAAACTTTATCTGCAACTGGGATTAAAAGTTACAGCAGTGCATAAAGTCATTCAATTTAAACAAGTACCATGGTTAAAAAAGTATATACTATTTAACACCGAAAAACGTAAACAAGCTACATCATCATTCGAAAAGGATTTTTTTAAACTTCTTAACAATAGCGTATATGGCAAGACTATGGAAAACTTGCGAAAAAGACGTAATATAGAACTTTGTAGTAATACCTCTAAGAGAGCACTAAAATTGATAGCATCACCTACTTTTAAATCGTTTAAAACTTATGACGAAGATCTAACTGCTGTCGAAAGACTTAAAACAAGCATTCTGATGAATCGACCTATTTACGTTGGGTTTACAATACTCGAATTATCGAAACTTCTAATGTATAATTTTCACTATAATTACATAAAGCCATTATATAACGATCGAGCCACGCTCTTATTTACTGATACTGATTCACTAACGTATCATATTACAACAGATGACATCTATCAAGATATGAAAAATAATTCATCTATCTTTGATTTTTCTGATTATCCTACAGATCATCCTCTTTATTCGGATGAAAACAAAAAGGTCATAGGAAAGTTTAAAGATGAACTGAGTGGTGATATAGCTCTAGAGTTTGTAGGGTTGAAGGCGAAAATGTATTCTATAAAGTCGTGCAAAGATGAAAAAAAGAGAGCGAAAGGCGTATCCACTCAGGTTGTGCAACATAAAATTACTCATGAAGATTATTTACAGTGTTTACAACAACAAAAGACAAGCATTGAAAAACAAATAAAAATAGGGCAAGAAAATCATAAACTGTACACAATCCACCAAAATAAAATAAGTTTAAGTCCCTTCGATGATAAAAGATTCATCTTAGATGATGGTATAACAAGTTTAGCTAATGGACATTGCGAAATTGATCAAAATGTAGAACTTTAAGCTTAAATATTGTAAAAATTGATGAAGATATTGTGAACTATACTGTAATTAACTCCACTGTAAACTTCGTTATAAGTGTTGTAATTATATGTATATAATAATTATGATGTTAACTTAATACATAGAAACTTTGAAAATATTTGTAAATAGTGTAAAAATTGTTCAAGATTTTATATTGTAACCTTCGTTATTGTTGACGAAATTGTATATACTAATTATTGTAATGACAACTTACTAGATGAATAGTTGTAAAAAATGAGTGTTGCAAACTTTGTTGTATTTGATAAATTATATGTGTGTACTAATTTTGTGTTGCAAGCAAGTTTAAAGAATTTTGGAAACATCATGTGGAAATAATGTTACAATAAAGTTTTTAATTAACTGTAAACCGTGTCTGTTTTATTTCAGAATTGTTATTGTTTAAGAATGTTTGTGAATCTTATTAATAGGTTAAAAGAAAAAAGATGAAGAAGAAAAGAAAAAGAAAACTGTTTTATTAAAAGAAAATATAATATAAAGTAATTTGATGATTTAATTTAAACATTACTACCTTTAAAACTAATACTAAATACACATTTTAAAAAAAGCATGATTATTACAAAAATTAAATTATTAAAAGGAAAAAAAAATTAACATTTTTATAAATTTATGTTATTAAAAGACACAGGAATGTATTAAAAGGAAAATTGTTTTACAATTTTTTCTAAAGATTGCATATTCTAAGTATGAAAAGTAATTTCACAACTTAATTTTAATATTACAAACTTTTCTAACTAACCTTAAATGTAGGTTTTGAGAAAACATGATTATTTTTGTATTATTCAAAAAACTTTTAATAAGATAATACAGTATCTAAAGCTCTATGTTCAATACTATAGAAGATAAATTTCAAGCTTATATCTGATGAAATGGTAGTAGTGAATATCGGATGATGCGTTCGATGTGCGCGTTAGCACATCAGCACATCACGCCTCTTACGCCTCTGCGGGTGAAACCCCATTATCTCACTACTAATAAATAAATAAATAAATAAATAAATAAATATAATAGTAATAAGAATCAGATTTTTTATTTTTTATTTTTTGTGTAGCTCATTAGTTCACCCCCAGGGGGGGGGGGCGAAGTATTCGCGGAAGATAAAAGCTTCCAATGTGGGTATCTTTAAAAGAACTTCGCAATACCTTTAAAATAAATGGTTGAACCACAGACATTATAAACACGGACGTCTTAAATTCAGTTTTAAATTAGTATGTTGTGGCCACCACATGACTATCTTCTATATGTTCCTATAACAAATTCACTCAGTAAAAATAATTGACTAAAATTATTATTAATATATATCTATATATCTTCCATGATAATGCAGGCGATTTCCATATTAGAGAAGTAGTATAACACTAAATATCAAAAAAAAAAAAAAAAAAAAAAAAAAAAATCAATTTTGTTTTTAATATTAGATTATTATTATTATTATTTATTTATTTATTTATTTATTTATTTATTTATTTATTTATTTATTATTATTATTATTATTTTTATTATTATTATTTTAATGAAACAAATCGATTACTTTGTTTTAAATTATCGCAGATCGATGGTTCAACCATTCGTTTTAAAGGTATTGGCGAGCTCTTTTGAAAGATACCCATCACGAAAATTTACTCCTCTCGAGGGGGGGACTTCCCCCTCCCAGGGGGGCAGGCGAGGCTCCTACATACACATTTTTCCCCCAGTTGGCTATCTCTATTACAAATAATTCTTTTAAATTTCATAATGATTATTAAAAAATAATTCTCTTTATACACATTTATTAAAAAGAATGTCCAATACCACCATGTTAAAAATTTAAAAAAACCGGGATGGCAACGCAAGCTTTCAGGCAATTTTTACCAAAAACTGATAGGCTCTAATTTATGTCAATGTGTAACTACAAACCAATTTGTGTGAAATTCTGTGCAGTAGTACCTGAGATACAGTTGCCAGAAAATTTTGTCACACACATACACACAAAGACAGACAGGCGTTTTCTAAAAGAAGTCAAATCGTGTTCTACAGCTCTCGAAACGTGTAAATCCATCAAAAACCCGAGGTCGAAAAATTTTAAGAATCCAATACTTCTTTCTATTGAATATAGAAGAAAGTAAAAAGTCTATAACGGATAGTCACATTTTACGCGAAAAAAAAAAAAAAAAAAAGTCTTACTTTTTAAGATACCTTTCTGTGTCTGAAAATAAGTTATTGCAAATGTCTTAAAACACCGACATTTTAAAGACTTTTTAATAAATAAATAAATAAATGAAGGTAGCGAGGGATTCTGCTTTTCTGTTAAAAGTAGATTTTGGAATTTTCTAGAGCATACATAAAATATCAATAATTAAAAGTAAAGAAAATCTAGTCGATGGAATAGAATCGAATATTTTCGATGTGACAGACGCTTCTTCCAATTAGACAACCACGTTACACAGCAACTTTGGTTTTATATTATAATGAGTATGCTTAAATTTACCGAGATTATATCTAAGGCTTAATATGTATTAATTATATTAAATTTTATGCGCAGAAGTTTATAATTTTGTAAAATAAAAAACAATATATCAAAATCGCAGCGCATGGCGTTTTGAAAATTATTATTATTATTATTATTTTCTGTAAACTGATGTTTAAAAAAAAAAAAAAAAAAAAATTGAACACGGAACAGAAAAATTGTTGTTTTACATTTAGGTGCAAGTAAAAATGTGGAGGAAAAGAGTTAAAAAAAAAAAAAAAAAAAAAAAAAAAAAAAACAGTTATGCACAAATTGTTTAAGATTGTTCAGTTACAAATTCACTTTCTTAGCTACAAGTTATTTGCTTCGTTTATCTTCATACTTTTTCATTTAGCTGTATAAAAAAGCTTTAAATAAAGAGTAACTTATTTATTTTATTATTTTTTTTTTTAACCAAATAAATTTTGCGTCTAAATATGTTTTTATCAATTATTTCAAGTAAAATTCCATGCAAATAAGATACAGATCCCTCACCATTTATGCACATCTGTTATGCTAAATCTAAATTTTTTATACTGAGATTCTTTTAAGTTTCATAAATAAGCATTTCAAAGTAACTCAATTATTGTAATTTATTTCATTATTTCAAGCATTTTTTCTACATAAATGTAGATAGCACATCTGATTAAATAATAATAATTAAAATATTTTCATAGTTTACTTATTCAAATTTTACATATTCAAATTATTTCGCTCAGTGGAATTGAATAAGTTTCAAATTATGAGTAAAATAAGAGTGACTAGCCTTACCCATGCAGAACATCTGCGTAATAGTACCTACATACCTAATATGATTGTCAGAAAAACCTTATAAATAAAATCACTCACTGGAAATTTTCAGTTTTTCTCCCTTTTTTTTTTTTTTTTTTTTTTTTTTTTCCCCAATAAAAGAGATTTAAATATTTGATATTTGCATTATAATTTCAATTTTAGAAAATATTATTTTTTCCGCTGTTATGTTAAAAATTCCTAAAATCAAATTAAATTATTGGTTATATTTATATTTTATCTAACAAGGAAACATTCAAAAGGTGTCATCTTCAAAAAGTATTGAAAAAAATATATGTAATTCTACTCTTCATAAAACACCAGAAAATGAAAAAATTGATGCGGCTAAAATTTATTACAGCGACCACAAAAAATTATCAAAATTAAGCATATTTGGCGATTTAGCGCTGTTAGGCGACACGTTTGCAAGCAACGAGATTGCCGTGTGTACGAACAGAACCGTATTTTCCGCCAAGTACTCAAAATCAATCGCCAAGCAGTGTGAAATCGCCAAATATGCTTAATTTTGATAATGTGGTCGCTGTAATTAATTTCAGCCGATAATTTTTTCATTTTCTGGTGTTTTATGAAGAGTAGAATCAAATATATTTTTTTTCAATACTTATTGAAGATGACACCTTTTGAATGTTTCCTTGTAAGTATAATGATTTCGATTTCAAGCAATCGATGATGCCCCAACCGTCCTGCCGAGTAGTCAATGGTAAAATACGAAATGTCTTATTTTAAGACATTTTAAAATTTAAGACGTTCATAATTCAATGCTTTATTTTAAGACATATCACTATTTTTAGATCCTTTATGATAGTCCATTTTCACCATCGGTCTAGTAAGACATAAAAGTATCTTAAATTAATATATCTATTATGTCTAAGCTCTGCATTAAGACATATACATGTCTCAAACGTTATTTCATTTTTTTTTTTTTTTTTTTACTTTAACACGCCTTTATTTGCAGTAGACCTGTGAAAGTTTGAACATGTAGAAAACCGTCGAAAATACATGCATTTGTTTAGGTGTTTAGCTCACAGAAAGAGACTAATATTACATACAAGTCGTTCTGAAATCGATAATTTATTTCTTAAAATCTATATTGAATTCTTAAGAAATTAATTATGATAAATTTTAAAATATTTTTCCTCGCAAAGTGCTGGTTTTTCTTCCTAAATTAGGAAAAAAAAAAAAAAAAAAAATCACACTTTCTCTTCCGTTTAGGAGTGTGTAAACATATGCAGCATATCAGTCTTGGCAGAATACGAGTTAAAAGTTCCCCAAAAATAATTTTGAATAATGCAGTATGAGAAATTGTCTGCACAAAAACGCATGTTTGTGCTGAATATAATGTTTGTTCACAACTACTTATATTTTAAGGGAATAAAATCCTTTTCCAAGAATTAAGTTTAAAAAAAAATCATTAGATTTGTAGTTTTGTAATGTCAAGCTATGTATAATGTTAAACTAAATCAATTATGTAATAAGTTGCTTAAGTTTTGGAAATATTTCAAAATTACACATGCGAAACAATTTTGTAAAAACTGCATAGTTTTGAAAGTAATCTATTTGCATTATTTGCATCCCATAAGTCTTCTATGTTCAATTTTAACGAATTTTTAAAATATTTATAATGCATAAACATATTTTTTCTCTCTTAATTTAATGAAAAAATTCTTAGTGAATTGTATGATTATAAATGTCATTAACACTATCTAACTAATTTTATTAAAGGTCCGTATCTGCCTTAAAAGTATTTCGAACTCAATAGCCAATACAAGGAATTCAACGAAACCTTATGTTTATATGAACCGCATAACAGATGGTGTTAGGATACCGCACTTATTAATTTGTGTGGCTGTTATATCTCAGGTTCTTTGTTAAAAACTCGCACCATACTTATTAAAAAGGTTTTTTATAAAGAAAGAAAAAAAAAAGCACTAGAGTAGTTTCTTTTTTACATAAAACGAACAAAAAAAATGGTTGGTACTCCAAGCTTTTTAAGATAAGTACTAAATTGAAAGTTTTTCAAAGTTAATACCCTCAATATGACCGACTGTGTTATTAAAATAAAAAACACATAAAATAATTTTTTTGTTCGAGCCAAAATATACTAGTTTTATTTAGATATTTCTCTTTAAGAAGACGATATTTTAACCTAGGCGCTTTCACTCATTGTAGAAAAAATTCCTTAGTATCATCAGACTAATTATTTCTTTTCAGTGATATATGGTCATATAATAAATAAAATTTACATGTGAATCCCTTAAAACACAGTGCTTTGGACAATCCAGTATAATTTATCCCTTCTACTCTCTGAAAAAGAGAAGAAGCTGTATCAAAGTCGACAGTGATGAATGGGGTGAGAGACAACCAGCTTAGTAGAAGCAGCCGCGGAAATCTCTAAGCGTAGATGCACAGGCTATCTGTTTCCTAGTTTAATCATGACGTACTAACTTGCTACAACCCCAAGATAACATCTAGACACTCACGTGAAACATTCCAAGCGTGTGATAAAAGAAATATCCAATTAAGTGGCACAACCGATATTGATTTCCTTCGTTAAATTTTAATAAAACGAACAGCGCGATAGTACCTCATGGTATTTCACCATAAAATGAAGAGAAGAAAAAAAATTACATTAATTTGCCGATAAAAATGTTGAAATTAAAATATGGTTGTGATTTCTTTTTCTTATTCTATCTGAGTTATTCAGTATTCATAAAAGAGTAAACAATTTTCTTATTTGATATTATTTATATATATATATATATATATATATACATACTTCAGCTAAAATGCTGCGACTATTAAATCTTGCATGTCATTCGTTTCATTCAACTATACAATTATTTTATTACCTATAAGGTGATGTTAAACAAAAGTTCTGTCCATTTCTACTGTTTTTTTTTTTTTTTTTTTTTTTTTTTTTTTGTAGTGTAAATTTTATGCACATGCATTCTTTCCACATAGCATTTCAGCGAAAAAAAAAAAAAAAAAAAAAAAAGATCGATAAACATAATTTACATTTGTTGCGTGACAATTAGTTGTGTGTGAGGGGGCTGCCGCCCCCTTCAACCCCCCGTTTCACTAATGCACCAACATTTATAGAGAATTTCATTTTGTTATTCAAATTAAAAGTTTACTTAAAATTATACAGAAAATTTTCACAAGCAACATTCATTAAAACTTATCAATCTTGTTCAAACTTTTCCAGCAACAAACTTATATTAACTTCAAAATGCAACATTTGGATCTCCTAAATTTATTCGGTTTAAGTCACTCTAAGAGACACAGACAAAGACCAAACGTTAAAAAACTTGACTACTGTAATCAGGAAGCCTCAAAACATGTAAATATACAAAAAACAAGCGATGAATATTTAGCTTAAAACATACAGTATTTACCATATCTCTATGAGGAATTTATTTCAATTCCCGAACTGCTTTCCTGGAAATGGTAAAATATTATTAGTAAAGCGCATCCACTAATAACAAATAACTAGTGCGTTGTGGGAGACTCCACATGACTTTCTTTTATATTTTCCTATACAAATTCACCCAGTAAAAATAATTTATTAAAAATATTATTTTAAAAAATTATCTTCCATGATAATGCAGACGATTTCGATATTAGAGAAGTAGTACAACACTAAATATTTAAAAAAATTCCCCCCCCCCCAAGGGGGTAGGCGGGCTCCTACGTTCACATTTTTTTCCCCAGTTGACTCTCTCTGTTACAAATATATATATATATGTTTCATTTGGTTTAGTGCAGTCTATAGATGTTAAACTCTACTTACCTACAATTTTCCACGTAGACGAAATGTATTTGAATATTTTTGAGTGTCCCTGTATACGAACCGTTTGCTTCATCTCAACGAAAAGCTTAGTGTAGCATCCATCCCTATATGATACAAATTTAGAATACCGAGTTTGGAATTTCTGTTACTATTTATGCTGATAACAGACACACAGACAAACAGACACACAGACCATTCGCTAAAAACATTATTTTCGTATTCAGGGGACCTCAGAACATGTAAATATAACAAAAACTCACTTTCGAAAATTTGACCCAAAAACAATACTTTTTCTACCATGTATATGGTAAGAGAAAGTAAAAATGAAAAGAAATCCACTGTCGCGAGAGTGAAGTAAAGAAGGCAACGGCGTCAGATAATTCTAGTTAGGCAGGCAACTTCTTGCCTTTCTCGAAATAAAATCGTAGATGTATGCTTTTTCTCGATTTACATAAATGTAATTTTTTCTGTATCCTTTTCTAGGGCGAATAAATAGTTCTTTTAGATTTGTCAGTAACCTGACGTCATTGCAACCTCCTGACATTTCTAGAGTAACATGTATGTCAATCATTTTTAGCATTTAATTCTTGCCTTGTGGCGGTTATTGATTCGTGTCTTTGTTAATATTTGCTTAAAAAGAAATGTTATTAAAAATTGTTTTCTTCTTTCATAAATAATCAAAAAGGGGAAAGTTTCAAAAGACTTTTCTTTTAAATAGTTAAGTAAAATTAATAACCATTCTTTGAAAAGAAATATTTAAGTTCTAATCCCTCCACGGACCACTTTCCGCTGTCTTGCTGCCTACTCCATATCTAGGGCCCTCCGTGGCTGAGTGGATATGTCACCACACTGCTAATCGCCTTCGAGCGTAGGAGAGCGGGTTCGATTCCCGCGCTGGCCCTGGGTGTTTTCTCCAATTCTTCGTACTGTAATTCTGTCATGTGCTATCTGTCGTTATCTGACGAAGATTTACAAGCGGACTATAAGTCAAGCATACAAATCTGATGTATATATGTTGTTATCAATGCTCCATATCTAAACATTACCACCCAGATGATTCAACCAACCAACGAATTCAACCAATCTACTATTCATTGATCCAGGTAAATTGTTCAGCATAGATTCAAATGCTTGATTAAGCAATGCATTGCTATCGCTATATATTTGGGAAGTTTATCGGTGAAAGTGTTTTGCATAGACATTTCTATACTTATTTTTAAACTGCGTATGTAATTTTTGCGCGATGAAAGGTACTTATTATCTTTCCGAAAGTACTTTCAGGCAAACAGTATATATATATATATATATGTATATATTGTACAAATGTAGGAATGTGGAAACTTTAATTATAAATATAAATACAAAAAAGTAACATTAGATGAGCGCAATGCTGCTCCTTGCTAATGTACAATATAAATCTAAATAGAATGAAAAAGAAACACATCAACATATGTAAATGAAGAGGAGCGAAAGAGAAAATGGAGACAAAAGTATGTAAATCATAGACCTTATATACTAGACCACGCTACCAATACGGCTGACCAATACAGCGAATGTCTTCAACATGAGGGTGTAATCTGATACCTCCATCCTTTGTTCTGAGTCTCGGAAGTCACGTGATCTTGGCCTAGGGGTGATTCCTCTCTCTCTCTCTCTTTTTTCCCGTATGCAAGCATAATCTCATACTTCTCTGACTGAAGTAAGAATTCAAACGCAATTTTTTCGCTTGCAAAATAATTTATCATAATTTTTTTTTCTATGTAATTAATCTATGAAAGTTTAGCTTTCCATCCATGTGTAAATCTAAATGCTAAAATAAAAAGTGCGTGCACAATAAAAATATTAAAAAACACAAAATTCGTTCCTACAGAAAAATAACATAGTGATCATTCTCCACTCTTCCTCTAGACCAACATCACGTGACAATTTTGCTGGGGAAGCTCGTTCATGATGCAGTCAAATAACGAAGGGGAATGCGTTGTCTAGTATATAAGGTCTATGATGTAAATGGCAGGGGGGAGTTGTGACCACCCCACTCCGGTTAAACATGTCCTTTCGTAAAACATGTTTAACCGGAGTGGGGTGGTCACAACTCCCCCCTGCCATTTAGATACTTTTGTCTCAATTTTTTCTTTCGCTCCTCTTCAGTTACATATGTTGATGTTTTTCTTTTTCATTCTATTTAAATTTATATATGTATATATATATACATTAAGGGGACCAAAAAAAAAAAAAAAAAAAAAAAAGGCCGCACTGTAGAAAAATTCACTTATACCTTTCATTATTCATATTAACTTCAAAACTAATGGTTGAAACAAATAAAACTGTCGTATTTGCATAATATCAAACAGATGAAATGATACCTATGTACATTTTCGATTTAGTAATTTGCTTTATTACACTCTACGAAATACTTAAATCTACACACAATTTCCTTTTTAATCGTAATGTAATAAACATATACTTTGTATTCTATTATGATTCATTATATGAAAAAAAAAAAAAAAAACAAGTTATATTTTAATATATGAAATAAAACTACTTATTTGTTAGTTCTAAATAATTACTTTATAAAAATACGTATTCTGCATTGGATTCATTCCGCCTTTATATGAAATTACTTCTTTAATGCATAATGGCATAGTATTATACAGTGTTTTAATATAAATCTCAGAAATTTCTCTGTGCCAAATATCATAAATATGTTTTTCTAGTTCTTGCCCAGTTGTAGGCTGCAAATTTCGAATCCATCCTCCTCTCCTTCCGCCTTTTTACAGACTAAACATTTTCGAGCGGATTGAGATTAGGACTGTTTCCATGTCTGGTAAAGAAAGAGTTCTACAATATTCTTTATGGGATTTAACTTAAAATGAAAAAAGATATGAATATTATCAGAAGTATAGGTGTTCATGGGCGTGGATAGGTAATTTTAACAATTTGAATCAAATAAACATACCACAGGCGCCCTCTAGCAAGTTGCATTATCATTTTGAAATGCTGCTTGCCGGAAAGTCTCAGATACCTTCAAAATATCCGGTCAGGCGCCACTTTTACAATTGCCGCGTTTTATTTCGAATTAATTGATCCCTTGAATATGAAAATTTGCCCGACTCCTTGAAAAGTTATGCACTTCCATACCACATTGTACTGAGAATGTATCACTATTTTAAGAATACAATTTTCATTAAGTCAGTCATATTTTTGTCGTCCTATTAGCTTTTTCCGTCAGTTCAAAATAAATTAAACTTGACTCATCAGAGAAGATCATTTCAGCCCAATAATTAACTGATATATTTTTTAAATTTTTGGTCAACTGAAGTCTTTTTTTTTTTTTTTTCTTAATAACTGAAGTCATGTTTTTTTTTTTTTTCCTTAATAAAGGCTTTTTTATTTTTTATTTATTTATCTTTTTTATTTTATTTTATTTTATTTTTTTTATTTATTTATTTTTTTTTTTTTTGCAGATTTTCTAGTTTTTAACCTGCTTTGTATTTTGTTAACAGTATTCTTTCCAAACTGTTTTTGAAGAAAATATTTTGCTATACACTTCTTTTATTAATCTTTTCTAAGTCATAAACATGATACAAATCGATTTTTTAAACTTTTACTTTTTAATTTGCAGTCATCTCGCTTGGATGAGCAACATGGTCACCTAAAGCCAAATTTCCAGTTTAAACAAACAAAAAATTATATATCTTGCTAAAAACCGTCTCACCAATATTTCGTTAAAATTTAATTATCTTACCATCACACGCATTAAAATATTTTTAATTTTCATTCTAACGTTAATACTTAACATAGCCTCGTTAATTGTATTATCCTTGCCATTTTTCAAATACTTTCTAAAATTACAACTTTCCTGACAATTACATTTTGTATTTAACTCTGGACTCAATCGTAAAGTGTATGTGGAGGACGATGTAATAAAATCTGTTCGAAAATTTGTTTTTTAAACGATAAAATTTGCGGTTGCAGAAAGAGTAAAGAAAAATATTCAAGTGCGACCTTTTTTTTTTTTTTTCCCTTAGTGTGTGTATATATATATATATATATATATATATATATATTATATTAATATTGCATTCTTGTAATTTGGAGATCATTAATATTTAAGACGTCACAGTATTCATTTCAGGAAAATTACAAAACATTCAGGAACACACACACAAAAAAAAAATCTCCAATATGAAGCAAATCAGAAGATAATGCAGAAAAAACCACAGAAATAATTTTACAAGTAATATTCCGTGTACGAAAATGAATCAGATTTAACAATATCAGAGGTTTGAGTTCAAGAGGATCTGAACAGAGCTAAAAAATACTCGTACTAAAAAGTTTCTGTTTATATAAATTATTATAAAAGGCCTAAATTAGAGTATTTCACAAGATTCGTACGGCCCTTGAATTTCCTTGAATGTCTCCATCACTAATTTCGTAGAACAATTTCCGTCATAAAAATTACTCATAAATTTAAAAACAAATTGATTGTTTAGAGATGCTAGCAGAATGTCCTTGAAAAAGGCATGTCTAAGTGAACCCCTGTTTCAATACTTTTTAATGAACATCGACATATTACGAAATGTGATTAAATTGGTAAATTCTCTTACAAATTTCTGCAATCCCAGATATAAATCGACAAGTGCAAAGCACAAAGAAGTTCTAGAGAGATTCGAAACGCAATACTTTCTGAACTGATTTCTTCTAAAACTAAGGGCAGTACGTATTTGAGTTATAGATGATTAAAACTTTTTACATTTGAAAAATTTAATAATGAAAAAAGAATTGTGCCATTAGAGCCAGGTAGAAAGGAATATACAGTGTTGTTGACAAAGATGGATTGTTCAATATTCTGTGGAAAACTCATGTGCAAGAAAAACGAGTATTCTTAAGATATTGCAAGTAATATACAAAAATATGATACAAAAAGTTGTAATGTTTTATTTAAATTTATGTAAATAATATCAAAGGAAAAATATATTTTTGTGAAAGCAATGATTAATTTAGAGTGGAGCTTTCTAGTTGATTTGGTGGAACTGCAACCATACAGTAATAAAGACAAATAGTTCATAATGGTGTATCAAGGCAGTGTTTATCCAGAAGACATCTTTGAAAGATAAAATAGCCGAAGAAGTAGCCTATTACCTTCAAATATTTTTTACATTTTTCTGCCTAATCTATTTGTATACAGAAAATAAATGAGAATTAAGTAATTAAGTCAATTCGAACTTTCGAAAACAATTTAATTTACTTCAAAAAACAATATAATAGTATTGTATATTGTTAATTACACGATTTATATGCAAGTTTATTATTGGTATTATATTATTTTATAATTTAGAATATATTTTTCGTTTTAGATTCAACAGTTTATTTACAAGTGCTGTTACTTATGTTTTCTCGTATTTTGGCATATACAGTGTTTTTATACAGTGTTTTGGCTTAAACAGTACTTTCGCTTATACAGTGCCAAATTATTAAATTGTTTTAATTTTTTACAAAAAAATACCTTTTTAATACAAAATTATTTAGTTGCTTTTTTAATTGTTGTTATGCTGCGCATAAATTAAAAAAGAGAATTATAATGTGCAAAATAATAATTTAATACTTAATTTAAATAACATTTACCTTACTTAAAATCCTTTTAAGTGAGCATATATATTTCGGACAATTCAATCGGGTGCATCCTCAGTGCTCTTTAGATGACAACTATTGTCAGGCTTGTATTTATTCATTCTTCTCTTTGTCGGTTTCTTGACTTCACTTCGCTTTTTGGAGATATTGTTGCCATTCTATTGGGATTATACAGTCATTTATTGCGTTATTAGTGGTTAATATTTCGATGGTTTCCCTTTTAAGTGCATAATGATGTGAGTGAAATTGGGCTATTTTTTGAAAATCAATTGTATTGGTGTTAATGGGTTTAGTATTATTAATTCAGGAAAAAACAGTAGAGTGTTTATTATATTTAATTCTTTTGATGGTAACATCTATAAACAAACCATTATATACTTAATTTAAATAACATTTACTTAACTTAAAATCCTTTTAAGTGAACATATATATTTCGGACCATTCAATTGGGTCCATCCTCAGTGTTCTCTAGATGACAACTACTGTCAGGCTTGTATTTATTCATTCTTCTCTTTGTCGGTTTCTTCACTTCGCTTCGCTTTTTGGAGATATTGTTGCTGTTCTATTGGGATTATAGCCTATAAACAAACCATGGGATTACATATCTTAGGGATTGTCTCCGAGCTTAAAATGAGAAATTTTGAAAATTCCGCGTATAATATCATAAACAAATGTAATCTTTAGATCCGCTACATAGATGACATTCTCATTATTACCCCCAAAATATTAATCGCGAAACCTCCTTACCAAAGTTAATAAACTTGATCAACATATTAAGTTTATGAATGAAACCGAAATTAATAATAGTATAAATTTTCTAGATGTAAAAATTATGAAAAATAAAGACAACTCAATTGATACTACTGTTTACCGGAAACCCACTAAATTAAGTATAATAAACACTCTACTGTTTTTTCCAGAATTAACAATACTAAACCCATTAACACCAACACAATTGATTTTCAAAAAATAGCCCAATTTCACTCACATCATTATGCACTTAAAAGGGAAACCATCGAAATATTAACCCCTAATAACGCAATATATGACAGAGAACACCGTATAATCCCAATAGAACAGCAACAATATCTCCAAAAAGCGAAGCGAAGTGAAGAAACCGACAAAGAGAAGAATGAATAAATACAAGCCTGACAGTAGTTGTCATCTAGAGAACACTGAGGATGGACCCAATTGAATGGTCCGAAATATATATGTTCACTTAAAAGGATTTTAAGTAAAGTAAATGTTATTTAAATTAAGTATATAATTTAATCCTTTATAAAACAAAACGATGTAATAAATTAATATTTGACATTTCCTGTTTTGGCCTTCAGGAGAGCAGCATTCGTTTTGGCATTCCTTCAATGAATCATATGCAAAAAATTTTGAGTTCGTTGTCATGGTGCTACACCAGTGTTAGACTTTCTACATCCATAATTCATATAAGTAGGTCCTATTAAGCATAATATATATATATATATATATATATATATATAGTAAGTCTTTCTTAAATATGTGTAAAAGTTTTAGCATTTTGAAAATCACGAATTCATAAAAATATGCAAACTGAGAAAATGCAATTTAAAGATTTCAAATCTGTAAAAAAAAAAAAAAAAAAAAAAAAAATATATATATATATATATATATATATATATATATATATATATAAGAATTGTTGCTTCAATGCATGTTTTATTGTAAAAACCTAATATAGTTCAAATTATAATTATTAAATGGAAATATATGCTTTTTTATGAAACCTTCAATGGTGCCAAGTCCCCTTAATACAATTTTAGTAAAATTTAATTAATAGATGAATACAAATTTTGCAGCCATATGGAATTAGTTTAGGTGCCTGTCAATATAAGTTTTTGAGTTTTTTGTGTAGTTTTTGAAAAGTCTTTGTAGTAGTTTATGAATATAGTAGGTCTTTAGCATTAAATTAAAACCTAAAACATATTTATTTAGGAGAGAGTCATATTTCTTTCAGACAGCCAAAAATCGTATCATTATTTAGTGGCAAATCACCTAAAGCAAGAAATAACGCAACGTACAGTCAAAAAATAAAAAATAAAGTTAAAAAAAAATATTCTTTTTTAAAAAATCCTCTTATTCAAAATTAGATTCTGCTTGGGATAAATCTTAATTTTCTTTTTTTTCCCCTGCATACTAAAGCGATAATTTGGTTCATTTCTTTCCTTTCCTTCGAAAGTTTTTTTTTTCTTGATATACAGAAAAGGGGTTATTCTAATAAAATGCTTTCACCTCCCTTACTGCCCTCCCCCCCCCCCCCAAAAAAAAAAGGAAGTTTCCAACAAGAAGTTTTACAGTAATTATTTCAATAATTATTAATATACAGATAATTATTAATTTTGTTATTTGGTTGTTTGATATGTAGAAAAATACATTTTATGAAAATTTAAAAGTTTAAAAAGAAATATTAAATTTTATTACAAAAATTAATATTTTTTAACGTTCAATATACGCTTAAGAAAATGTTTTTCAAAATTCATGCAAGTTTTTTTTTTTTTTTTTTTTTTTTTTTTTTAAGCATATACATAAAATAAAGAAAATTTTCTACTATGAAATGTTCACATACTCATGATGTTTTCTTTGTCAAAAATGGAGAAAAGAATCATTTCTTTTCATAAGTACAAAAGTTCTACAGAAGAAATCCCGTATATATGCCACATTTAATGGATTTTAGTAAAGAATTTATGTTCTATCACATTCTTTGGGGAGTTTCCTTTTATTTTTATGACAGTAGTTCTCTAGAATCTTAGAAAAGTGATAGAAGAAAATACATATGGTTTATGTAACCAATGAACACGATTTAGGGTCTGAGAAGTGTCCAGTGGCGCTATGATATACGAGTACGTGTAACGTAGAGATACTCCGTGTCTGTCTCCCGTAGCAACGGATTTTGAGCTCATTTCATAAAACGTGCTGAAATCTACGATTTTAAAGCTGATATATGACTTTTTCTATGGAAAAGAAATGTTATAGCAAATTTTTCTTTGGAAGTGAAGGAGAATATTTTTTCAGACGCGTGATTTCGAAAAGAATATTATGAAAATCTTGTTGTTAATTATATTTATGAATTATTTATGTTAACTCTGTTTTTATTTTATTTTTTATCGAGAGTAGAAACTAATAATAATTGTAAATTTTACATTTGTTACTGTCAGAGATGAAATTTCTGGATAAAAATCATATTTTGAATGTTTATTAAATAATGTTTATTAAATAAGAATGTTTATTAAATAAGTTTTTGACATTTTTAAAATTAGACTGGAAGACTAAATACCCTGATTTGATTTCTGTTTATACATAGGGTTTGCACCAGTATAGCGACTAAGCGACAATTGATACCCGGTTATAAGCAAATGCCGCCCAAATCCCACATTATGGACGATAAATGTATCGCCTACAGTATTTTTATCAACCTATCTTTTATTTTCCTTTGATGAAGATTTATGTTTAATTGTTTCGATTAGAAACAACTATTGCATGTGTTTGCAATTTATGATGTTTACTTACTTCTTTCTTCTTTTAGCACTAGTTTTTCTTCTGCTCTTTTGCAAGTTGTTAAAAATCTGTCTTGCGTAATTAATAAGTTTAATTCCTTTTATTTATTTATTTATTTATTTATTTATTTTTACTTTTTCTGCATTTGTATGAATTAGTATTAATAAAACAGAAACCCATAAAAAGATTATGTTTAAAAATTAAAACGAAAGCATTTGTGTTATTTTCACACAAAAACTTTAATTTACAATAAATATTTTTTATAAAAAGTGAGCACTTGTACATATTTGTCTACCATTTTATATTCTTGGAACCCTCAAATCATAAATTAAGTGGTCTTTCTGAACCACTATATTTTCATTGTTATGGCGTAAGCTCTATTTATATGTAAATACATGTTATTTAAATGTTAAATCTGCTAATTTTTAAACTTATTACTGTAAATTTGTGAATAATAACAAGGTAAATGAGATTTATATAAAATTTACAAAAATATTATTTCGCATTAATTTTCTAGAATCTAAGATACAACAATAATGTTCTTAGATGTGTAAATTTTCCCATTCCTTGCAGAAATGTATTTAAAATGAGCTATTTTTAACAATTTAACATTTTTGAACTGCTTACCATTCTATATAAATTGATGCCTAGAATGTTTCGAGATGGTCTGAAATCTGATTGATGCCTTTCCTCATTCTTATATATTAAAGACTCTGAGAATAATATTAATTTATTGTAGGCCTAATTTGGATTCTCGAGATAAAATTCCTCATTTATCTGAAGGAGCGTTTGATTGCTTTACGTGCAAGAGTTTTTTTTTTTATTATTATTATTATTTTTTTTTTTTCAAAATTTTTAAGTTTGGCTTAAAAATTTAATATTGCCTCAGTTTGTTTAATTTCGCCTTAAAGAATCTTCGATGCCTGCAAATGATTTAAATTTAAATTAACTCACAAAATGTGGAATTTTTGTAAAGTTGTGCAAAGCTGATTCATATATCAACCCTCTCCTATCCTTACTTTGAAAATTGCGTCACTTTTCATCGTTTAGTTCTTTAAAAATTTAATATTGCCTCAGTTTGTTTAATTTCGCCTTAAAGAATCTTCGATGCCTGCAAATGATTTAAATTTAAATTTAAATTAACTCACAAAATGTGGAATTTTTGTAAGTTGTGTAAAGCTGATTCATATATCAACCCTCTCCTATCCTTACTTTGAAAATTGCGTCACTTTTCATCGTTTAGTTCTTTAAAAATTTAATATTGCCTCAGTTTGTTTAATTTCGCCTTAAAGAATCTTCGATGCCTGCAAATGATTTAAATTTAAATTTAAATTAACTCACAAAATGTGGAATTTTTGTAAGTTGTGTAAAGCTGATTCATATATCAACCCTCTCCTATCCTTACTTTGAAAATTGCGTCACTTTTCATCGTTTAGTTCTTTAAAAATTTAATATTGCCTCAGTTTGTTTAATTTCGCCTTAAAGAATCTTCGATGCCTGCAAATGATTTAAATTTAAATTTAAATTAACTCACAAAATGTGGAATTTTTGTAAGTTGTGTAAAGCTGATTCATATATCAACCCTCTCCTATCCTTACTTTGAAAATTGCGTCACTTTTCATCGTTTAGTTCTTTAAAAATTTAATATTGCCTCAGTTTGTTTAATTTCGCCTTAAAGAATCTTCGATGCCTGCAAATGATTTAAATTTAAATTTAAATTAACTCACAAAATGTGGAATTTTTGTAAGTTGTGTAAAGCTGATTCATATATCAACCCTCTCCTATCCTTACTTTGAAAATTGCGTCACTTTTCATCGTTTAGCTCTTTAACGGCGAACCGTGACTTTAATATGAGAATATAATAAGATCAGTTAGTCTGCATGCAGAAAGAGTCAGCCTAGCTTCTGATAAGTTTTAAAGCCCATGCTGAATTTAGGTGTTGAAACCGACCACCCCTTCATTCTAAAAACAGTGTTTAACAAATATCTGCTTTGCATATAAATAACTTCTATTTTATGTTGTTATGCAAGAAATGGCAATGCGTTTTGAATTGTTTTAGCTTAACGTTCAAGGCATGAATATTTTTTTAAATAAACTTCACTGTTTACTAAAGATTTTTAAATGCTTTTTACACATATGTTAATAATAAACAGGATATTAAAGATTAACCTTGTAAACAAACTTTACTGCTTCTATTTTTCAATTTTTTAACAAAAGGTAAACTTTCATTTTAGAGAATATTTATAGCAATAGTACTAATGGGAACCTCAATGATGTGAATTCTGTCATTTTTTGAATAACGGAATAAAATTTTATTTGCCTTTGTCTTTACTTTTTTCAGTACATTTGTAAGGTTGAGACAATGGTAGGTCACCACAGTTTTTCAAATTGAGCTGGATCCAGCGACTCCCGGTGACGCAATAGATGAGAAAGATGCTTCGACGCCAGCAGTCGGCGAAATTTCAGATTAGGTTGGAATGGTTTTGCGTCAGCATACAGCGGGAACGGTGGAAGTAAGTTGCGGAATGTAAGCGAATACGAAGCGGCTTTAAAGTTTTGTTAAAGTGAAGAGGTTGTAGTCGAATGAATGAAGGATAAATAAGAAGGTATTTTCGTAGAGTGTGTGGTGTGGATGGGATAGTTCTTATGCTAGCCTAAGCTATAGTTTGTACAGTAGATGAGTTTTGATTCTTATGCAAGTGTGGTGAAGTTATTGATTATAGAAGAGTTGTGTGCAGAATTTGTCGTACCGTGGAAATCCAGCCGGCAGTTTGTGGTCACATTGTTTAGTGATCAAAGAGAGCAGTCTCCAACCTTCTTCTGTTATCTCCTCTGGGTGAGAGTTAATTTATATTTCTCTAAGTTATTTCTTGTAGTTATTTTTCTAAGTTTCCTAAAGTTTCTACTGATTGAGTTCGAGGGCCAGATTTACCTTCCCATTATTTTAATTTAAATAAAAGCCTTATTTTATTTTAATCAAGTGTCGTACTCTTATTTACCTTTAGTTAATTGATTAGTTAATTAAGATGAAGTTTGCATCCACGCAAATCTCACACACTTTGCTTTCATATGACTACATTTAGTATCCATAATTTATTGTGACAAATTTTTAGTTTGTGTTAATATGTTTTGTGTTAAGTAATGCTCTTATGAGTATCACTATTGATAACTCAAAATTTTATCATAACCACCTTGTCAACTACAGTCGGTAACAAAAGTGTCCGAACACTAGCAAAAATTCCTATGTAAAAAAAGTACATTTCATACGGTTTTGTTAAATAAATCCTTATCGAATCATGTTCTTAGACTGACTAAGTACAGGATTCGACAAGGATTTATTTAACAAAACCGTATGAAGTGTACTTTTTTAACATAGGAATTTTTGCTAGTGTTCGGACACTTTTGTTACCGACTGTACTGGCACATTTTAAGTTTAAGGCAACAGGCAGTTGAGAACACAATTCAGTATTTTCCCAAATTTGCAATGTGAAACGGATTATCGATTCATATAACTCAAAATTAGATCTATATGCTTCATTTTGTTCATGAGGTTTCTTTCAAAATTTTTAGAAGGCATTTACATATAGGTTAATTTCTTTAGAAATCAACCTACTATGGAAATTGTATATGTAAAATATGTAAATATGTCACCTAATATGTAAAATATGCAAACACGTACATTGCAATAGGTTGATTTCTTTAGAAATCAACCAATTGCAATTACTTCGTTTATCTCTCTTTCTCTCTCACTCTCTCTCTCTCTCTATATATATATATATATATATATATACATATCTATCTATCTATTTATATATATATATGATGAAAATTTTCTTATCACGATAACTTCCGATATAATACTCCAAATCAAACCAAAGTTGGAGAGCTAACTTATCTTACAAATTTTTTGGATGAATTCGTTAAGTAAGATGCTTCGTCATTCTTTTTTCAAGTTGCGACCACTTAAAAATTTTGAATCTACGTTTTAAAAAGCTTATTTAAAGCCGGATTTGCTTGAATTTTGATGTATGCATAGATCATATAAAGGTCTCAACCAATTTATTCATGAACTTTATCCGCTATTTTTAACAAAATGGCGGATACCTTATTGCCCCCTAGCGGGGGCACTTGAAATACGGCTACCATTTGAAAATGTATCTTTTGAAATGCTGAAGCAATTCGTACCAAAGTTGGAATGAGAACTTATCATACAAATATTTTTGATGGGTTCACTGTGCAACTTTTTCCGCAATTTTGTTTTCAAATTACAGCCCCTTGAAACTGGCTGCCATCACGATAACATAAAGCTGATTCAAACCAAAGTTCGATTGTGAACTTACGATTAAAATATCTTTGATTTGTTCACTGAGCAATCTGCTCCGCCATTTTGTTTCCAAGTGGCGACAACATGAAATCAGCCTGCCCCTTGAAAATATGTCATAACGATAACTTTTAGAATACAAAACTGATTCAAACCAAGTTGGATAGTGAACTTACAGTTCAAATATCTTAGTTAAATTCTCTGGGAAAATTGTTCCGTCATTTTGTTTCCAAGTGGCGGCCACTTGAAAATTTGTCACTACGGTAACTTTTGTAATAATGAATCAATTCGAATCAAATTTACGCAGTGGACTTATCATCATTCAAACATCTCAGATAAGTTTTCTGGGCACCTCACTCCGCCTCGCCTTTTGTTTCTATGTGGTGGACACTTGAAATCACGGTGCCACATGAAATGTTCTTATTACTATAACTTTTGGAATACGGAACTAATTCGAACCAAAGTTGGACAGTTATTAACTTATCATGCAAATATCTTGGACGATTTCGCTTGGCAAGGGTCTTAGCCATTTTGTTTCCAAGTTGCGGACACTTAAAATCGGCTGCCACTTAAAAATTTCCATCACAATAACTTTTGAAATAGTGAACTAATTTGAACTAAACTTAGACAGTGAATTTATGCTTCAAATATCTTGGATGAGTTCGCTGGGCAACTTGTTCCGCCACTTTGTTTCCAATTGGTGGTCGCTTGAAAATTTATCATCACGATAATTTTTGTAATACTTCGAACCAAAGTTGGACAGTGGGCATATTATTCAAATATCATAAATGATTTCACTAGGAATTTGCTCTGCAATTTTGTTTCCAAATTGCGGCCACTTGAACAATGCCACGAACGCTGAAATTTTTTTATCACGGTAACTTTTGAAATACTGAACTTATTCGAAAAAGAGTTGGACAGTAGACTTATCTTACAAATATTTTCTATTTAGTTAACTGAAGCGCTATTTTATTTCCAATTGACGCGGACTTGAAAATTAGTCAACATGATAATTTTTAAAACACTGAATTTATTCGAACTAAATTTGTCGAGCAGACTTATTTTAGAAATGCATTTGATATGTTTGTTTGCCAACTGTATCCGCCCTCTTGTTTCCAAGTGTCGGTTACTTGAAAATTTCAAATTCACATAAAAAACTACTTATGAACCGATTTGCTTAAAACTCCATATGTACATAGCCCACACCAATATTTCTACCAAGCCCAGTAGTAAATTGTAGCCGCCATTTTGTTTGAAAATGGTGGCTACTTGATAAGAAAAAACAAATCAACATACCTTTCAGATAGAGCCGGAAGGACTTGCTTTAAAAATTACTCCCGAAGATCTAGTAAAAATCTCAAAGATTAGTTTTTATAAGATTATCACACAAAACGTTCATTAAAATGTTATTTAAAAATAAGACTTATGTTAAATAAAGCAATGTGTTGTTGAAGCCGTTAAATTTTTCAGAAATAATTTGTTTTTGATTTATGTTTCAAATTTATGTATTTTTTCTGCATTTTATTAGATTAGTGAAACAGAAAACACCCTTTTTTTAAAATTAAATATACATTTTCAATTAGTTCGCATTTTATTTCATGGAACAATTTACTTATTAAATTGCAAGCGACTTAATATTTTCAAGGAAAAAGAAGTATATGCTATAAATTTAAGAAGTGAAGTATGTATTTATTTAATTTAATGTCATATACTCTGATCGCCATATGAACGAAATTTATCTTTTATATAAAATTACTAAAATTCCTTATGAATTCCAAAAATGAAGTTTTAAATGAATATATATATTTGGGAAATTTTATTCCAACCCACGATGCATGATTCTAGACCAATACCAAGATATATAGATAATTGCAAATACAATATAATGAAAGTAATATCTAGCAGCATAAAATATGTAGCGATAGAGAACATTCTGATAATTTATTTTGTCATTTTATTTTTGCTTAAAATTAAATAGTTGCTGTCTTTTCCACTTATTTTATTATGTAATGCAAATAAAGCCGAATTTAACTTTTCTTAAAGGTATATAAAGTTTTGAACAGAAAATCCTTTTTCAGAAACTATTTACAAAATTTGCATTTGAGGTTGATCATTTCTCTTCATTACTACTGGCATGTGTTGAAAAGATACATTATTTAATTTGTTCTTCACTAATGATGATAAATAAGCTCTGGTAGGCCACGATTTTTCCTGACAAACATGCTTGCGAAAGTGTACGTAACAGAATCTAGACATAAAATATTTAATAAATGTCGACTAAGTAACTGAGTTTCAAATAATGAAAGAAATTATTTTGAGATAGACTATTTGTTTCGGATAGACCATTTTCTTTACAATAACATGTAAAAATCCATATTTAGAGCACTGATTATTAGCACATCATAATAATAGTCGTAATTTTACGGCAAATACAATTCTCTTATGGAACGCTGTGCTTGAGATATAAATTCTCATGTAAGGTTAAGATAATTTAATAAAACATCTGATTTCACAGCTACAACAACGTATTAAGAAAAAAGGAATAAAATTATGCCCATGATCCTTTAAAACGATTTAAAAAAAAAAAAAAAAAAAAAAAAAAATGAAAAAAGAAAAAAGAAAAGAAAAGAAAAAGAACTTCCAAAGAAAAACGTTATTATTCTAAGGTAAACAATATTTTTTGTTATTTAAAGTTCTCAAATATCAGTCAAAACAAGATTTTTTTTTTTTTTTTTTGCATTTGACACAACAGTTATATTTTTATACACTCGCATATTATTTTATTTATTTTATATTTAATGAGTTCAAATCATTAAATAAATAGTGAGAGCAACCTCATATATTTATCTGAATATAATAAGGTACAGTCGGTATCAAAAGTCTCCAAACACTAGCAAAAATTCCTATATAAAAAAAAGTGCACTTAATACTGTTTTGTTAAATAAATCCTTGTCGAATCTTGTTCTTTGTCAGTCTAAAAACAGGTTTCAACAAGGATTTATTTAACAAAACTGTATTAAGTGTACTTTTTTTATAAAGGAATTTTTGCTAGTGTTCGAAGACTTTTGTTACCGAATGTAAAGCTAGGAGAGTTTGCGCAGAGTTCAACAAAACGATATAAAAAATTCAAATATAATTTTTTTGTTAAATTATTGGTGCATAACTTTGAACTGATCCTTCTTCTATGCATTTACATTGCTATTTTGTTGCTCTGTTTGATTTAAAACAACAGGAGTAATAAAACCAAGAGATTTGTTTTCGCAATCTCTCCTTATAGGTAGGAGTGATTGTGTACATGGGTAGGAGAGATTGCGCTTAATTATAACTACAATTACATTATCAATAATAATAATTCACTGAAATGATATTGCTGTAAGGTATTTGTAAATAAATATTTTTGCATTGGAGTGGATATTTCAATTGGATAATTAAAAAAATAAATAAATAAAATGAGAAAAATAAAAGAAATTTAAAAAGAGCGACAGAAATTGGTTTAAAGAAAATATATTAAAGAAACAGAAAAAAGAACAAAACTAGATGAAGAAAACAAGACCTGATAATAATATTAAGTTACTAGTTAGCACGTTTAACTTAAAATTAGTACATTTCCTTTTCAGCTAGGATGCTAGGATGGTTTCTTGTTTTTTGGCCGAATCTCTCGTTGTACACAATCATTTCACTTATAATTGAACATGTGAAGTTATTGTGCAACCACCTGCCACAAGTGAACTTGTTCGAGAAGGTGTATCCGCCTCGAACAGGCATTTCCGAGCAAAAAAAAAGATGTTAGCACACAGTGTGTACAATGATATGTGACTAGTCCCACCTATTTTTAAGAGCAGAATCCGCCCACCATTTACTATTTATTAAAACAAAATTCCCCCAAAATCTTCCGCCAAAAAAATCCTTTACGTTTAAAAATCCTTTTCGCTCTAAAATCTTTACGTTTATTTTATTTATCTTATTGTATTGAAATTTAGACGATTACATTCCTTAAAAAGAAAATTGAGTAGACTGATATTTTTTGCATGCATTTAGTTTTATCTCTTCTATTTAAGCAGCCGACAGCTGCACAAAACTTGAGCATCATTCTTGAAAGTATTACAAAACTAAATAGATATACAATAACATTTAAATCCTTTGCTATAAATTTATCATAGGCTAACAGCATTCTAGAGGTAAATCCCATCAGATGTGTGGCTCTAGTCAATTGTCCCATTTCTGAATAATGCTCAATTTCAGATTCTGTGGATAGTCTCCATAAAGGTGGTGAACCGTCTCGAATGGTTTGAACTAGTCCAATCACTTGTCTAAGTTGGGTTTTGGTACAGTCCCACGCATTGAACAAACTCATCATCAGTGTGTTGTTATTACCAATAAGCTGCGAAATCTCTGTTAGTATAGAATTTTAAATGCGCAATATCTCCTAAACAGCAAAAGCGCAAACTCTCCCATTTTGGTAGGAGAGATTGCGCAATGTTTTATTAAATAATTACTCTCTTTTAGAGGAAATCGTGGTGCTTGTATCGTTAGTCTAGGTCAGTAGGCTATGAGAAACTGTTTAATTAAAAAATATTTTGTACTACTACCATTGTATTGAAATTCTTAAGAAGGGTTAGGAAAATTGAAGCATTTATTTTTGAGAACGAGACAAAATAACCACGTTTTGTCTTAAACTCTTGAAGCAACCAATATGCAAATTCAAGTCGGCACTTCACTACTGATGTTGTACAACCACCTAAAATTTCAACTCGCCCACTCTACTCTTTCTCTTTGATCCTGTATGTGCGCAATCTCTCCTAGCTTTACCTTATCAAATTTGGTTTATTTGATAGATTGTGATTTTCTTTTCTTTCTTTCTTTCTTTTCTTTTCTTTTTTTCTTTTTTCTTTTTTATTTTTAAAACATTATAATGTACATTTTAAGATGTAAAAGATTATGTCAATATTGTTAAAATACTATTTAAAGTTATGTTAGACGGTATAAAAATGACATGAGAGCTAAACAGACAAAAAGTAGTAAATTTTGGAAAGGCGTTCATCTGTAAATGTTATTCGTTTGGCGGACGAAGTCTAATTAGTATTGTAATAATAGAGTGTTACTACTAATATAATAATACATTAAAACAGAAAAGTTTTACTACTTTAATAACAAATGACTATTTCTATAACCTATAAGCATCTATATAAAAAATGTTTCGATTTTTAGACCTACTGAGGTATGAGGAATTCGAAAATAACAAAATCTAAGTAATATCCGTCGTTTTAATATATATTCATTATTTCATTTTATGAATTATTAAGCAGCAAAATGTGCGAGACTTTTTATAAACGCGTTAAATTCCTATATTATGTATCAGTATTTTAGGAATTTTATATCTACATTTAAAATAAAATGTTTTCTTATGTGTCCTTGCCATTCTTCTGTAGTCTAAATAAAATCAGTCTATTCTAATTATTTTATTCTTTATATATGTGTAATTCCATGGTAAATATAATAGATATTGATATTTTTTTTATTTTACCATTATTTTTTAATAATAATCACTACCATATTTTATAAATAATAATAATAATAATAACTGCTGCAAAAATACGATAACGATTACTGGATACCGAAAATTTCATCTTTCTGTGTGACAGACACTGCATATGCGTGGAATTACTTATATAACAGGTAAATATATTTAAGTCATATTAAATAAATAGTCATTTTTATTTTTTTATTTATTTTTGTGAGTGTGTGTTTTAAAAAAGATAACAAATTATAAAATTTTAAATCAGGATGTAAATTAATTAAGAAAATTTTGAAAATTCATAAATATTATATTTGTCCGTAAATTATTGAAGGGCAAGGTAATTCTGCTCATTTAATCAGAGCCTGATTACCAAAAGTACGAACGAAGCAGCTGGCCTGAGACTTTTCTTCAAGGGACCCCCAAATCATATCTAGGTAAATTTTACTTTTAAAATATATGTTTTAAAAATTTGTGCTTTACTCAACATGGCAATTGAAAATTTTGATCAATATCGGTTAAAGGCCCAGGAACAATTCATGATGCGAAAGTTGTGGTTTGTTTGTGACCAATTTGGGTTACCAATATGTGCTTCCAATATGTGCTACAAATAAGGGTTTTTAACGGTTTTCACATAAAGCTTTTGGCATGGCATTTTAAACTGTCAAAAATCATCACACAAGAAAAACCTGCCAAGACTGTCTGTGAGAGCTATACTTAATTGTATAAAAATAAGATATTTTTAGATTTTCGTAAAAAAGAAAACTTAAAAAAGGGGCCCCCGAAGAGAAAAGCTTCCCTGGGCCCAGTCTGAGGTTAGTCGGGCTCTTCATTTAACATCAAATGCCACCAGAATTTACGAACAAAATTAGAATGAAAGTCCTGGGAGTAATTCTTGTAGTTAGAAATTAAAATTGGATGATGTATCGCCGCTCTTCAAGGTTTTAAGTAAGCAAATACTTTATGTGATACTTAAAATTTGATCCATATTTTACATGTGTGCATTTCAAAATAACAAAATAATGATAAAACTATAATTTAACGAAAAACTTGCAACAGTTACAACAATGTATTGAGATTAAAAAAAAAAAAAAAAAAAAAAAAAAAAAGTATGGTTTGCATATTTTTGGATGATTTGTTCATATTCATTCATATAATAAATTAAACATCCAAATTCATTGATTCAATTACAGCCATACCTTTTATTAAAATTTTCTTTCAGTGTAGTGTATAAATATATTTGTTATCATCGCAAAAAACAAAACTTGGATAATCTGATAATTTTAAAGAATTTTTCCATCCCTAAAACAAAAATTGAATAAAAGTAAAACAATTTTTATTTTAAAAATAAATTATTTTTGTTTTTAAGCGTAATTTTATACGTAAAAGGAAAATAACAATATTAATGAAATAAATATTTAGAATTCAGCTACGTCACTAGAAATTACTAATACTATAACTAAACATACACTTAACTAAATACACACATGGTTATAAAAATAATATATTTTTATTTTCTTGGAGTCCATTGGAATATAAAACATAAATAATATGATACAAGAGATGAAACTTTTTTATTTTTGAAATTATCATATAAACCGAAATTTAGTAATTTTAACGGGTTGAAAATACATACGCAAAAATCGAGTGATAGGCGGGCACAAATCAATTAGTTTTAAATATAGTTAGATAAAATGAGAAAAATCATTTTTAACAGAAGCATATAAATTCGTCAAGGCCATTAATAAATTGCATTTGTTATATTGCAATACACATTTCGTGGATTATATTTCCGGATATTGGCAAACCTCCAGCATAGCTTTAATGCATAATTAAAAACAATACAGAATTATAGTTAGCATAGAATACAGATAATAGAATATGAATTCTATCTTTATAGGTCATTTCTAAAAATAATTCTCTGTGTCAATGACAGAAAAAAAATAATTCTGAATTGTACAGAAATCATTTTTATTTTTAACGTGCAATTTAAGTGATTTTTCAAAGTAATATAACCATTTACTTGTTCGGTATTAAAAAAAAGAAAAAAAGAAAAAAAAGATCTGCTAAAGTAAATGTTATTTTTTTACTCTTGCGATACATGATTATGACTATCTCTACTAATAATAATTTGCCTTTATGTAAGTGAGTGTTTACGTTATCACGTTTTAGCATAGAAGGAAGATAAAATCAACCGACAAATAAATAAATACATAAGTAAACGTTCACATCTTTAGAAGATTTATTCTAATATGAAACCCGACTTTCGAATTTGCTTTTCAGTTATTTCACACTTCCAAATAATTTAACGAAAACGACGTTTTAGATAAAAAGTAATAAATATTTACACTTGAAAATGAACATAGAAAAAAATTCTGCGAAATTGATGTTATATTTGGGAAAAAAAAAAAAAAAAAAAAACATACTTCTGTTTGTGCCTGTTTATCTATGATAATTTGAAACAAATCTATTGATTTTTTTAATGAAATATTCTGTTTTCTGAAAAATTTCTAAAAAGTGAACTTAGGATATATGCATAACTACGGACGACATGTTTTGCTCTAATTTACTTCCATTTGTACAGGAAAATATAAAAGAAAACCTTTTGATGGTCACAACACACTAATTTATATGAAAGAAATGGTGAGATTTTCAATGACGTTATATAGGCATAAAAATCCATCTCTGAATTACAGGATACGTTGGCTTAAAATTTACGCAGTTCGTTTAAATTGCCTTTCTTACGAGAATATTATGCAAAATTTTCAAACAACCTGAAATATTTCTGTAAAATTGGTATTTCAGCTTAAGAATAGTTGTCTTTTGTTAGTACACTGTAAATAGAAGCGTCTTAAATTCAGACAAAAGTGTGTCTGAAATGTCAATTCAGACACATAAATGTCTGAAACACTTACGCATGCAAAATTTCAGACGCGTGAGCTGTATTAAATTAAGACACGTAAGTGTCTTTTTTATAAATGAGCTCAGATAAGTGTCTGAATAAGGTCGATATGTCTGAAATTAAGACATGTAATATTTTCAGACACATAAAATTTCAGACATTTTACAATTTATGCACTTAAAAATTCAGACACTTAGAAATTCAGACATTTGTATTACTTAACAAATTTTCCATATGGAATCTACTTTAAGCAGCATGCATATCCTGTTTTAACATTTTTTTAAACAAATAAATTTGACATTATTTTATGTAATATAAGTAGTTAACTTATTTAAAATACTTAGACACGGATCTTATTCTGTTAAAAATTAAAAAACAAAGTTAATTTTTATTTAAAATTCTCATATGTAATAAATAAAAAAAATATTAAGATAAACGAAGCATGTAATTTGTAGCTAAGAAAGCGAATTCGTAGCTAAACAATCTTAAACAATTTGTGCATAATTGATTTTTTTTTTTCGCTTTTTAAAAATTATTTTATGTTTTCCTACACTTCAAAATGTAAAAAGAGCATTTTATTTTTTTTGGTTTCATGTATATAGTTTGTTTTCTTGCAAATACCAGTAAAAAATAAAAAATAATAATAGTAATAAATCGTTTAAAATCCATAGGCTACTATTTTTTCATATTTATTACGCATTTTACAAAAAAAAAAAAAAAAAAAAACTCTAAACCTCTACACATGAAATTTAAGATAATATGTATTAAGCTTTACTTCTTATGAACAGTTTTATTGCAAAGACATAAAATTTCAATTTGTTTTACGGATACTAGAATATATCTCGTTATACAAGCAGAATACAGCGTGAGCACCGATGGCTTGATTGGGAAGACACTCGACTTTGAATCCATTGGTTGTCAGTTCGATTCCCGCCGGGGCAACGGGGACTATTATTGTAAAAATTATTAATATATATATTCTAAAATCTATTTCTCACAGGTAAAAACAGTATAAAACGCATCTTTTTATTTATGAAAAATATTCACTTCAGACAGGATAAAAGATGGCGGAATTTCAGACGTTTCGAGTGTGAAACGATGTGCCTTATAAGACACATTTTAGCATCTTAAAATTAAACACCCGTTTCAGACACAGTATTTACAGTGTATAAACAAAAAGAACCAACCTTTATTTCAATTAAACATTTTGAATTCATAGAGAAAGATAATTGTATATAAAGTACTTAAAATACTCAAGGAATGTATGAAATAAAAAATATAAATACACCTATTAAACCTTTATAATCATGAAGAATGAGTTATATGTCCTTGTGGTCAGTAAATTTTAGCGCAAAAAATATTGCTGGTTTTAGCAAATTTATTTATTTATTTATCTTTTTTTTTTTTTTTTTTTTTTTTTTTTTTTTTAATCTATTATTATAAAATCATGAATTCAAAAATTTGCTGACTGCATTTCATCCACCTATAATCAGAGCAGGGTAAATAACAGAAAACAGACAACATTGGTGGACTCTGTTTAGTTCTTTATCACATGTTTTCATAAATTTCTTCTATAAGTCATATAATATTCAGAATAAAAATAGTGAAGCAAGAGGCTACCGCTCTCTCGCATGGATATATTATCCTAATTTTAATTTGTTACGTAATTTTATCATGTCAGTTGCATATTTTAGTTTTCATGCAATTCCAGAATATTTCCCAAGCAATAATCTCCATAATGCAAATCTATGAAAAATTTTGCTTTATTTTACTATGTTATACAAGTTTTATTTTTGAATAATTTTCAAAACTATAAAAGTAAAATATTGGTGTTTATTATTGTT
Organism: Salticus scenicus; assembly: GCA_963930645.1. Lineage (NCBI taxonomy): Eukaryota > Metazoa > Arthropoda > Arachnida > Araneae > Salticidae > Salticus > Salticus scenicus. Next base: position 277,285,764 of record OZ005650.1, on the reverse strand, counting down.
CCCACCGGTGTTCTAAAGGATGTGTTAAAACTTGTCGAACTACTTTACACTAAGAATAATCATTACAATGCACGTTTATAAGAAATATTGTCCTATTCTGTCATGATAAGAAACTATTAAATTTCGAATAACTTAACAAAGTTTTTAAAGTTCAATATTTATAATGAATATAGTTCTCATCAATATTATAAAAGATGTTATAAAGTTGGTTAAAAACCTTTACAATGATAATAATCTTCATAATGCACGTTTTCATCATATTCTCCCACATTAATAAAAATTTTAAATTTCGAATAAATTACAAGATTTTCATAGTAGAATAGTCAATTACGTTCAGGCCATAATAATAGTTGGTTAATTGCTATTGTAATAACCCGATTTTTTACGTTAAAAAGAATTCTCCTAATGAACATTTATACGAATTGTTCCCCTATTTTTAACATATTATTATTATTATTTAATTTTTATTATCCTACAATCTTTTCAAATTAGAATGTTGAAATTCAACAAAGTTCTTGCCGGTATCATAAATGATATTTTAAAATTTGTCCGACTTCCTCACTATGATTGAATTTGACGAAAATGTCCACATGGATTAACAAATGAACACACAAAAAAAATTGCTTAACATGCAGATGGATACCATATAGCTTTTGTGGCTTTCGTCTCATCATACCTCAAAACGTGTAAAAATGTAAAAAAAAAAAAAAAAAAAAGTTCCCAAAGCCTATACATAGTATGACTGGATATTATTAAAAAGACTCGTTCATTTTACATGAGTTTAGAAAAGAAAATTAAAAAACTCAAAAAAAAAAAAAAAAAAAAACAATTAATCCTATATAAAGCAGTTTAACTCTTGATATCATAAAAAAAGCAACTTCAAGTGTTAAATCATGATATGTATAAAAGCTCATATAAGAAAAACAGATTGCTTTTCTCTATATCTACTCAATTTTTCCATTAAAAATCTGAAGAACGGTGAAAAGTGTATTCTATTTATCTTTAAAGACACTAGCTACAAAACACTATCTTTTTTTTTTTGTACAATTAACTCAGACAAACTGATTAAACTTGAAATAGTTTTAAAATACACTTTCAATAATTTTAAAATGTACTTTTTTGATAATTTGGGGGGAAAAACGTGAAGAAAGAAAACTACATCAATTAATTTCAAATGTTTAATTATGAGCGATATTATTTGAATGATAAAAAAAAAAAAGAAACAATTAACAATGTTTTGTATTTTATTAATATATTTAATAGCTAATGTAAAAGATATAAATCATTTTTTATGTTAAATTATTAATATACCGGGTGTCCCATAAGCTTGTAGACATTTTAAAAATTCATAAAAATTGTGGAAATTAGTTGAATTGAATTCAGTTTACAAAAAAAATATTCTCAAATAAACAGTCTTTTCTTTTTCATTAAAAAAAAAAAAAAAAAAAAAAAAATAGATATATCAGTCCTATCGTTACAAATTCGGTGCCAAATGAAAGGAGCGATTTTTCTGAATCCAGGGGTGCAAACATTTTTTCGAAGCTACAGTTAGATTTTTAAAAATTAACTGAAGTAGGAAATTTAGGAGACAACATTTCATTTTAATTCACTTCAGTCATTTTAAAAAGTAGTGGACCAGTTTCGCGGACAAAAAATGAGATAAAAAATTAATTTAAAATTTAAATTTAAAAAATACAAATAAAAAAATTCTGTCTTTGACAGATTTTTTTTCTTTTTTTTTTTTTTTTTTTTTTTTTTTTTTTTACGTTTTAAACAGTAAGTCCCGCCTATTTTGTTGATTTAAAGTATTATATATTAATTGTTTAAAATTTCATTATCAGTAATAGACACGGTAAAGGCCATTAGCATATATTTTTTGCAAAGGAAACTGAATGGTGGGGAAACCCCCATTCAGTGGAGGAAACTCCCAGTGAGCGTTCCTTTCGCAACTTATATGTTATTTATTTCTTAAAAATATACCCAATATTCATATTTGTTCTATCAAAGTATAAATGCTTTGATTAGAAATAGTAAATATAATGTATATCCATTTGTAATATAAATGCGAATACGGAAAATTTTGTTCTGAAATATTGTAACTGGGGAGAATAACGCCCACAGGCTGACCTTACTGTGAAAAAGAAAAAAAGCATGCCGTCCGAAAATGAAAATGTTAATTGTATTGTTTCAGAAGAACACTGAAAAGCGGGGATTTCTTATTTCAGGGTGGTTATACACTCGCCGCCATTTATTGTATTACACTTTGAAGTTGCCAAGATGCCTGCCAATATCTGATTTTATCATTTAATTTCTTAAACTATGTAAAATACTAATTTAAATCGAAAAAAAAAAAAAAAAATTAACATGTTTTGAAACCTAGTGATAAGTGAAAAATTCATCCTTGATTGTATTGTAAAAATGTATTGCCGGTTTGAAGTATTCGAGATAGACCATAAACATTCCTAAATTTAATGGCTTTTGATTATTTGTTGATAGTATTTTCTGAATAAGTATTGATGATGGCTCCTGAATACTTGTTGGCGAAATCTTCTGGATAATTATTATTTATTAGTAGTTGTTGATGATATCTCCTGAACTTGTGTTGATGATGACTTCTGAATATTTGTTGGCTACATTTTCTGGATATGTACTGATTACATCTTGATTTTTTTTTTTCATATATATATTATGTAATATTAAATTAAAAAAAAAAAAAAAAAAAAAAAAAAAAAAAAAGGCGTTGAGAATGAAATATAATGATACTGGATAATTTAATTTAATTTAATTTATAGAGACATAAATGGTATAGGAAAAATTACTTTAGTAAATTTCTTTCTAATAATAAACAGAACGAATAATATTATAGTTTAAAAAAATTAAAGAACACGCTTTTATAGAAATGTGAACTAAAAAGCACAAAATATCTATCTTAGTATTAAAATTCAGGGTAAGAGAAAATCGTGTGAGTATTACACCGTAATATTTACATAGATTTAAATCTTTAATTAAAATAACTTAGAATTAACAAAAACCTTTTTTAAAAAATCTCCCCCGACGGGGATCGAACGCTGGAACTTTAGGCTCGTAGCGCGGCGCCTTACCTCAACGCTACATCGTTCACGTATGTAAAGCATTTTTTTTACAATATAAATTTTTTGTTTGCTCCCACAGAAGTTACAAACAAACAGGTGATGAAAAGTGATTTCGCTTTTCTTGAATTTGTGATTGGTCCCCTAATTGCATTCTGGACTAAATCAATAATGGAAAATATGAGTTTTTAACACTTTCCAACAAGTTTAAAAAGTGTTTATGACTTCGGTTTGTCTGTCTATCTGTCCTTCTGTCCGTCTGTCTGTCCGCGCTCTAACTCCCGTAAATATTTATGGAATTTCTTGAAACTAAAATATGTTATTCAAGTTCACTACCGGTCGTTCCTTATTGAAAATGGAGTTTATACCTCTACTGGTTTGTGTACAGGAACACCCGAAAATATTTCAAAGCATTGTGTTCTATGAGAGGTATTTCTATAAACCATAATTTCATACATTTACTGTAGACATATCTTAATGAAATTGAAATATGTTATTCAAGTTCCCAATCGGACGTTCCCTATTCAAAATGCGGTTTATAACTCTACTGGTTTGTGTATAGGGACACCCGAAAGTATTTCAAAGCATTGTGTTCTATGAGAGGTATTTTTATAAACCATAATTTCATACATTTACTGTAGACATATCTTAATGAAATTGAAATATGTTATTCAAGTTCCCAATCGGACGTTCCCTATTCAAAATGCGGTTTATAACTCTACTGGTTTGTGTATAGGGACACCCGAAAGTATTTCAAAGCATTGTGTTCTATGAGAGGTATTTCTATAAACCATATTTCATACCTTTATTGTAGACATATCTTAATGAAATTGAAATATTTTATTCAAGTTCACTATCGGATGTTTCCTATTGAAAATGGAGTTTATACCTCTACTGATTTGTGTACAGGGACACCCGAAAGTATTGCAAAGCATTGTGTTCTATGAGAGGTATTTATATAATCCATATTTTCATACCTTTACTGTAGACATATCTCAATTAAATTGAAATATGTTATTCAGGTTCACTATTAGATGTTTCCTGTATAAAATGGAGGAAATACCACCGCCTATTTATGTACAGGGACACTTAAAAGTATTCCAAATCTTTGCGTTCTATGAGAGATATTTATATAAATCAAATCCCAAGTAACACAGACTGTTGGCCCAACTGCGATTTATTGTTAGTTCGTTGGGGAATGGTTATCGTTGGGGAAAGGGCTCAAAATAACAGTGGGCCAACAGCAAATAGTATTGTTGGCCCAACAGTCCTAAAATGCTCTTTTTTCAACTGCAAAATATAACAGTTAGCCTACAATGTGTTCACCAACAATGGCCCAACAGTTTGCCAACCAGGAACCAACCGTTCCATAGTTGGGCCAACTGTCACCCAACGGCTGGCTCAACCGAGGGCCGACGGCCAAAAACAACCGTTGGCCAACGAAGAAGGAATCGTAGGGCCAACCGTTTCCCAACCATTCCGTGTTACTTGGGATTTTATTAACTTTACTTTCCATGAAGTTTTTGGAAATTGAAATATATTATTTATATGCACAAACGAATGCTTTGCACAGAATATAGCCTGATTAGCATTAGATTTACAGGGTGGCACAAAAATATCAAGTTACATTAAGAGCTATTAATAAAAAATTGCTAGAATTGCACTTTTGTTTACTTTAAGCGCTTTTAACACTTACTAATATTTTTTAAGTGTGAATATGATTTCAGTTTTGTGTATCTGCCTGTCCGTCTGTCTGTCTGCCTGTCTGTCCGAGCTCTAACTCCTGTAAATATTTATGGAATTTCTCGAAACTGATATATTTTATTGAAGTTCACTATCGGATGTTCCATATTGAAAATGGAGTGAATATCTCTTCTGGTTTGTGTACAGGGACACCCAAAAGCATTCGAAAGCATTGTGTTCTATGAGTGTTATTTTTATAAATATTTTCCCTATAGAATGTTCCCCATTTTAAATGACATTAATAGGTCCTGTATAACTAGTTTGTTTACAGGGACGACAAAAAAAAAAAAAAAAAAAAAAAAAAAAAAAAAAAAGCCAATGCATTACGTTTTAGGACAAAATTTTTTGAAAGTTATATTTAAAAATCTTTCTTCTGTAAAAATCATAAAAATATTGAAATGTATTGTTAATATTCTAAAATAATGTTTTGTATAGAATATGATATGATTAACTTTCTGATTTACAGGGCTGCACTAAAATATTCAGAGAGATCAAAAACTGTAATTATAATCTAATTGCTGCATTTTCTTTTGCGTTAAGCCTTTTTAATACTTTCCAAAATGCCTAAGAGTAATTTAAAAACAATTAGTCTATCTGTATATTTTTTAGTCCTTCTGTCCGTTGTCTGATAACGTAGGCAAAGAATATTAAATGTTATTCGATACAACAATTACGTACTGTTGGAAGTGCTACTAATCAATGCGTACTGCATGATTTTTCTTTCTTGTTAAATGTTCGTATGAAGCTACCATTTCCTCTTGTATTTATTTATTTATTTATTTTATTATTATTATATTTTTTTCGTAGAAAATCGAGATGTATATATATATAAATATAATTTGATCACTCTCTGTAATTTAAATTGAAAGTAAGATAAGTATTATTTAAAAATTTAATATATTAGCCTATAAACTTAATAAATCAATCTGATAATATTAGCTTTTCTTTAAAACAAAAAGTGGTGTTATTTTATTGAATAAATTGGATATTCTACTTTCATTTTTATTCATGAATTTTTTTAATATTTTATTATTTAAACATTTATTAATTTATAACTGTTGATATAACTCTTCAACCCTCGAACGTACAAGAATGCATAAATTACATGCTTAAAAACAGATTTATGAATTTATTTTAGAATAATATTCGTCAGTTTTCATCGTCAAAGAAAAAGTAAGCAAATGTTTATCGAATGATAGAACTCACATTGATAGGTAGAAAAAATAAACAGGTTCTAATATATTCCAAGACTCTTATTATTCATATCAAGAAAATTTTTCATTTTAAAATTACCCGTTTAAATTTTCTACTCCTTTTCTTTAAACTGCTAAAACTAATTCACTTTTCCGTACGCAAAATAATTTAACGTTCTTTACAAAACTGCTCTCGTGTATTTTTCCGTACCCTAGGCTTCTCTTAATAGTAACAGTATTAAAAATAAATAATACCTTTAGAGCTATAATGACGTCAATTTTACCCTGCAAGTTTAATTTTTCACAATGTTTTATATAAATTTTAATATTTACACGTAAATTTATTTTCATTTAAAAAAAATTTGAAAACAACTCGTAAACTTTTTTTGGCAACAATTAAAAATTAAAATAAATTATGTATTTTTGTCCAAAAAAGGATTTCTTCAACTTTTTCGATACTGTTCGTTTCGATAGTGATTATTCTTAATTTTCTTTTCTTTTCTTTATTTAAAAAAAAAAAAAAAAAAAAAAAAAGATCACTAAGGTAGTTTTATATTAAAGTTGTACCAAAAATAGTCGCCAGTAGAATTATATTTTTTTAAACGTTTCAATTATAATAATTGCCTCGTAATTGTCATAATAGCCTCATTTTTTATTTATTTATTTTTAAAGTATGAATTTAAATTAATCGTGTAGGCTTCTTCTGGGGGAAGGAGGGGGGAGGCAGGCAAAAACCTGCTTCTGTACTAATAGAAGAGAGTAGTTATCTTTCTCTTTGCCTGCATGCAACAGGAGAAAAAAAAATTAAATGATTAAATTCATTTTTTTACTTATTTTTATTTCATATATTTCACGCGCACTTTCTATTTCCTAATTCAAAATTATTAAAAAAACCTTTTTCGATATCGCTTGTAACGATACTGATTATTATTAATTTTCTTTTCTTTTTCTTTCAATAATAATAATAATAATAATAAAGATTTTGATGAAATTCTGGCAAAAGCAGAATTTAGTTTAGGACGGAGGACTATTAGTTTTTTTTTTTTTCCCCAATTATAACATCGCTTTCAAATTATTCAATTATATTTTCGATAAATTTTAGATTTCGATAAATGTCCAACTATCGAAAAATGATTTCGACAAATATCCAACTATCGAAAACGAAAACGCAAAAATCCCAGATTGAGACTAATAGGCCCTCAGTCCTAAAAAAAAAAAGTTTAAATTTTCTTTCATAAAGAAAGTTGTACGTCAGAAAAACACATTTCTATGAAATTTATTTGCATGGAAAGGTTTAAAATTATATAATTCCTATTATATGTGTCTGCAATCACCACAAATTACAGTTTGTAAACGAGTCACAACTCCACCTTCAGTCGGCGATCTTTAGCTGAGACAAAAATCTTTATCCACCAGTGACGCTTTATTCACTTAGTCAGCATCATAATTCAAACTTTATATCTGCATAAATAAGAGGAAAAATTAGAAATGAGCTGTTAATCGTAAAATTGTGCAATTTATAAGACTGTGATTTGCATATTTATCATTACGCGTCGATGAAACGAAATTTATGGACGAAAAATTTAAATATTACTTTCTCTAACCCATAAGATGGAGAAAGTATAGTTTTGGGGTCAAATTTTCGAAAGTGAGTTTTTGTTATATTTACGGGTTTTGAGGTCCCCTGAATCCAAAAATCATGTTTTTGGCCAATGGTCTGTGTGTGTGTCTGTTTGTTATTAGCATATCTCAAGAACAAATGGTAGCAGAATGTCCAAACTGAGTATTCTAAATGTGTATGATATAGGGATGCTACACTAAGCTTTTCGTTGATATAAAGCAAATCGTTCGTGTACAGGGACACGCAAGAGTATTCAAATACATTACATCTATGGGGGAAATTGCAGCTAAGTAGAGTTTAACATAAACAGACTGCACTAAACTAAATGAAATGAATGTATATTTTTTATATGCGTAAAAACATGTTTCTCGTAAAATATGGTAGGGAAATCATTCACTGTTTATTTACAGGGCTACACAAAAGAACTTGATTATAGTGCGACAATAGCTGAAAATTGATGGAAGTGTATTTTAGGTTGTGTCATTTATTTTTATAATAGGATTATATTTAGGTGCACTTTGTGGTCTGTACATAATCTTCAAAAGATATACAGGGCAGCAAATATTTAAGCAAAAACATTCTTTTTTATTGTTAGTGGAAGTGCTTTGCTAAAATATTTTACCATGTTCAGGAAAGCTGCTCAGCAATTGAAACTAATTCTTTATAGACATATGGTAAATAATGTGTGTTTTTAAGCTAAATATTCATTGCTTGTTTTTGTATATTTACACGTTTTGAGGGTTCTTGGTTAGTGGAGTCAAGTTTTTTAACGTTTGATCTTTGTCTGTGTCTCTTAGAGTAACATAAAAACGAATAATTTCAGGAGATCCAAGAGTTGTATTTTCAAGTTAATATAAGTTTGTTGCTGGAAAAATTTAATCAAGACTCATAAGTTTAAAGGAATGTTGCGTGACAGTTTTTTGAAAGTTGCCTGAATAATTAAGTGAACTTTTAATTTTAATAACAGATTTAAATTCTATATAAATGTCGGTGCAGTAATGAAACGGGAGATTGACGGGGGCGGTAGTCCCCCTCACACAGAACTAGTTATCATATAAAACTCTTCCGAAGCCTAATTTGAATTGTTTTAACATAGGTTTACATATCAGTTCTCGTTATCTTACCTCTTAATCTCCAACTTATTTTTATAGTATTAAATTTCAGGGTAAGAGTGACATACCAGATATATATATATATATATATATATATATATATTTTTTTTTTTCTGTTTGCCAAAAAAATCCCACTTTTTATATTGTGCATTTTTAATATCTAAAATATTTTGTGTTTATATATATATATATATATACTTTTAATTGAAACTGCACCTAACAATGATAATAGTGTTGATTTTTTAGACCTTAATATTTGTATTAATAATGAAAGAATCGTAATTAAAATCTATGATAAACGCGATGCTTTTAAATTTGAAATTAATCGAATTTCTCCTTGGTCTTCTTGTTTACATAAAAATATATTCAGAAATATTATAATTAGCCAACTTATTCGATGCAGTCGAATTTTTACTTATAGTAATGACAGTGACTCTTCTGTAGTTAATTTTATACAAATTTCCATAGATAATAATTATCCTCTTTATTTTCTGTTAAATATTCTTAAACAATATTACCAATTAGATTATCTTACTTGCAAATCCCGTTTTATGAATCGTTTCTCAATTCGATTTTGAAGTTTCTTCCTTTCATTAACTGTAACTTTCATTAACTGTATATTTCTACGTTTGAATTGAGTTGGATGGGTGGCATATGGCTTCATGATTTTTCTTGTATGTTGTTTTAAATTATGATTTGGTTTTTCTTATAAAATTTTTTTTTAAATGTGTTTATTTGGGATTTATTCCTTATTTTGCCAATTTCATGTAAGTTTATTCTGAGTTTTGACACAGTATCTGGTATCCGGGAGTGTTGACCGGTCGTAAAACATGTTTAACCGGAGTGGAGTGGTCACAACTCCCCCTGCCATTTAGATACTTTAATCTCCATTTTTTCTTTCGCTCCTCTTCAGTTACATATGTTGATGTTTTTTTTTTCAATCTATTTAGATTTATATATATATATATATATATAAAGCTTCTTAAAAAAACACTACAAAAATTCTTAGGATACTGTGTAGTCAACGAACAATTTTCTTTTATCAATAGACACCTTTTCTACTAATTATCTGCAAAATTTAACGAGCCGTACCTCCGGGGATCGAACTCTCGACCACCGCGTTATTAACATGACGCTACAACTAACTGAGCCATGAAGCGACAAACTGAACAGCTTATTTACTTTAAAACGGAGGCACCTTGTTTATTAGCGTGGCATGAAGACACAGTGACAAAGTCAATCTATATATATATATATATATAATCGTTCTTCCTGAGTGAGGGGGGTGATTCATCATCGCACAGACCAAACTCCTGGACCTAGACGCACGACATTTTGTGATAATGTTCCTTCTATGACGTAGGCATCCACTAAGAAGCGATTTTACAAAATTCGCCCCCCAAGGGAGGGGGGAGGGGCAAAACGTGATTTCATAAAATCCTTCATATCTCAAACAAAAAAAACATGTATCCGCAAAATTTTTGCTTTAAAATATAGCTAATACAAATGCCTAAAAATCGATATCTGGAATTTTAGAAATTCGGTCCCCAAGGGGGGGGGGGGCGAAACGTTATTTCAGATGCGTTAAACGTGATTTCACATAATCCTATATATCTCAAACAAAAAAACAGTTATACGTGAAATTTTTACTCTAAAATATAGCTAATGCAAATATCTAAAAACCAATTTCTGGAATTTTAGAAATTCAGCCCCCAGGTGGGGCAGCAAGGGGGGGGCTTTGGGGCAAAAACAAATAGAAATACAGTTAGGCCGTTCAAAATTGGTACAGATTGGCTTTAAAGGCCTGCAAGTCGAACGGGGATATTTTCGAAAGTGTGAAGTTATGAGGAGGGGGAGGAGGGGGGAGGGAAGAGGGGCAAAAAAATAAAAATAGAGTTGGATCGTTCAAAATTGGTATATAGAGGTTTTCGATACTTACAAATCGATTGCGGATATTTTCGAATTTGTAAAATTATTAAGAGGGGCGGTAAGGGGGGGCCTATGGACAAAAACAAATAGAAACACAGTTACGCCGTTCAAAATTGGTACAGATAGGTTTTAGAGGTCTGGAAGTCGAATGGGTATATTTTCGAAAGTGTAAAGTTATTAGGAGCACCGGGAAAGGGGGGGGGGAGGGGCAAAAAAAATAATAGAGTTAGATCATTCAAAGTTGGTACATAGAGGTTTTTGATACCTACAAATCGATTGCGGATATTTTCGAATTTTTAAAATTATTGGGAGGGAAGGGAAGGGGGGAGCGGAGGGGCAAAAAAATAAAAATAGAGATAGATCGTTCAAAACCGGTGCATAGATGTTTTTGATACTTACAAATCGATTGCGGATATTTTCGAATTTGTAAAATTATTAGGATAGACGGGAGGGGGGGGGGCGAAGGCGGAAAATAATAGAAATAAGAGTTATAGAGTGTTGAAAATTAGTATTATTAAGTTTTAAGGCACGATGAATCGATTGGGGATATTTTCGAAAGTATAGAATTATTAAGAGGGGCGGGAACGGTTGGCGCAGGAACAATCGCGTCGTGCACGCAGGTATATGCTGGCGCAGGCAGTGGGGGTCCGGACCGATTATCCCACCGATGAGAGAAGATTTTTTTTATATTTTATATTTTTTTCCTTTCGATAACATAGTGAGTGTCGAACATAAATGCGTGCGCGCAGCGCACAATGGCCTCGCTGCCGAAGGCAGTGGGAACCCATTTTTCCTGATCAGATCTTTTTTTCTCTTTTTTTTCACATGATAAAAATTAATGTGATTTTGGTAATTCATTAATTATAGTGATTCATTTAAAAAGAGGGACCAGCGAAGCGGGCATAGCCAGCTAGTTTCATATAAAAAGCTTCTAATAAATAACAATGTAATGTAAAAATGAGTTCTAAAGTATCATTAGTTACTGAGAATTTCATTAACCCGTTAGTAGTCGCTATAGACAGCGCCACCTATTAAAAGTTGCACACTTTTTATTTAACTGTCACCAATAATTTTAAGAAGTGATGTGACCGACGTTTCTTCGATTTTATTCGCGTTTTATGTATATCAAATGCTACTTTTAAAAATTGTGGCTATTGAATAAAAAATTCTGGCAACACTAAAAGATGGGCGGCAAATCGACCAACTAGCGACTACTAACGGGTTAAAAAAAAAAAAAAATATTTGATAATTTTATTTGCATCATGCTTTGAAACGAAATTCTTTCAAAAATTTATATCGACAAAAATTTCAAAAATACTGTTTTATAAGTAAAGTATTTGAATCAACAATTTACCGAATATGAAAACTCTTCATATATTTAAATATCGTAATTTCCGGTGTATAATTCGCAGGTTATATGTGCCAGTTTTGCACCAGAAATTTTAATTTACAAATAAAGTTATAATTGTAGGAGTTATTCTTTCTAAAAAATAATGATTTTTATGTTTAAAAAAGTTTCTGTTGGAGAAATGACACATGTTTCCTGTGGATTACACTCCAGAAATTACGGTATGTTTCATTGCATGACTGAAGCCACCTAAAGCTGGCAACTATTCACGGGATATGTATAATTTCAGAATAAATGTTTAAAATACGATGAAATGTTTATTTACAATGCCGAATGTTAAATCAGGTTTTTAATTGATCATTAACGATTTTTAAAATGTAAATTAATGTATAAAATACATACGAGAATAACCATCTTCTGTTCCATCAATAATATCAAGGCTATTTCAGCCATATCTTGTCGATACATCGATTGCATAAAATAATGGTAATAATCTGGTGTGTCACTCACACGACTATCTCTTACCCTGAAATTTAATACTATAAATACAGGTTGGAGATTAAGAGGTAAGATAACGATGTTATGTAAACCTATGTTAAACAATTCAAATTATGCTTCGGGAGAGTTTTATATGATAATTAGTTCTGTGTGAGGGGGGCGGGGCTACCACCCCCTGAACTTCCCCGTTTCATTAAGGCACCTACATTTATATAGAATTTAATTCGGTTAAAAAATAATAATTCTGTTTTTAAAAAATAATTTATTAAAATTTTTAATTAAAAAAATTATGTTTTATGATAATGCAGACGATTTCCATATTAGAGACGTAGTATAACACCGAATATCCAAAAAAAGTCCATTTTATTCTCTATTTATAAAAAAAAAAAAAAAAAAAAAAACTATTTTTTCGTTTTTTTTTTTTTTTTTTCGTTAAAAGCAAAAAAAATCGATAACTTTGTTTTAAATTATCGCAAATCGATGGTTCAACCGTTCGTTTTAAAGGTATTGGCGAGCTCTTTTGAAAGATACCCATCATGAAAATTTACTTCCCTCGAGGGGGACTTCCACCCTAGTGGGGGAGGCGAGGCTCCTACATACACAATTTTTTTTTTCCCAGTTGACTATTTCTATTACAAAAATTTATATTCGTTTCATTTGGTTTAGTGCAGTCTATAGACGTTAAACTCTACTTACCTGCTATTTCCCCCATAGACGTAATGTATTAGAATTCTCTTGATTGTCCCTGTACACGAACCATTTGCTTGATCTTAACGAAAAGCTTACTGTAGCATCCCTATATGATACACATTTAGAATACCAAGTTTGGAACGTCTGCTACTATCTGTTCCTCAGATATGCTGATTACAGACAGACACACACACAGACACACAGACCAACCGCCAAAAACATGATTTTCGTATTCAGAAGACCTCAAAACGTGTAAATATAACAAAATCTCACTTTCGAAAATTTGACCCAAAAACAATACTTTCTCTACCTTATGGGTAAGAGAAAGAAAAATAAAAAAAAGACATTCTATCATATACTTAAAAGTTGTAAAAATATAATTTAAGCTGTAAATCAAGTAATTTGAGAAAAGACAACAAAATAAATCGTCTGTTTTCTTCCAAAATTCTCCTGGGAGTTCAAATGTTCAATTTCAAAAGAATTCTGTGAAATAAATAAATTCTTAGAACTATTAACTTATAAAGCCAATTTGTAGTTGAGAAATTTTGGATGTTCGGAATTTTCTAATTATATATTTCTCTTAAAATGTAATTAAAGAAACTGTCTAAAGTCACAAGAATTAAAAAAAAATATGTATAATTACATTCAGGTAATTTAGATCGAGTAATTCAGGTAATTACATCAATTAATGTCAACTATTTTCTTATGTGATAATAAAAGGAAATATTTTCTCCTAAATCAAACATAGCCATTTATTAAATCCTTTGATATATATATATATATATATATTGGTTTAATAAACGCTATTATGCATAATAATTTCTAATAGATTTAATTTTTATTTAAATAACATTTCTTTTAAATGAAGCAAACGATCGTGAAAATGGAATGTAGAATAATTTATATAAAATATTTCCACACGAGAGTCAAATTTTATTTCATAACATGACTATGTAGCAGGATGCTTCAAGAACCTCCACAGAATTTATATATATATATATATATATCAATAAAATATTGAATATGTAAAATGTCATTTGTCAAAAAAATAACAAAAAAAAAAAAAAAAATCCGTTAAGTTTAAAATTATTTTAAAAAATTGATTAGGCATAAGAAAAACGTTAGACATATACATTACACATCTACACATCATATGAATTTCAAATACTTTCTCTGTTTATTAGGGAAAATACGAAGAAGTATGTACTAATTTGTCCCGTAAAAGTATTATTTCTAAAGCTCATAAAAATATACAGGGAAAAATCATCTAGCATAAAAATGCCTCATACAGTTTGACCTCATAATTTTATTTACTTCCTTATTTGAACAAAACTCCTTTTAAATTGTTATATCTTCTAAAATTTCGGAAGTGTTGTATTTGAACCAACAATTTACCGAATGTTAAAACTCATCACATGTTTAAGTGTGTTTGATTGCATTATTATTCAATAATAATAATAATAATAATCTTATTTTAGCATTCCATAACTCTTTCCGACCCGAAACATTTTTACCTTCAAACATTACATTCTTCTGTTTTTGCAAACTGAAAGAAAAATATGTACTATAACCGACATTTGTTGATAGAAAATTGTACTTTACACTTTCTGCTAATTAGCTATATCGTTCATTTCTTATTTTATTACATACAGCTAACTGTTCCAGATGCAAAAATGTAAGTGGATGACTAACTTGCACGATCGTACGGCCTGGGTTGGAAAAGGATAAAGAAAAAGCATCCCCCCCCCTCTCCCCACATAGGATACGTACAGTTTACAATAGAACAAGTTCAAATCAGAAATAATATTTATTTTTATGTCAAAATTAATATTTTTTTATCAATGAAATAATATTTATTTATGTGTCAAAAGTTTTAACTCCAGGTCTGATTTGTGCACTAATAGTTTTAAATTGTCAGTTAGGTAATTTTTAAATGCCTTACAAAAACAACAGCCTTGTATACTTTAGGAATTTCTATTCATCAACCTTGAAAGTTCATTTCAGATAAATTGGAGTGGAAGGCTGGATTATATACCATTTATGTGAAAAATACCAAGCCGGGAATCGAACCCGGGACCTCCGCTTAACGCGCGGATGCTCTACCACTGAGCTACCCTGGCTGATAACCAACTCTGCATTTCTAACATAAATGCCGAGCAGGTTATCAGCCGTAGCCAAGTGGTAGAGCATCCGCGCGTTAAGCGGAGGGCTCGGGTTCGATTTCCGGCTCTGATATTTTTCATATAGTTGGTATAAAAATCAGCCTTCCACTCCAATTTATCTGAAATGAGTCTTATATACTATCAATGATAGTATATAAGACTATATCATTGATAGTATATCATTGATAGTATATAAGTTATATGTAAAAACGATTTGCAGAATGCATTTCCTAACATAAGCATAGTTTTCAGAATTTATGCAACTCTGCCTATAACTTCTGTTTCATGTAAAAGAAGCTTCAGAAAAATGAAACTCACTAAAGATTACGTTCAACAATGTCCCAAGAGCACTTGTCGGAGATGGTAATATTTTCGACTGACAAGGAAACATTCAAAAGGTGTCGTCTTCAAAAAATATTGAAAAAAATATATGTGATTCTACTCTTCATAAAACACCAGAAAGTGAAAACATTATCGGCTGAAATGAATTACAGCGACTACAAATATTATCAAAATTAAGAATTTTTGGCGATTTAGCGCTGGTAGGTGTTAAGTTCGATAGCACCGAGATTGTTGTGTATGCACAGAACCGTGTTTTGCTTTTCCGCCAAGTACTCAAAATCAATCATTTAACAGTGTGAAAACGCCAAATATGCTTAATTTTGGTAATTTTTTGTGGTCGCTGTAATTCATTTCAGCCGATAATTTTCCCACTTTCTGATGTTTCATGAAGAGTAGAATCACATATATTTTTTTAAATATTTTTTTAAGACGATACTTTTGAATGTTTCCTTGTGAGAGTGAAATAGCCAACAATCTCAATTATGACATTTTAACTCAAATAAAGTCGACGAAAATAAACCTTTAGAATTACGTATAATTTTATAACTAAAATAAATAATTTTGTAAAAGTCTCAGTATTTTATATGTTAAAAAATTTTGCTTAGAGGGCGGCAAATTGGAAGTCTGCACCCCCCTTTTAAAAATGTAGATCCGATACTGACTATCATTAACATCAGCACTACATTATCAAATCTTGTTGATTTATCCTTCGTACTTGTACCAGTAGTGAACACTTTCAGGACATTTTTAAGTTGTTTATTACGAACTGTTCTTAATTTTAGAGTGTTTGACAAACACCGATCTTTTGTGCCTCAGTAATTCTTTGTTTAAATGAATATATTACGAACTATATTGCTAACTGCTGTAATTGCTAACTAAAGCATTTTTAGGCAAATAATAATAATAATTATAATTATAATAATCTCCGGAAATCTTAGAATGCACTTGTAGTGTACAAACAAAAATCCTGTTGTGAACACATTTCTGTTCGAATGATGGACACATTTAAAATTCTGCAGAAAACTTTCTAATCAGAAATATACATTTAATAAGCAAAAGAAATGTTCTATAACATTTAATGCTTTAATAGAATACACACACATGAACATATATATACATACCTGCCAAAATCCTAATTAATATCCCGTAGTATCATTAGTACCCGCTTCTTTTCCCATACCACATTATATTTAGAGTAATTCTCTCCAAATGTAATCTCGATTAAATGCGAAGAAAAATACCTAAAAATAAAAGACTGGTGTGTAAAAAAAAAGAGGGTATTAACAATACTATGGAATATTGATTAGGATATTGGTAACTATATATATATATACATATACCAGGTGTCCCATAAGTTCGTAAGACATTTTAAAAACACATAAAAATTGAAGGAATTGGTAGAATTGAATACGGTTTTCGAAAAAGTTATTCCCGTGAAAGAGGATTCTTTTTTTTTTTTTTTTTTTTTTTTTTTTTTTTTTTTTTTTTTAAAGGGGGAGGGGTTAAGGAAATAGTTAAAATTTTCGTCCATAGAAGGCATTATGAGCCCTGTACACGCTCATAATGAGAAATATGCAAATCAGAATCCTATGAATGTTTTACCATTAACAGCTCATTTCTTATTTTACCTTCTTCTTGTGCAAATGTTTTAGTTCAGCTAAGAATCGCCGGCTGAAGCTGCAGTTCGCGGTGTTGTAACTCATTTGTAAACCCTAATTTGTGGTGATAGCGGATACATATAATAGGAGTTATATGCTTGAAAACATTTACGTGCAAATAAATATATTTTTTCATGGAAATGTGTGATTTTCTCACATACAACGTCCTCTACTGACGAAAATTTTTAACTATTATTATTTTTTTCTTTACAAAAATAAATAAATAAATAAATAAATAAAAATAAACAAATAAATAAAAAATAAATAAAATAAACTTTTACAAGAATAGTTTGTTCGAAAATCACATTCAATTCTACAATTTTCTTCAAATTTTACATATTTTTAAAATATCTACAGTCCTATGGGACATTATTGCCTCTGAAAAATTTAACTGTTTCAACAACCACATTTCAAAGCTTCAGCCAAATTGTTTTATTTAAATAGAGTCTTAATTCGTTTGTTCAAAGTTTCCGTACTGATTAAGACTTAGAACAATACCGTTCGACATTCACTTTTTCTTATTTTCATGAGATCTTGGACAGCTTAGAATTATTTTAAACACATTAGAAAAACCTAGGACTAAACAGTGTTATTATGTGCTTTAATATTCTGAATTTACAAATGTTAAATGCCTAGAATGGAGTCTCGTATGATTTACATAAATATTTTTTGATAGGGGCCACCAATGAGCAAGGCTGTTTATTACGAGGTAATTATAACATTATTGTAACAGAAGTTTACTCTATAAAACAATTATATATTATTACAAAAATAAAATTTTAGCATAATAATTGAGTCTGTCATACCTATTTTAGTCATATGAAAGTTAAGGGTAATCAGCTCAAAATTAGCACAAACAAAATTCGATTTACCTTAATCAAAACTACAAAAATAAACGATAGAATTGAAAAAAGTGGGCACTGTTTAAGTTAAATTGATCTGATTCCAAAATTAATGGCTTGAAATAGAATAAGACACTAATTGTAAAAAGTTGTCACACCGAACTAGAATATGAGAAAGCTTAATTTCGGAGTTTAAATTTAAAAGTGTGCACTACTGGTATAAAGTTTCTATCACTGACACACTTACCAGTGTTGCCAACTTTCGGCGAATTTTATGTTCAATACCTATCATTATTTTTTAATTGCAATGTTTGTCTAATGATTTGCTTGTCTAATCGACAAATTTTTAGCGTAGGTAATACATATATAATCTAGTAGATCCGCAGATCAGGAGCCTGAACATCCTATTTTCATCACTCATTATTAACCCATCATTGATAATCTTTATTTATTTCCTTTTATGTATATCATCATCATCGTCGTCATCAATTTCAGCCTTTATCAATCCACTGCAGGATGAACGCCACTTCTAGGTGGTTCCAATCTGCCCTGTTTTCTACAATTCTTCTCCATTCTGCTTTTCCAAACATCACAATTTTATCTCTCCAACGACACAGTGTTCTCTTCCTTGGTCTTTTTTTTTTTTTTTTTTATCTCGGTATTCAAAATAGGACTTTGGTGGTCCATCTATCACCATTTCTTCCGGCAAAGTGCACAGCCCAGCTCCATTTTAACTTAATTCTAGAAATAGCATCAGTAACTTTGGTTTGCTCCCTAATCCAGGTGTTTTGGTTTCTGTCTCTTTGAGTAAATCCTAACATGCATCTCTCCATGCTTCTTTCCCTCTCTCTCTCTCTCTGTGTGCGTATATATATATATATATATATATATATATATATAAGAGAGAGAGAGATATATACATATAATTTTAAATAGAAAGTAATAAATAGGTTAAACAGATGTAAAAGTTTAAAATAAGTAGGCGTGGTTATTATTTTTTTAAGTTAATAAATCAAAAAACAACAAATTAATGTAACGAAAAAAAAAAAAAAAGCAAAACGTGTTCTATCATCTATCTCTTCAGTGGGTGTGAGCAGCAGAAAAGAAGAGAAGAAATAAAACAAGAAAATGAAAAAAGCCAAACAGCTTTCGACCTGACAGATTTCTTTTTATTTTTTATTTCTGGGAGTATGTTGGTATCACCATGTTTCCGAAAAAGCGGGGAAAGGGGAAAAATCCATAAAAAACCGCATCAAAAAAAAGAAAAAGCTATTAGCACAAGTCCGAAAATAAAAGGAAAATAGAAAAGAAAAAGAAACTGAAGCGGCGGTAGGGTGGGCTCGAGACTCGGCGGAGTTTTTCCTTTCCGATCCCATATTTCTTCATAAAAAATTATACTTTATACATATTTTACCTAAACTTGCAGTTTGGGCAATAAATTCGGGGTCACCCTGTATATCAAACCTCATTTTTTAAAAATTAATGGTAATTATTATATAAAAAGTCTCCAATACTGGCATTCAACTT
>OZ005650.1:275788510-275828510 GCA_963930645.1 Salticus scenicus | reverse complement strand
TCTTTTAGTAACTATTAGTAATTGTAATTTGATGAGTATTAGCATTTTAATTCCATATGAACCATAATTATTGTTTTCAAGTTTTAGAGATTACCATTGTCAATTATTTATAAAAATAGCTCTAATTTTTTTTCATATCCATATCTTATTAATAATATCTGAATGATATCTCCATTAATTTAGGAAATTATATGTATTGTAAAATAAAAATAAAATGTCTGCCTGCTAATAAAAAATTATTGGAAATCTGGCGAAGCAATAAAAACCTACATGACATATATATATATATATATAATATTTCTAAAAATGATCCATCATTACAGTGACCAAATACCAGGAAAAAAGACGGGAATTAATGAAAAGGGAACAAATAACCGCCTATGGAAATGAAGCCCCACACAAGGCAAAAGATATTTAAAAAGTTAATATGAATTATTGCTGAAACATTTCTGGATGAGATCACAAATACCAGATATGAACAAAGACCAACGAAAAAAAAATTATAATAAGAACTATAATAAGAACAAGGAGCAGAGGACACCACGGCTTAAGACGTGTGAGAGGTTATATATATATATGCTAATATTTGGCGGTATACATGTTTTAATTTGTTATATATGTGTGCGTATATATATATATATATAATGTAATATCTGAAAACTATCTGCAACAAGGGTAAAACCAAACAAATAAAGCATAAATGGAATAATGAATGAAACTTAATTCGAAAAATTGAGAAAATAAGGAAATTATATATGTATACATATATATATATATATCATTTCATCCTGTGCAATGATGTAGAAGGTTTTCCTAATATATATAACAGAATATGAATTTTCTTTTTAGTTTTTATTTGTATAATGGTATAAATAGTTGTGATAATTTTCTTTTCATTCAAATATAGTGATCAGCGAAGCGGGAAAAATCCTGCTAGTTGTGTATAAAGTTTACTATTTTACCATTACAATATATATATATATATATATATATATATATATATATATATATAGCTGAAATTCACGCTATTTTCAATTTTAGCACTCCAAAAGATAAATAAATAAATTATACACAATATTTACAATCAAATAAACCAAAGTATTTAATTGCAGGATATAAATTATGGACTGTCGCATATTAAGTAAAAAATAGCCACAAAACGATAAGGCACCAAAAATGAAACTTTAGAAATGTCGGCAGGAATAATAATGAAAAGAAAAAAGTATACAAACAAAAAGTTCACCTTTCATAACGTTATGATGTATCATATGAAATCTTTTCTGAAGATGGGTCTAAAAGTAAGTAAAAATACTTTCTCTTAGCGCTTTTTTTTTTTTTTTTTTTTTTTTTTTTTTTTTGTTTAAGAACATATTTTTCTTTTATTTTTTAAATTCGGATTCCGGTAAATATATAATATACAATTGGAATCTTCTTTATCACAGGCAGGTTTCGAGTTTTTCTTCAGCAAACGTTCTTTTAATTGTATATTTCAACAATTTCTTTATGGAAAAAAAAAAAAAAAAAGCCGTTTATCTTTCACCCCAAAAATACTTCAAAGAGAAAAATGAAAAGGAATTTTCCCGTAACTTGATATTTCCCAATTTGGATTATAAATGCTCAATAAGTTTATTACATTAAATATATCACTATTATATAATAAATATATAGAGCAGAATTACTATTTTAATATAATGTGATTCACATTCGTTGTTATAACTTCCAAACTTTACTTTGGATAAAATATATATGAGATCCAGACTATTTGTGTTTGAATATACCACATATTATTGTACTTTTTATATACTTTGTTGCGGGAATATATTACTATAAAAAAAGTTTAAATAAAACAGTTGCGGTATTCGATTTGTTGAAAGGTGAATTTAACACTCCTTAAACAATAAATAATAACTAATAAATACATATATATTTAGTCATTTAGTGAGTATTTGAAAGACGTTTACAAAAAAATAAATAAATAAATAAGATTTACCTTATATATGTAGCCTACAGGAAAAATAAAAATAAGCTTGTTATCTAGTTCTATATAAAAACTCAATGTCTTCGTTAAAAAGAGCTTAACTTTACGAAAAAATAAAACTTTTTCAGATTGCTAGACATAGTTTATGAATAATAATTTATTAAAGAAAAGGAAACACACACGCACACACACATATATATTTATTTATTTATTTATTTATTTAAACGAAAAGTAACATATTAATAAACCGAAAACTGGAAAAAAGGGATTTCTGCATTATATTTCGTTTAATCAATCAAGATAATTAACGTATTTAAATTAATTCTTCTATATAATTTTCTTAAGTATAATTAACAATTTGGATAATAATAATAATAATAATAATAATAATAATAATAATTACTTAATTTATAAATTTAATTCTTTTTCTATATGTATAATTTTTGCTCATACACTTATAAATATTTGGAATTAATTTGTCAAATTTTCAGTAAATTTAAAATCTAAATATTACTTGATTTGATTTTTTATACGTCATATTGTTCATGACACATTTTCTTTTATTTAAACAAAATTCTAATGTTTTGACTAACTTAAATTTTTAAGTTAAATTTATCATTATAATATTCAAATTAATTATGATTTTAATTTTAAATATTAATTAGTTTGGTGAGTTTGGTGAGTTTATTTTCTTAATAATTATTAATTATAATTAATAATTATAATATTAAAATAAATGAATATATATTTTTAATTATATAAAAAAAAATCTATTGTAATACGTATAAAAAAATATAATTATTTCGGATATGCTCTAAATATATCTCTTTTTCCAATGATTTAATTCGTTACCAAATGAATTTCTATGAAGTTGTAAAATTATCATCCGGGTTACTGATTTTGAAAGCATCATACAATCAACTGGTGGTTTGAGCATGGAAAAGTTTTGAGATATAAGGCAGTAAGCATCAGTTCATTTTAAATTAAGTTAGGCATCTCAAAAGACTTTAATTTCGAAAAATATCAAATTAACAATTCTGTCTTGACAATTTTATCGACAATTTCAAAATGTATGCATTTTAATTGTCCTTTAGAATTGATTATTTTAAATTATCTGGAATAAATTTGTGGCGTTCAAACTTTTTTTTTTTTTTTTTTTTTTTAACACAAACTTAGTACTTTTGCTAAATAAAATATTTTCTATTTTATTTACCATACTCAAATTTTCAAGGGGAAAAAAAAAATCTCTCAGCACAGATTGTACGAATCTCATCAAATAATAAATAAGAAAAAATCAATTTTTGTCTTCTTTATTTGTCAATCATAAGAATACTTTAAATGATTTGCATAATTGCTGTTTCAAATCTTAATAAATAACCTCACTTTACACGTAAATTTCATATTTAGATGTATATATTGTCTTATTTTCCTTCAAGCAATTTTTATTGTCATGCGGGGGGAAAAAATGTATATATGCATTTTAAACATGCAACTGGGAAAAGTATCGGTAAATATAAAAGCATTTTCGCCCCTTACCTGAGCGCTTGTTCCCAAAACAGAATTGTAAAAGGTAATCCTAGCTTGTCTAAAAGGCCCTACCGGTGTCTTGATAAAGCTCGGCGGGACTTCATCTGTGCAGACAATTGTTGCATTGGAGAGGTATCCTCGGCTGGCGAGAGGATGCGCCGCCAACTCGTGCGCCAAACGGAAGCCAACCCTTTAAATTTGCAAATTATTTTGAAAATATTTTGAAAAGAAAATATTCAGGAGAGAACATACTTGAAGATTTCATTAAGATGAAATTTAATTATTAAGAAATATTTAAGGGCAATATAGGCCGAAATATTCATTTGGTAAGGTGTGAAATAAAGGATGGAGAAATGATTTTCGTCCGGTCTTTCTATAGATTTTCTTTCTCCCATTCATCATGCATTCTTGATAGAATTTTTATAAAGGATTGTATAGTAATAAAATTTTATTTTAGTTTTTGAAAAATAATTTGCATTAAATATTAAAACGAAAAATGTACACTTATTTTATTTTATTTTTCCCATTTTAAAATTTTTGTTGGAAAAAAAAAAAAAAGCGCTTTTTTTCATATTTTTCGCACAGTTTATGTATATATATATATTTTTTTTTCCCTCATCATTTATGTTTAATGTGAATTTTTTATAAAGAATATTATAGTAAGAAATTTTCAACCAATGATAATTCATATTAAATTATTAAACGAAAATTGTAAATTTCATTTTTTTTTTTAATCGTCTTAAAAAAAAAATTAAATAATAATAATAATAATAATAATAATAATAATAATAATAAATAAAAACTTTTTTTTTAATAAAAGTAAGTTTTGCTGTTTAATTGTATGTTTGATTGCATAGGGATAACTTTAGTTTGCATTAACGTTTTACTTGTACTTTTGTTTTCTTTTAAATCCAAAATATGATATGTTACTTTAATAAAAGTTTTATATATTATAGTGAAGTCTTTTTTTTTTTTTTTTTTTTTTTTTTTTTTGTGTGTGTGTGTGTGTGTGTGTGTGTGTGTGAGAGAGAGAGAGAGAGAGAGTATGTGTGTGTCAGAGTCTTGTAAATAAATTTTCATCATTTGTGTGTAAATTATTAATAAATAAATGCAATTAATCATCTTTTGCACTTAATTTTGTGTAAGATATTGCTTAAAGATGAGAAATATTTTAAGTCTTATAAGCCAAAGTTCTTATATAATAAGGTATAAAGTGAAAAATGGAGAAAAGTTTCTTATTTAATTGATCATATGAATTTTTTTCTCCCCACACAGTCTTGGCATAAATTTTAAAGGACAGTATGGAAAAAAAAAAAAAAAAAGAGAGATTATGGAAAAATAATATAAATTAAGTATAAGAAGGAAAAATATGCATGTTTATTACATATAAATTGAGCTTTGCAATCCTTTGAGATTTCATAAAAATTATACAGTATTTTGAAAAGAAATTGTGCAGAAAGGAATGTGCTTAAATATCCCATTATGCTGAAATTTAATTATTAAAAAATATTTTAGGATAATATAAGTCGAAATATTTATTTGATAAGGCGTTAGAAATATAGAGAATTAATTTTCGTTTAAGTCTCTTTATGAATTTTTTACAGTAAATGTTAAACGTAGAATGTTATGTAAATACACATTCATTTTACTTTAGATTTTTTTTTTTTTAAGAAAAAATATTTTTTTTACTTTTTAATAAAAATTAAGTAGCCTTTGGGATTTTATATTATATTGGAAAAAAAAATGTGTTAATGAGAACTTGCTTAACTATTCCATTATTTTTAGCTGTAATTATTAAGATTGAGTTTAGTGTAATATGGACCAAAATGTTTATTTAATAAGGTAAACGCTAAAGGGAGAAGTGATTATTGTCATACAGTCCTTCATATCGATTTACTTCTTATCATACATACTTGGTGTAAATTTTATAAAGCAAGAAATTTTCAACTTTTTACGACAAATTAAATGCACTTTCCGATTTATTTATATGTTACATTGCATTTTGATATTTTTTAGCTCAAATTAATGTGCCACTTTTTTAATCAAAATTATTATTTTCTTTTATTTCTTTTTTTGATGAAATTTTTGCATATTATACTGAAACTGCATTTTTGTTAATGTTGGATGATGTCAGTTGTATAACAATCATGTAATTGAATTACCATTTTTAATGTTCAAAGAATTCTGTAAATAAATACAAATAAATATTTTTTGCATTTAATTTTAGATCAGTTATATGAAATTTAAAATATAAAATTATGTGCAGCGTAAAATGTGCAAGAGAACATGCTTGAATATTTCATTATGCTAATATTTCAGAAGTAAAAAATATTTTAGGACAATTAGACAATTAATACTTATTTAATAAGATATAAACTAAAGGATGGGAAAGAATTTTCTTTCGATTCTTCATGTGATTTTTTTTTCTTTCAATTCATTCTTGATACAAATTTTATAAAGAATAGTATAGTGAGAAAAATTTATTTTTTTAGAAAATAAATTATGTTAAATATTTAAAATATATATATATATTTTATATAATTATTTTTCATCTTGAATTTTTTGTTGGAAAAAATACTCCTCTTGCTTTTTAATAAAAATTAAATATCCATTACTATTTTGTAAAATTTTTAACATTTTGAAAAGAAAATATGCTGGAGAGAATATATTTGATGTTTCCATGATTCAATATATAGGGTAATATATTCTATGTTTCAATAATATTCCATGATTCAATATAAAGTAATATATTACAAAATACTCATTTAATAAAGTGTTTACTAAAGGAAGAAGAAAGGATTTTCGTACAATCCCCTTGTAGTGCATGTTTATTATAAGTTTTACAAAGAAAAGTTTAATAAGAAAGTTCCAATATTTATTTTGTAAAATAAATTAAACATAAAAAAAAAAATAATAATAATAATAAAATGTACACACTTTTATTTTTTTATATATATAAGAAGAAATCATTGGATTGACGAAAATATTTTACTTCGATTTTCGATGAGTTTACACAAATTTTCTCAACACTGTTTAACCATTTTTAAAAAATCTATTGTGAAACAACCACACGACTTCCATTACCCACTATTGCACGTACTATATGCATTTTTTAGAGATATTGTATGCAATTTTTGGAATTTTCCAGTAAGAGAAACTTGACACACGTGTAAAGACACATAAAACAGAGCGAGCTAAAAAACAGGGGGGGAATTATAATAGAGTTATTTTTTTAAACACTAATTTCCGAGATCATCTAATCAGCACGACCGTTAATTTTTCTGTAATAACCACATAATACATGAGAAAGGGTATCTAAAATGGATTAATGTAACAATTTTCAAGAAAATTGTTAGAGCCGTGTTTGAGATACCAACTTTTACAAAAACTTGGCATACACAATTATTGACAGGAAAACAATAATTACATACGAAAGGATATTTAAAAGGAATTAATATGGCGAGTTTGAAAAAAATCCGTACAGCCGTTTTTAAAGGAACGCACTTGAGAGACCTGAAATTGAACTATTTATAAAGGACGCCTATCAATTTTTCAGAACTAACCAACTATATCATTCGAAAGGACATCTGATAGAGTGTCTATGTATAGCAACTTTTAGGAAAATCGTTAGAGCCGTTTTTGAGATACGGACTTGCTGTTTCCGATGACCCACTTCCGGTTTTCCAATTTTAACCAAAATTTGGAAAATTTATCTGTACACCAGACCTGTATTAGTTCTGGTGTGTCGTAGTTCTATCTTTATTAGTTTCGGAGATATGTTAGACTGAAGATTCCACACACACACACTGACCAATTTTTAAAAACTACTTTTTTGGATTCAGGAGGCCTTAAAACGTGTAAATCAGGTGAAAAATCGATATCGAATTTTTGGACCGAATACAATACTTCCATTACCTACGGTAGTAGGGTAGTGGAAGTAAAAATGTCTGTCTCTGTGTGCTTGTGTTTGTGTAACCAAAATTTTGTGGTTGTTGTATCTCATGAAATAATGAACAAATTGTTCTATATTTATATTTGGTTCGACTGCGATATGAATTGGTTCTGATTAGTTTTTGACATATGTCTCCCAGAAGCTGATTATGATACACTGCAATTTTTCCTATTTACCAGTTAGCAGTATTCCAGCTCCTATTTATATAAATGCATATAACTCGTATAACTTGGTATGTGAAACTGTCATTATGAGAAACGATACTGATTTAATTTGGGTGTATATCGACCAGTACATTATGTTGGTAATACTCACTTTCTGAGAATTTGACTATATCTCAGCAGCTATTGATTAAATTCACACAAAACTGCATCCGTAAATCTAATGTGAGAATTTATGGAAATATATATATATATATTGTGCATGTTAATTAATAGGCGGTTCTACTGTATAGAACGGTACAGAAGAAATTTTTGAGAAAGTTTATCTACCCGAGCATACTTGCTTTTATTTTAAATTTTTTGTTTCGCCATGGAAAAAATGCTTGTTTTATATTCCAATAAAAATTAAATGATCTTAGAGATATTATAATACATTTTATTTTATTTTTGTTATTTTAGCTTTATTTTTCTTTTTATTCGATTACATTTATCTAAAAGATGCTGCGTTGATTTAATGAGAGTTTTATGCATTACGTGAAGCTGTTTTCCTGTGTAGTGATGAGTCACGAAGTTAAATTTCAATCATTAATATTTAAAATAAATAAATAATTAAAATAAATAAATAATTATCAATAACGATATTTAAATTATTTGCTTTTAATTTCGATGCACAATATATGTAAAAATATGCAATATTCTTTTACATGTTTTTTCAAAAAAACATGTTTTTTTTTTTTTTTTTTTTTTTTTTTAAGCTTTAGTCGCAAATAACCAAGTTATAAATTTAACAATTAATATTTTTTTCTTTCAGAATTAAATTATCATCATTCACAGTTAAAACAATAAATAAAAATCCTAAAAATAAAAATAAAACAAAAAAAGGCTAAGTTTTTGCTTAAAAAACTTTTTAGTTTAAAATTTTTTTCTTTTAAAAAGAGAATAGAGAAAAACCTATGATAAACAAGTTCCTTTCTTTTAAAAGATTAAAGCAGGAAATAATTTTTCAAATTGTATTTAACTTCGATTAATATGAGGAAACTACCTTCTGTTTCCACTGCACTGGAGTTCCCTATTAATATACATATACGTATGCTTTATTATTTTATTATTAATGGTTTAGAGATATAAAACTTATTATGATTTACTCTGAAAAAGTTCTTAGAATTATAAGGCTTATCATTATTAACTTTCAAATTGTAGACGATTTTTGTTTCTTTGGTTAAAACAAAAATGCTACTATTTTTAAATATATATTTTTTTCTTTTTTTACTCAGCAACAAACAATTATTTTGTATCATTAAAAATATTATGATTATTTATCAGTTACTATAAAATGAAATAAAAATTGTATTTTTCACAGTCATGCATCTTTATTTGCTAGTTTAATTTATCGATTTTTCTTTCTAAAAAAATTAAGCTTAAAACCCGTTGAATTTACCAAATAAATTCATTAGAATTAAATAAAAAAATAAATAAAACAACTTGTTTAGATTTAATTTATGCTCTGAATTTTTTCCCTTTAAATACTTTTTCTAATACATTAAATAAGGATAACTTTGATTCACTGGAGCTAAATTTCAGCCATTTTCAATATTTCATTAAATTTTGCTATGTAAAATTAACTATTTTATATAATAATATTCCGTCATCAAGAATCTATTGGTAGTTTACTGCTCTATAATTTAGAAAAAAAAATTGTAATTATGTGCATCTAGTTATGGTATATCTTTAATTTTAGTTATTTATTGTTTATCAAGCTGTATTTGAATGGTGTTTTAAATTTGTTTCATGCTAATTAAATATTAAGCACCTTTTAACTATTTTACTGTGCATTTTAAATAGTTAAATATATATATATATATATATATATGCATATTTGATTGCGAATCGGTTTTTATTATTATTATTATTATTATTATTATTCATTTGTTTTTTAAAAGTAATAAAATGCAAAAACACTGCGGCATTTAAATTCATTTTTAGTATAACTTTGAGTCGGCTCAAAGTTAAAGCAAAGTATCTTGTTATGATAGATACAGGTGAATTAATACTTTACTTAAACATTATTAAGTATATAAATTATTTATTTAGTGAGATATATATATATATATATATATATATATATATATATATATATATATATATATATATATATATATACTGTTTATTTAATATAAAGGAAAATTTTAATAAAGCAGGTACTTCGAACCATATTTAGCATATTAATATTCCAAATTTATCATCCAGTTCAATTGAATATAATATTGATGTCCGTGTTGTTCAATATGGCAAAACAATTTGCCCAGAAGTAATTATTGATTTACTCTTTAACGTTCACTGCATATTTTCATTTAAAAATTGCTAAACTAATTTTTAAAATGGCTTTAAACACATAGTTGATCATAAATATGTAAGAAAGAAAAAAAAAAGTGGTTGGTTTGTAACATATCATAACCTGGTTAAATTAAAAAATAAATAAATAAATATCCCAAAACCTATTTTTGTTTTCTGCGTAATAGGTATAAAAATTCTACGAAAAAAAAAAAAAAAAAAAAAAAAAAAAAAAGAATTTAATTTAGTACAATAGGGGTTATTATTTTAATCTATTCTTCCATATATATGCATGCAGTAACTGTTTTTCATTCCTTATTAACCTGTCAATATATTCATTTCTTAAAATTTCTTTGGTATAGCTCTAGCATAATAGTCCGTTGGAAACGAGTTAAAATGGCTATTGCAATTTCGTAAGTGAAGGTTTTGTGGGAAAACGAGCTATTTCGGTGTCAAAATTCAATTTTCGCCAGGGGATTTTGTACTAAAGCTGTTCCATTTTTTAGTCGTTTTTTTTTTTATTATTTTTAAATTTACGTTCCCTTTTTTTCTCGATATAAAAAGGTATATTTACTTATTTTATTTATTTATTTTTAGTATCATTTTTTTTCTTTTTTAATAATTTTAATATTAATTTTTATTATTATTATTATTATTATTATTTAATATCTTTTGAACCATTTATCCGATTGAACTAAAAAATATAGCGTTAGCTAGATTTTATCCTGACCAATAAATATACTCAGGGCTCCAGGAATTTGAAAAAAACTGGTCGTCAACAATTCTGGTAGTCAGTAAAAGATATCCCCCACTCCCCACCTGCCATTTTCCTTTTTTTTTTTTTTTTTTTTTAATTTACTTGAATATAGAAAATAAAATTATATGCATAAAAACCAAATACTTATTATGACTGGATGATAAACCGGGAAACACCTGTTTAAATCTAACATCATCAAATCAATTTTATTATTTTCCCGAAACCGATACATCACCGTCATTGATCATTACACCAGCAAAGGGCGCATTCGAAAGTATTTCCCGGTCACTTCCCGAGTTGGGAAATGACGTCACGCGGGAAGTTCGGGAAATTAGAACTACCATATAGGAGCCATGTTTGTTTATATATTTGTTTCCCGGGAAGATGAGATGTGTACGGAAGTAGTTATATCTCGGTCATTTTTCGTAAGGCTCCTATATGGTAGTTCTAATTTCCCGAACTTCTCGCGTGACGTCATTTCCCAACTCGGGAAGTGACCGGGAAATACTTTCAAATGCGCCCAAAATGATTCAACACCAGGAACGGAAAAGGTGTAAATCAATACCCTAAAATGGTGCGTAGATTCAAACCTAGTTGTGAAACGTGTTGAGAGAAGCGGAAGTCGAATTGAAGCCCAATTCTGACACCAATTTTTTCTAAAATATTTTTTTAAAAAAAGTTTCCGTAAAAGTTAAAAGCACAGTTGCAATTAAAATATATTGGTCGCCAATGGAGACAAGACGACCGTATTTCACGAGCCCTGAGTCTACTAATTTTTGATAAAATCTAACAATCCGAACTAAAAATCCAGACAGATACAATGACAAACTTTCAGATTTATGAACAAAACTTTTAAAATAAAAATGTTTGCACATTCATTCAAGGTGATAGATAAAAATTGGTAACGAAGCAAACTGAAAGAAATACCTGTCGTATACTAATAATTCATTTAAAAAATACATAACTTTGCAAATAAATATTATAAATTAAAAAAACACAACAGTTGTTTTAGATTCAAATAATAATATGGCTATAATAATAATTCAAATAATAATTCTTCCGGTGAACAAAACTATGCTCGAGAGCATCATCAAAAGCAGTGAGGTGACCTTGTACCTACTAAGAAATTAAAAATGACTTTTATACATGGCTTCCTCTGAAACATCATTTGTTAAGCTTAATTTTACATGTTTAAACTTATTTTCACACTTAATTTCCCCATCAGGTTCTGCTCTCGTTAGCTTTTAGATGGAAAGTATTGGTTTCGACAGAGCCGTTCGGAGTATTCTGCGGTTTTATCTGAAACTCGCGTAAATACGGGTTAGTACCCCTTAGCTTAAATAATAATGAAGACCTCTTTTTTAGGTCATCAATATATATATACGTATATATATATATATATATATATATATACGCCCACTTGTCTTAAACGCTTGCCCACTTGTCACGCCCACTTGTCTTAAAGTTTCACCATATTTTCTAAATTGTATATATATATATGTTATTAAAGTTCACTGTGGCATTTTTCCTACTGAAAATTGTGTAAATAGCTCAAGTAGTTTGTGTACAGGGAAGAATTCAAAAGCGTTGTGTTCTATGAAAAGTATTTCTATAAATCATATTTTAATATCTTTGTACGGCACCTTGAATAATAAATTTACATTTATTATTTATATGCATAGAAATCTATTTTCTACATAATATGATATTATTTGCATTAAGGTTTGCAGGGCCACACAAAAATATTAAGATACATTAGGAGATGTGATTGGAAATTGCTAAAATTGCATTTTCAGTTGTTATAAGCGTTTTTTAACACTTTCCAAAAATGCCTATGAATGATTATGGCTGTGGTTCTTTTGTTTGTCTGGCTCTCCGTTAATATCTGTATAATGGCATATATTTATATTCACTATTTACGTTCTCTGTTGGAAATGGTAACCAATGGTACGACTAATTTAAGTTCATGGACGCGCAAGTTTTCCAATACATTATGATTTATATTATGTATATATTTAATGCATATTTTAATTCACACATTATAAGGATATTAATATACATTATTCAAATACATAACATTTTCTTCCTGTAGAATAAAAACTTATTGACAATATTTATCGGTTTTCAAGACCCCACTAATTTTCTTATGTACTTTATGCGATATAAAAGAAAGTTGCTCAATATAATTTTAGTGAAAGGAGAATTTTTTTCAATCATTATATTCTGAGAGAACATGTCTTAGATGATATACAGGGCTGCAAAAACATAACCTTTCAATGCTTGTTCTTTAGAAATAAAGCTGTGATGTTTTTGTGAGATTCCTTCCGTCACAGTTAAAAACAAAATATATTTTCGTAGACTTGCTGCGTTTGAATAATATACGAAGTTACACAAGAGTGATATATTATATACTATTTCTTTAAAACTAAAACCATGAAGATTTTTTTTGAAAATTTTCTTCCTCCATAAAGAATAAGAAAATTTACTTTAAAAGTGTCATTACGAACTTCAAATACATATAAAGGTTAAACGGTGCAACGAGTAAATCAATTGGAAAGTGTTTATGAACTATGCAATTGCAAATGTCATAATTTTTCTTTCTTGTTCGATTATACATTGATTTTTTACATTAATTTCAAGCTTTCATCTTGTCATTTTGTTATTTGCATTGACTATTTCAGAATTAAAGAATATTATTTTTTCTCAAAGCACAATTAAAGTTATTTACGATTGAAACCAAGGTACAAAAAACAAAAAGGGACTATTTGCATATACACTGCAATGCATTGCTAAAGTATTTGTTCTTAAAGAAAATAATAATAATGATATTATCATTCTTATCTAAAATTATTATGACGATTATTATTGAAATTTAAATAAACTATGTAATGCAGCATAAAATGAAAGAAAAAAGTTTTACCACAATAAAGTAAGTACAGTGGATCAAATATCTTTGTATATCAATGCATTATCTTTGTATTTAAATGCACTTACACATTTTTAATATATTTAATTTTACATCCCTTTATTTCAATAATAAATACAATTATATCTTGAAAAATAAAAATAAAAAATAAAAATCGTCAACGTCAACCTGTGTGCTTCGGAGCATTTGCATGTAGTCTGACCCAAAGCTTACCGCCATCGAAAACGTAAAAAATAAAAAGATAAATTTTCTGAAAAAGAAAAAAAAATGCCTAAAAGGTTATAATTTAGAATTTTTTCTCTGAAAATAAATTCTTAGAGAAAATTTCTGAAATTTTCTCCTTGATAAAAATAAAAGATATTTACATTTTTTTTTAAACATGTATAAATATTGAGATACAAAGTTATTTGTTGCACTGTAATTACATTTAGTGTGGTAAATCTATTTTTCTTCTATTTCATGTCACATTACATAATATTGTTATGTGAATAAAATTTGCAAAAAGCACCATAAATAATCAGATTGACTAAAGAATAAATTTCATAGAATACAAAGTTTTTTTTTTTTTTTTTTTTCACTTTTTTTTTCAGTTATTCTCTTAGAATCAGATAATTATTTTTTTTTTATTCTATACATATAAGAAGAAAATATTGGATTCGTGAAATTTTTAGACCTCCTGTTTCTGATAGATTTATACATTTTCGGATGTTCTGTACACGATTTGATTATTTTTAGAAATTGTCTATCTATGTGCCTGGCTGTCAGTCTGTGTATGGATCCAAAATTTTGTAGAGGCTCTTTCTCAAGAAACAATCAGCGGAATTTAAATATAAGTTTATATTTGGTTGGACTTTTTATAGGGATTCCACTCAAACAGGAGAATGAAATTCCCTGACTTTTCCAGATTCTGTCAAAAATATTCAAATTCCCTGACATTTCCCTGACATTTATAGTCAATTTTCAAATTCCCTGACTATTCCAGGTTCTCCAGGTTTTCCAGGTAGCGTGGCAACACTGCTTGACTTAAGTTGGTGCTTACTAGCTTTTGGTGCATATCGCTGTTTGGTATATGTTTGGTATATGCTTAGACCGCTTCCATAGTCACTATATTTAAAAAAAAAAATTCAAAAACATTGAATCGTTTCTGTACCATTTTTTAAATAAAAACTTTAAAAAAAAAAAAAAAAAAAAAAATTGTACTTACATATTAACTGCATGTTACTTGCGGGATATTTATGCATGTAAAAACTTTTTTTTTTTTTTTTTTTTTTTTCAATATCCGGGGGTCCCAGATTTGATGACTATTTGTGAAGGGGAGGCATGGGTGGCCTTTCTAAAATGTCCCAGCTTTTACTCGCGACTGCTTCAGGCAGATGGTTCTGCCGTGTGCAGACGGTAACTTTTAGCAATAAATTCTGCCACTTATCTTGTATTCGCTTTGAGTTTCAAGTTAACCCATTTTATCCCAATTTATTTATTTTGCTCAAATTTGAGAAAAGTTATATTTTTTAAAGTTAATTAAAGCTAAATAAACTAAGTACAACAAAATTTGAAAAAAAAATTGTATTCTGTATAAGAAATTTTATCCACCTTGTACGCAGGACATTGAAATAAAGATGATGAAATTTGCACTTATATGTTTTAGTGTTCTCTTCAATAGTGAAAAGTGCTTTCCGAATATAAAGTTTTGCTTTATCTGTATAATACTTTCTTATTTACATGATAGTTCTCCAGAAAGAATTTTCAACTGCAAAGAGAAGATAAACCACGCCCCCTAATGTAATGATTAAACAAAGATTCCAGATGGAGGAGCAGGGGGAGGTGAGACACATAACACGCTAGCAGAAGCTTATATATACCATTATATATTCCAGGTGACAAAATATTCGCACCAAGCTAATTCTGATTTCTATGTGCTATTTTTTCAGCTGTCCTTTAAATAGGGCAATATGATAAAATGGGTTATAAATTTTTAATTAATTGGAATAATTAATTTTAAATGATCAACTCAGAATATTTGCGTTATTTCGCATATAGGGAGGCAGACATACGTATAACCGCATTTTGATACTAGGGGAAGCCGGGGTAATAAGAGACAAAAGGGGCAATAAGAGACAAAAAATATTAATAAAATCTATACTATTAATCTAAATAACTTGAAATAAATGTGTCGTATTAATTTCGTTAAATGGACTCCTCTTGATTTTTTAGGTGATTTTTGAACTTAAATTTTTTGTTTAAAAAAACATTTAAATTTTCATTAAATCCTTGTTCCTAATAACCCCGCGTGGGGTAATAAGAGACCAGGCTTGTAACTGTCCATATATAGCAATGTAAAATCATGTGGGTAATAAAAGACACCTGGAAACAATTCTGAATCAGCCAATAGTTTTTAATTTTTATTATTTACAACCATTCAAAAAATATGTTTTCTCGAAAATTAACTGTCATAAATGTGTTTGTGAAATTCATTTCTTTTAATATTAAGCCTTAAATAATATAATATTGTACTTAATGATAGTTCTACATAATCAACATAACCTAGGGATTAACCAAAAACATCAATATAATTTTTAAAGTGGGCAGAAAATATTTTGCGCATTTTCTAAAGTGTAGTCGAAAATAGCCAAAAAACTGTATCTTTGAAGTGTATACAAGCGAACAAAATGTTATAAAAAAATTTCTAATAATTATAAATGAATTTATTTATTATGTAATGAAGTATTAATGACTAAATACTAACTTATAGACATTCTAAACATAAATTTACATAATCATAAACCTTAAATATGGTCTAGCCTAATGAGTAAAACTGCTTTTTGATTTAAAGTGAAAAAAAAAAGTTCTCTCGATAAACTTAGACTAGGCCTAACACTAGGTAAACTTCTCGTAAACTAGTCAGCAGAATTAACAGGAACTACAATGGGGGGGGGGGGGGGCACAGGAATTAACAGTGGGGATTACCCCCACAAAAAATAAAAATGGGGTAATAAGAAACATGCCTAGAACATGTAAATGAAGAATGCTTTAAAGGTTTTAAAAAATTGTACATCAAAAGTCATAGTCTTGGTCAAAAGGTTACACATTAATAAATCCCAAACATCTAACCCGCAAAAAAAAATTACATAAAATGTAGAAAATGTCACGAACTTTTAGGGTAAGTTCAAAGTGAAGGGTTTTTTCATCGTATAAAAAGAAATTCAAAATGTGACATAAACTTCTCAATAAGTGTATTGTAGTAAAGAATACACATGATACTTAATATTACATATTTTTAAAGTTGTCTAAGTATATTTTTTGGAGGTTTTTTTGACTGCGTCTCTTATAACCCCTGTCTCTTATTACCCCGGCTTCCCCTATTTTATTTGTGCACAGTTATAAAGGGAATGATTCCTTCACACTCTTACATAGATCTATCTTTCACTCTCACCGTAACTCATGTATCATGAATGAAAAATTCTTTCCTATTTTTAAAACTGTTTTTATAATATTTGTAGAAAAGAAAGTTTTCAATCTCCATCTCAAAATGAATCCAATATAGGAAAAAAATTTAAAGGAATATAGGAAAATATAGGGGGGGGGGGGAAATCCACTCGATATTCGGAACATTAATTTATTAACGGTTGTTTAAATAAATTAAAATAAGATAGGTCAGAAATCAATCTGTTCAATCGAATGAAGCGTTTAACACTATTGCACTTCAAATAATTATAGCCGGTAGGTCATAATAATAAAGAAATGTTCGTTGTGTCCCTGTAAAACCTATAAGTGCTAGCTTTATCAAAATCTAAACAGTTCGTGTGACAGTGACCTAAAACATATATATATTCTGCTCAATCAGATAAGGCATTTAGACAATATCGCACGTTAAATAATTTCAGCATTAGCTCATAGACCATAATGATAATGAATTTTTCGTTGTGTCCCTGTAAAAAAAGCTACGAGTACTAGATTCACCATAATCTATAGAGTTCGTGCAACGGTGAGCTATAACTTGTATGTAAATTTCCAGTTTCTTCGAATAAGGATTTAGATGCTATCGAGCTTTAAATAATTTGAGCCACATTGATAAAGAATTTTCCTATTTGTCCCTGTAAAAACTTATTAGCGCTAGATTTACCAAAACTTATACATTTCGTACTATAGTGATTTGTACCATAACTACCAACTTTCATCTCATTCGAACAAAGCGTCTAGCAGCTATCGTGTTCACACACACACACACATACATACATCAGGAAAAATCGTGTAAAATAGTAAATATCTCTAAAAAGAGAGCTCTTATCAAAACCAAAGTTGGAGGTGTACAACTAGACATCATGAGAGTCACTGTATGAATTTGCAACAAACCGCAACCATTTGTTTTTGAACTATGCGGGATACAAAATCCATTTCACAAATCGGAATTTGCAATATTTTCTTTACGTATATACTATGTTTGGAAAGTAAAAACTGTCGAATGATTGGAAAAAAAAATATGTTTATGTATATTAATTGTATAAAAATTTTTGAAATAGAAATACTTGTATGTTTGATTGGGATAAATTGATTTTTTATTTTATTTTTTACATGAAAGCTGTATTTGAATTTTAAACTTTATTTCAGATTGTCTTTAAAATAAAGAAGTATGCGTTTTATTATTATCAATTTCTTTATTTCACTCTTACTTTATAATAGGCAAAGAAGGAGGGTGTACAGTGACTGTGAATGTCTTTGGTAGAAAGTATGAAAAACAGACAGAAATACTGTAATTTCTAGGAAGACTCCAAGAGACTCTTCTCCAAAGGAAGAAGGGACACTGGTTGTTTTCTCAGCCGAAGAATTCATAGTTACATTGTTAATTCATGGTGTAAAATAAATAAAATAAATGCGGCACAATAAAGGAAACTATGATGCAGTCGAATTATGCAAAAATTTACAGTCAAAAAATTATTTTTAAAAACATATGTAAATTTATTTGCATGTTCGCACTTTTAACGACAGAAAAATTGAGGCTTTTGAACAATGGATTTCGCGATTAGTTACGTGGTTGTTCAAAAAAACTACTTCGAAATAAACACTTGAAAAAACAAGTAATAATAATGATAATAATAATAATATTTTTTTAAATAGTTAAAATATTTCTTTTAATGAACCTTTAAAAGGGTTAAAAGTTGGACTGTTATATTCTGTTAGCATTTTTTGTCTGAGAATTTCTACAGAGATAGGATGACAATTTTAATTGAGCAATAATTCATAGCGTTTTTAGTATTGGAAAGGGGCGTTATTTCGGATCAGCGGGTACGGAAAAACGATTAGGAGAAAATATTTGCAAATTAGCAAATAAGATACTTTTAATAAATGGGCGTTTTTAATTCATAACTTTGTTAATTAAGGTGATAGAATTTCCAGACCAAAAGAAACATATTCGTTGGATGATTCTGTAAAGTTCAATACCTTTTGCAATGCCGGGAACAATTTTGTTCGTGAAGAGATATGGCTGCAGACACACAAAACTAACAGCAGCGGCAGTAAATTTTTTTACATTTGTACCTTTAATGAAAATGAAACAAATCATTAATATAATTTTAGTAAATAAATTGATTTCATAAAATTATGATGAAATGATGATATCATCATAACATTTACCAATATCTCTTTATTCATATTCTCTTTCCACACAGAGGAACTGTTCTGCTTTATCTGCAAATTACACAGGCCTACGTCTAAAATTTTGATTTGATAAATTTGGCTGATCTTTGGAGTGTTTGGTGTGCTGAAACCGAAAATGACGCTAATTATTCATACAACATGCTATAAAATTTACAATATGGCTGTACTGGTAGAAGAGTCACTGAAGAAATTGTGTCGATAGACACCCTGTATTGACAAAAATCTATACGTGATGAAGAAAACCTGGCTACATTTTTGGTTTCAGCACACCGAAAAAAACATACGTATCAGCTAAAATTATCATATGAAATTTTGTCAACATTATTTTTGTAAACATGTGTTTTTTACAGTCGGGGGGGGGGGGGGCTAGAACGTTTTAGTAAATGTGCAATATTTTTACCATGTATAGTAATGTCTTTTATTTGAAATATCTTAAATTATTAGTTAATGAAAAAATAACTTTAAACAGTTACAAACAGTTTTACCAAATAAAAATTAAAAACAAAAACCAAAAACAAGAAAAATAATTTCTTGTATAACACTTTATGTACTTATTTTAAAAAACAAAAATCGAATAAAGAAAGTGTAAGCATTTGAGTAAGAAATTATATTTTTTGTGTTTTTGGGTGGTAATAATTGCATGTTAGGGAATATCTTATAGCTTTAAAAATATTAAAAAATAAAAATAATAACTACTGTTTCCAATTTATCATCTGATGTAATAAAATTATGTTTATACTAGATGCAGAATATAATTAGTTGAACACCATTCATAAGGCTTATTTGCATTAGAATCATCCAGACAGTGGGGGGGAAATCTTATTTTTTAATACATTTTATTAATTTACTTATTTATTTTACAAAAAAATCTTTCCTTTAATGATATGCAGTAACATCATCGTTTAGCCTTCTTATCAAAACAAGTCAAAGGAAATTTCAATACGTTCTTCAATGATAAAAAAATGCAGCATCTACTAATTGATACCGCAACATATATGGCATTGACAAGTCGACTTAACGATGATATATTGCTTACATCATATTGCTTAAGATATTTAATTAATGAGTTTTTCTTTTACATTTATTTTTTTGTTTATTATTATTATTATAAGTGCATTCTCAGATATTACTAAACCCTTTTCATACAATATAATTATAAAACTGATGAACTACATGGTACACGTTTGTTCAAAGTGAATCTTGTATTTCTCTCATTTATTCTCCACAGTTATTGATGAATTTTCAGAAACCATTCGTGTTTTTATTACTAGAGTAATTCTTATATTATATAAATATGCATACATATATATATATATACATATAAATGAATTATTAATCGTAGTAGAAGCTAAACAACAGATATAAGATCACTGAAACCACGTAGGCCATTAAGAATAAAATTACAATAAATTTAAATAACCTGTGGAGACTGGTTGTGATTTATTGAAACATTTATATATTTTTGATTTATTGATTTTCTATTTAATTTAACTTCAATCTAACGATAAATTTATCCCTAGCAATTTTAATAATTTTGCCGGTGCGTAAAAATGACAAACAATGAGAAAATAAACAATGAAGACAGATTTTTAAACAAAATATTTTGTCAATTATAAAAAACTCAGAACGGTGAAAAAAAAAACTCATCAGGGGTGACCTTTTTCTCCGTTGAGCATCAATGTATACGATTTCGTTCATTAGCAACTATAATAGCAAATTGCTAACGGGCACCC
Source organism: Salticus scenicus (assembly GCA_963930645.1). Taxonomy (NCBI): domain Eukaryota; kingdom Metazoa; phylum Arthropoda; class Arachnida; order Araneae; family Salticidae; genus Salticus; species Salticus scenicus. The sequence goes on along the minus strand of OZ005650.1, from coordinate 275,807,493 downwards.
TATCGTACAAGAAATTAATCGAAGTTAAAAATGAATAATAAAGTGGAATAAACTGTTTAGCTCAAGAAATCAGATAATCAAACAGAAAACAACTATAAAAAAGAAACATTACTCACAGGATGATGCTTTTGGAGTCACAAGGATTAAAACAAGGAAAGTAATTCAAAGGTTTAGTTGTACATAGCAGATGAAGATTAATGATGCTATACAGCAACATGGATATTTATTTAGTGATCGATTATCATGTGTTTTAGTATTTGATTACTAATTTTAAGAATAGTTGACAACTCAATAATGAAGAAATTGAACATTTTATGGAAAAATAAGGAATATATTTTAATACAAAGTAAATGCAATAAGCCTTCTTCTCCCTCTCTCTCTCTTTTTTTAACAATATATATATATAATTTCACAATCCCACCCAATCATCCAGCCAAACAACACCCCCATCTTCCATAATATATGCAGAAAGATAGATAGATTGATTGATAGAGAGGTTGACAGATGGCAGAAATTTATTATCAGAAATGTATTATCAGAACAACACAAATATCTCCAATTAGTAATTTAGTCGAAATGTGAATTTTTTTTTTACTTAATAGTTGAATCTTCTTGGTCCATTTTATTCAACCAAAAATTTAACTGGAATCTTGCTGAATATTTCTGCATTATAGTTTGAAAAGGATTCACTTATTTTACAATCAATATTTTAGAAACGTTTTCCGGCAGCCAAATAAATTAAGGTGAGAAATATATTAATTTAGTGGTGTGGTCAGGTTTAATTATAAAAGAACATTTTCGAGTTGGATAGATCAGAATGCATATTGAATTATTTCCTAATCGCTAGAGGGAAATGGAATTTATTTCATTCTATTAGACAGATTTCTTGCTCTATATTTCCTTACATTAATTCGAATAATACAGTAAGAATACATTATAGTATGTTTATTTAAATAAGTTTTAGTTTGCTTTTTATTTTAGACAGTATAAATTTTCTCACTTTAAGTATTTACATCATACTGCAGAAAATAATTAATAATAAAAATTAGTGCACAAAAGCTATACTCTGTGATGTGATAAATTGCTTAAGTTTTTTTTTTTTTTTTTTTTTTTTTTTTTTTAAGTTTTTAAGAAATGTGTTAATAGTTTGAAAATTATTGAAAATATTTCTAAGTAGTTTCGTGATAAGTGTATTATAGATTATTAATTTATTTTTGATTAAAACAGAAGGAGTCATTAGTCGTACAAAATAAAAAACTTGGCAAAACTTCTTTCGTTAATATCGTGTTTGCCGTATTTTATAGGTTGATTTCTTTAGAATGTATTTAGAAGACTATCAGTTTTAAGAAAACAAAAATCCGATTTGTATTTAAAAAAAAAAAAAAAAAAAAAAATTGACGAAATAGAAAAACAGATTAAGGAAATAAGTAAAACCGACGAATTTCAAGTAATGAAAAGCAAGATTAAAGTGTTCAACGACATCGAACGAAATAAAATTTGTAAAAGGCACAACAAAAAATCGAAATTTTGGATCAGTAATATAACCCTAAATTACAAAAAATGAATGAACATCCGTATATCAGTATATCAAACCATAAAAAAATAGCCACGAAGATACTCTATTTAAACTTGTCCCAAAATATATCTTAGAACAACCGATTAATCTTAACGATAGTATAGCAAAAATAGAAACCGCCATAAAAGAAAGTTTCTGAACAGACTAAAAGTCAAATTAGATATACTGCTCAAAGGGAAATAGAAAAAAACCTTAAGTAATCAAAATATTAATAAAGCCGATATTAAAACTCTCAAAAACCTTAAAAAGAATGAAGACATAACATGTGCGTTAACGGATAAAATACACAAAATTGCAATTTTAAATAAAGAAGATTATGTTAAAATGATGACTGAAACCATCCAAGAAATAGATACAACTATAGTCAAAAAAGACCCAAATAAAAAATTAATAGAAAAAACACATGAACTTGTAAAAAAGGAAAAATGACCTAACAAAATTATCCTCCATATATTAAAAATCACGCTCCTAACACCCCTCGTCTATTTGGTAGATATAAGAACCATAAAAACCCTCCAAAAATCCATCCAATGTCAACAAACATGAAGGACCCACATATGATTTAGAAAAATATATGACCGACATTTATCGCAAACTTCTTCCTCCCATAAACAATAGTTTAAGTTCTACTGAAGATTTTATATAACGAATTAGAGACATCGAAATTAAGAACGATTATAAGTTTGTAAGTTTTGATATAATAAACCTGTACCCCTCAATAGATGTTAAAGAAATATCTGATATAATAAAAAACCTAATTAACGAAAAATACGATTATAAAACTGCAAGCACATTAACGGCCACTAGTAATTTAATTTTACATGAAAGTTTCTTTAAATTTAATGGAAAAATATACAAACAAAATAAAGGGATCCCCATGGAATCTCCCGTACCGTGTATAATAGCTAAACATAAACTAAGAATCCTTGAAAAACGCATGTTTGAAATACTAAAAAATAAATTAATTCTCTAGGTCCGATATGTTGATGACGTATTCGCTATTATAAATAAAAAGGAAAACATCGATGAAATTCTGGAAATCCTAAACCAAATCGATCATAATATAAAATTCACTTGCGAACCTGAAATCAATAACGAAATTAATTACCTAGACGTGAAAATTAAACGATACCAAAACAATATTAACACAACAGTCTACCGCAAATCCACATCAAGTGAAGAAATAATTAGTAGTCACAGTAAAACTTCATATAAATATATAATTAACCCAATCCAGGCATATACTAACCGCGCAATATAAATTTTTAATAACCCCGTCGATCTAAAAAATGGAATAAACTACATTAAAAATATAACTATCAAAGCAGGTTACCATAAAAATCTCGTTAATAAACTATATAGGAAAATAATTAATAGACTTAATGATATTCCAAATCATCAAAAAAAACCCTTTAAAATGTACTTATTCTATTTTATTTGACCAAGGAGCCTCAATCAAAATTAAAAATACCGCTAAAAAATATAACGTAAACATCCCTATAAAACCAAACCCCAATATTTATCAGCTAATCCAAAATAACAAAGATTCAATTCCCCCTCTTGAAACCGCAGAAATATATCAAATCCCTTTTAATTATCCAGATAAAAATAGCAGGTTACTATATTGGGGTCACTAAAAGAAAAATATGAACTAGTATCAAAGAACATAAAAACGATATTAAATATGGAAAAATAACAACAGCCCTCACTAAAGTTAACAATGAAAATAATATCGATATTAGTATTAATGAGACAACAAAAATCGCTAATTACAACAACCCCGATTATGCTTTCTACCGCGAAGCCATCGAAATAATTAATAACCAATTAGCTTGTAACCGGCACGAGTCGCGCGCAGATTTGGATCGATCATGGCGCCACATCATGAAGAGTCAACAAAGAGGAAATCTGAAATCCGTTTCGACCACAGCGGACCACGAGATGGTTACTGAAGAAAGGGCGGATCCGCCCTGAAAGTGCTATAACCAATGAAACATAACTTTGTATAAGGTAATTTTTAAATAAATAAATAATTAAATAAGCTCTGAATAAAATTTAAATTTTAAATATCGTGAACTATTTTCAGAATAATGCTTTAAAATAAAATTAAAACAAAATTAATTTTCTGAAACTTAATTATTTTTTACATTTTAAAAATCATGCAACGTATTGTTTAAATTTTGTTCCGCTTCAAAAATAAATTATTTCATACTGAAAATAGCATTAGATGAATATACTAAATGTTTATCTTATTAAAGTAATGTATGTTATTTATATAAAGATGCATATGTGTAGAAAAACTTTGTTTATGTATATTAGCTAGTTTAAATATTTTGTTTTCAACCAAAATAGAATGAAACGTTGATTTAATAGGATTTCCTGTAACGTAAGTGGGGTTCTGCGTACTGTTCATTTAAAACTGAATTAAAAATAAGTAAAAGGAAAAACTAAGAAAGAGAAGAAAAAGAAGAAAAAAGCCATGTTTAAGCTTTAAAACTATTTCCCGTTGGAATAAACAATTTAACCTTTTCTTTCTTTTTCTTTTTTTCTTAAATTTTTCTTCCTTTAAATTTATTTATAAAAGTATGTTTTATTTGTAAAAGAAATAATAAATAAGATTAAAGAAAAATGAATAGTTTGATTACTTTTTTTTTTTTTCTTTAATGGCTGTATTACTGTGTTACATTAAATAATACTTTCTCATGTTATTTCATTTTATTTTATTTTTAGATTAAAACAGTTACCTTTTGGAACAAAAGAAGTATCAATTGAGCTTGCATTAGATTTTTCAATAACATGGTAAGACACATATGTATATATATGTATATATATATAACTTATATATATATAATTTATATATATATATATATAACTTTACACGGATTTTTTTTTTTTTTTTTTTTTTTTTTTTTTTTTTTTGGAAAAAAAATATTTAAACGCTTTTAAATATTATGGAAATATTCTTACAAAATCCTCATGTTTTGAGGCACGAAAAAGAAATTTCTAAATTAAAAATGTAATATCTCGAATCCTGGATTTCATTAGGCAAATACTCATAACAAACTTATCACAATTGATACCACAAAATACATAAAAAACCACAGAAAAAAATCACCGGAAAAAAAAGTCAGCAACGAATCTTATATTACAAAGAATGCAAGATATAATTTAACTCACTATTATTGAAATTGAGTTCTGCAATAACGAAGTTAACGAGAGCTTAACTCTAAAGAAAAGATTGAATAAGAAAAGATTGAAAAGATTGCACTCCACCTCCAGCTTACCATTACCGATGTTCCGACATTTCAAGTAATATTTCAATAAAATAAAAGAATTTTCTTGCATTGTGTTGATGACTATAAATATTTATTTTTTCCATTCAATTTTTTTAGGCGACATCGAGCTTTTAAAATAAAAACTCCTATTTTAAATCTATTACTTCAAAAAGTTACAGTTTCGTATAATCTTATTTAGAGATTCTATATTAAAATTAACATTCATATTATATTTAATTAAGATATTAATTAAAATTTTAACTAATTTTTAAATTTCAAAATACTCCTCGAGCATTATTTTTTAACTTTGATTTCTAAATTATTTTTTTGCAGGTAGTTTTAGAACATTTTGTCAAAAGCTAGTTGAAATTTTTTATTTGCAATCATAATTATGCAAAAAAAATAAAATAAAATAAAATAAAATAAAATAAAATAAATATTTTTCAAAAAAAAAGGTTTTTTTTTTTTTTTTTTTTTTTTTTTTTACTTATGAAGTTTTAAAAAATAAAAAGTGAAAAATTGTAACAAGTTTTTGTGCTAAGATGTATAAAACATATTAAATGAAGTTTATGAAGATTCAATATAAAATGCAAGGAAACTTTCAAAAAGTATTCAAAAAGTTTTTTTTTTTTTTTTTTTTTTTTTTTTTGAAAGAAAATTTTGAAGTTTCTACAAAAGTCCGAAAACTCTCATCGCTGTAGAATATAAACTTATAATATTTCCACTAACCAAAAAGCAATCATGAAATTCAGTTATTTAAATTTATTATTCTTGAAATTTTATTTTTATTTTATAAATTTAACCCTAAATATCAAAAATCAGTATAACATAACAGATCGATCAGAAATGTTTTTAAGTATTTGATTCGTCTTATCTAGAATTTAAGTTACACTCTATAAGGTAATTTTTCGAAAATACTTAAAAATTAAAAAAAAAAAAAAAATCTAAGATCCTTTTTGCACTGTTTCTATTAACAAAAACAGAAGAAATAATTGATAAACATGAATAAGCTCTAACCGCTAAGTTAAATCGATGCAAGGATGAATTCTATAAATCTATAAATAAATTCTATAAATCTCTAATAAATTCTATAAATCGTTTAAAAACTAGAGAATTTGTGCATTCTAAATCTAATTATTGGTTCACTGTTGAAAGTAAATGTTAGCAGAATGAAAAGAAAAATAGTATAAATAAGCTCTAACCACTAAGTTAAATCGATGGAAGGATGAATTCTATAAATCTATAAATAATTCTATAAATCTCTAATAAATTCTATAAATCGTTTAAAAACTAGAGAATATGTGCATTCTAAATCTAATTATCGGTTCACTGTTGAAAGTAAATATTAGCAGAATGAAAAGAAAAATAGTATGTCCTGATCGCAACTAAACTTACTTCTATGTTTTCCTACAAAAATTCCGTACAAAAAAAAATATTTATTAAAATTATATGATAAATTAATTCCATTTACATCTCACAGAAGTATAGCACTAAATGTGGAAAAAAATCAAATTTATGCCTTACAGATGACATCTAGAGAAACGCTTTTTTTTTTCCTTGTGTTAAAAAAATTTAGGATATTCCCTATTGAAAACTGTGCAAATACCGCTATAGGTTTGTATATAGAAACACCCCAAAATATTCAAATATCTTTAATTTTTTTTTTTTTTTTTTTTTAATATTAAAAGAAAATTTATTATATTAAAATATGAAATTTAATTTTTGTAGAGTTATATGTCTCACTTAGAAAGACGATTTTTTTTTCTTCTTCTTCTTAGAGCGAGAAAAATATTTTTCTAAATATAAGTCATATGATAGAAGGGACCGTATAAAAATTAAATTTTATATTTTAATGTGTATACAACCCCTTGTACAAAAAAATGGCATATTTGTAATTTACTTTTAATTTGCGCCAATTTTGTATTTGGAAATATATTTATATCTTTATTAGTTTACGAGATAATCGTTGTATTATCTATTTTGAATCACCCAGTATATATTAATATTTTTTTTAAAACATAGTAAAAGCCAAACTTATGAAAATCTTTTCAAACATTGCACAAAATGAAACCAAGTATCACATGAAAAACTAGAAATAACATGAATATAGATTTCTGGAAAAAAAAAAAAAACTAAATTAATTAATCATCTTTTTAATAAAGGCATGCAACAGAAATACTTTTTCAAGAGCTCAGATTGAACATTGCATGCAAATTATGTGTTATTTCTGTCATACTGCATGCAATTTGCTAACATTTTACAGTATGGAGAGCCCGATAACACCTAAAAGGACGTGTAAATAATATCAAACTCAAGATTAAAAAAGGAAAAATAAAATCAAACATACTTTTAAAAGCAACAATCTCTAATTTTCTAAAAAATTAAAATTATTTCTAAGAAAAATAATAATACTAAAATTATTACTTACTTTACAATTGCAACAGTCATATTTTTTGCCTCAAACTTTTAATTTAGCCACACGGCTAAATAAAGTTTATCTTGCACATAGATTTAGAATCTTAATTAAATTCTTTACTTAAAAAATGAAATTAAAATTTAGCTAATAATTATTTTGACAACTAAACCATTATATATGTATATATTTCAAAATATGTTTTTTTTTTTTATTTATTTTTGTCTTTTTTATAGATACAATTTTATGCACCAATTAATAATATGCTAACATATAGCATGCAATAATATTATTAACATATGCAATATTTTTTATAAATTATTGCATATATCACATGAATACAATTGTATAGGGTTAAATTTCTGCTGTACATAACCCAAATGACCGAATACTTATTCAAAATTTCGCCGAGTGCCGAGTATATACAAAGTCAAATATGTACATACAGAGTACATACTTGGATGTACATACTTGGTACAGCTCTAGTAAATATCATAATTGCAAAATAAATAAATAAATAAAATAAAATAACAGAACCATTTTTTTTTCTTTTGATGAATTGGTTATTAATATACTTTTGCATATTCTTTCTGTTTAACATTTACAGAGGACAAAGAAAAAAATAAATAATCCTCACGCATGATTTTTTTAAGAATTTTATTTTTAAATCATCATACTATTTTTTTTATATTAAATTTTCATGCATCAATTTTAAACAAATAGCGACAAATTTGAAAATATATTTCAAATTTGTTACTTTTCAATTCCCATACATTTTAAGAATAAACTAGTTGGCGCGGGTAGACTCTGCTGAATTCCCCATAATATATTTGTTCTCATAAATTTCTACTACAGGTCATGTTAAGAGAAATTAATTTTACCTTTCACTCGACACAGTGACAGACTGTAATGCCCCCACTTAACGTGCTACCCAGTTCGATATATTTCTCTTATTCTAATTTGTTAATTAATTTATTCTAGGTTCAGTTTCCTATTGCATTTTTCATGCAGCTCCATTCTATTTCCAATGCAATAATTCCCATAATGCAAGTTTATATTAAATTTTGCCTTATTCTACTATGTTGAAAAATCTGCGAATTTCAAATAACTTACGAAGTTTTAGTTAGTGGTGCTCATAATAGCATCATAACTGACGTTTGAAAGCTGGTCTGACATCTTTACAGTAAAAATATTACTTTTAATGCACGTTTAAGCAAAAATTTGCCCATTTCTCCCGTATTAAGAAAATTGTAAGTCTCTAATAACTCATGAATTATTTAATCTTACGTTAGTCAATGATGTTCATGCCAGTATTATAAATGGAAATTTTAAAAAGTGGTGTGACGTCTTTACCATGGAAATATCTCTCAAATTAGAAGTTTAGGCCAAATTTTACACTTCTCTTCCATGTTAAGAAATTCATAAATTTCGAAGTTTTCAAAGTTGAATTTTCATAGTTAATGGTATTCATGCCATCATCATAATTGATATGTTAAAGCTCGCCTGGCATCTTTACATTAAAAATATTCTTTTTAATGCAAATTTAATTAATAATTTGCTGTAATATCCCTTGTTAAGAAAATCATGAATTTCGAGTAACTTACGAGATTTTTTTAAATTAGAGTTCTAGAAATCAATAAAGTTCTTACAAGTGTCATAAGTTCTATTTTAAAACTGGTTTGATCTCCTTGCGATCATTTGTTCTAGAGATATCGTATACACAGACTAACAAACTAACACACTAAGAGGCACCCTACAGCGGATACTATATCGATTTGCGGATTCTTCAAACCTCAAACCGTGAAAAAAGGTAAAAAACCGAGGTCAAAAATTTTCAAGATTACCTAAGTTCCGCATACCTATAGTACTATGGGGAACTAAAAAGAATATTTTACGCTTGTTTTATCTTTTACAAATTTCATATATTATTTTTTTTATTTCGAAAATTATTGCAAATATATATATATATATATTCAGAAAAAAAGCTTTTATACTTATTTTAAACAATTATATTAAATTTAATCTTTTTTTAATTATACTAAAGTATTTTTTTTTAACTCTTATATAAATGCCTTATTTAAAAGTCTCATATATGCTTTTTTATCCATAGTTTTAAGTGCTTATGGATAAAAAGGGAAAATTTTGGCCTTTTTTTTTTTTTTAACATAAAAATAAAAATTCATAAAATAATTTATACTGTTTATGCAAGAAAGTTTTTCATTGTGTAAATTTAAAAGACCGAAATCGACTTTTTGTAAGTTAACTTTATTTTGCTTTTTTCTTCTTTACAATACCATTTTTAGTTTTACTTTATTCTACAAAATTAATAGTTTTTCTGGAGAAAGCAGTGAGAGAAATCCCGACCATTTATCTTACTTACTCTAACAACACCTATTCGCAATGTACAACACTAGTTACTTTTCACTTAAAATTTCAGTTACATTAGCTAGAATACAAATTAATTCTTTCCAGTTTCTTAGGGTGTGAAAACAAAATAATAAATGCTATCCAAACTGATTTAGAATTATCACTGTTCAATTCAAGTTTAAACATTTTTATGCAATCTGTAAGAAATTTAATTTTCCCAAACAAATATATGAAATATGCTTTCCAAAAAGTTTTTTTTTTAACCCCGACCAAAACTAGTATATTGTGGTTACCACATGACTTATACATTACCATATTTTCCTACATAAGTTCACTCAGAACAAATAATTTATTAAAATTATTATTTACTAAAATTATCTTCCATGATGATGCAGATGATTTTCATTCTAGAGAAGTATGACACTAAATGTCAAAAGACAATCGATTTTATTCTCAATATAACACCTTAAAAAGTGCGTTTTTTTTTTTTTTTTTTTTTTTTAATGAAAAAAGTCGATAACTTTATTTTAAACTAGCAGGCTACGCCCGCTGCGCTGGGCACTATTTTAAAATGAATTACTTTAGTTAATGAATTCTCAAAATTGCATTAATTGTTATCATGTGAAAAAAAAAAGAGAGAAAAAAATTCTGATTGGAAAAAATGTCACACATGGCCCCCACTGCCTTTGGCCGCGCAGGTCTTTGTGTGCTGCGCGCGTGCATTTATGTTCGACACTCTTAATGCATGACTATATTATCGTAAGGGAAAAACATAAATATATATATATATTAAAAAAAAAAAAAAAAAACTCTTCTCCCATTGTTGAATAATCGGTCCGGGCCTCCACTTCCTGCGCGCTGCGCATAGTCCTTCACCTACCGTTCCCGCCCCTCCAAATTATTTTAGACTTTAAAAATACTCGCAATCGTTCTCTCGGTCTTTTAAACCTAATAATACTAATTTCTAACATTCTATCTGAATTTCCTCCTTTTTACCCCTGCGTCCGTCCCCCTTACGAGGGGCAGGACCTCGTAATGATTCTGTACTTTCGAAAATATCCGCAATATATTTATCCGGCCTCAAAATCTAACAACACTAATTTTCAGCGCTCTAACCTTTATTTATGTATTTTTGCTCTTTACACCCCTTCTCGTCCATCCTAATAATTTTACAAATTCGAAAATATTCGCAATCGATTTGTAGGTATCAAAAACCTCCATGTACCAATTTTGAGCAACCTAACTGTATTTTTATTTTTTGTCCCTCCACCCTCCTCCTCCCACCCCTCCTAATAACTTTACAAATTCGAAAACATCCGCAATCGTTTTGTAAGTATCAAAAACCTATATGTACCAATTTTGAACGGTCTAACTCTATTTTTATTTTTTTGCCCCTTTGCCCCCTCCCCCTTTTCTGACCCTCGTAATAACTTTACACTTTCGAAAATATCCTCATTCGACTTCTAGGCCTGTAAACCTATCTGTACCAATTTTGAACAATCTAACTGTATTTTTTTTTCTTTTTTTTTTGCCCCATAGCCCCCTTTCCCGCCCCACCTGGGATGAATATCTAAAATTAAAGTAATTATTTTTTATGTACTTTTGAGAGCTATATTTTAGAGCAAAAACCTCACATATATCTTTTTTTCTGTTTGCGATATAAAGGATTATTTCAAATCACGTTTTGCCCCCTCTCTCTCCCCCTCTTGGGGCCTGAATTTCTAAAATTCCAGAAATTGGTTTTTAGGTATTTGTATTAGCTATATATTAGAGCAAAAGTTTCACGTATATCTGTTTTTTTGTTTGAGATATATAGGAGTATGTGAAACCACGTTTTGAGCATGTGAAATCATGTTTTGCCCCCCTTTACCCCCTTGGGGACTGAATTTCTAAAATTCCAGAAATTGGTTTTTAGATATTTGTGTTAGCTATATTTTAAAGCAAAAACTTTACGGATATCTGTTTTTTTCTTTGAGATATGGAGGATCTTGTGAAATCACATTTTGCCCCCTACTCCCCCTTGGGGGCGAATTTCGTAAAATCGCTTCTTAGGGGGTGCTTACACTATATGTTCTACAATCTGACCCAGTTTCGAGTCAGTGGCTCCAGTAGATTTTTCTGTGCGTTGATGAGTGAGTGAGTGAGTGAGTGAGTGGAAGTACTCTTTTATATGTATAGATTATCACAGATCAGTGTTTCAACCATTCATTTAAAGGTATTGACGAGCTCGTTTGAAAGATGCTCATAATAAAAATTCCCCCGGGGGGGGGGGACAATGCTCATACGTATACAAAAAACTTTTCTCAGTTCAACTCTTTTAATTTCATGATTATTAAAAGATAATTTCCTTATGCACATTTATACGAAATTATGTTCTTTACCGCCATGTTAAAAATTTAGAAAAGGGGAATGGCAATGTCAGATAAAATCCACACAAAAATTACTAAATCTAACAATAGATTCAAAATCAGATGGGTGAAAGCCCACGTAGGAATACCCGACAACGAAGAAACGGATAAACTGGTAAAAGAAGCAGCCATTTTATTTATTTTTTTTTTTTTTTTTTACGTTTCAACTTAAAAAAAAAAAGTAAGCAATTTATTGTATCTCATAATGGTTCAGTTGGTTAGAGAGACATGTTGATAACGCGAGAGTCGTGTGTTCGATCCTCGTCGGCCGGAGGTGTTAATTTTTGTAAATAATTAATAGAAAAGGTGTCAATTGATAAAAGGAAATATTTCGTTGTATACACAGCATCCTAATAATTTTTGAAGAGTTTTTTAAACAGCTTTTTATTTAGTTACTAAAAAGCACAAAATAAAAATTTAAGTAAAAATAAATAAATAAATAAATTTTTTAGAAGCATTTTATTGAAACTGGATTTTGTCATCGCATCTTCCTGTCACGCTAAAAAAACAAGGCACTTCCACTTTAAAGTAAATGTAAGCAAGCGTTTACATTGCCCGTTGACTTAGTCGGTTAGAGCGTCATGTTGATAACGCGATTGTGGTGGGTTCGGTCCTCGACGGCCGAGGTGTTGCTTTTCTGCAGATAATTAATACAAAAGATGTTATTTGTAAAAAGAAAATCTTTCATGGTCTACACAATATCCTAATAAGTTTTGATTAGGTTTTTTTTTTTTTTTAAGAAGCTTTTTTTTTAGTTAGTAAAAAGCACAAAATAAAAATTTAAGTAAAATAAATAAATAAATGCTAAAAGCTTTTTATTGTGGAGCCCTAAAAAGCACAAAATAAAATTTTATTCTTGCGGAGACATGCTATAAAAAAATTAAAGCTTCAACAATAAGAAAATTTTAAAGAAAAATATAGATATTTCAATTTGTGAGAGATGAAAAATTTTAAATATTCAAAATATTTTTAAAAAAGCATTTTTTTTTTTTTTTTTTTTTTTTTTTTTTTGTATTTGTTGGATTTTTGTAACATGTTCCATGACTTTTCTCGACTTCTTTGACTTTTGGTTAGAGCGTCTTGCTGATAGAGTCCTGCGCGGGTCGGGTTTTACCCGACCCGAACCCGACAGATGAATTTTAAATCAACCCGAAACCCGACCCGAACCCGACAGAAAAATTTTCATCAACCCGAAACCCGACCCGAACCCGACAAAAAAAATTTCATCAACCCGAAAACCGACCCGAACCCGCAACAGAGAATTTTTTGCGACCCGAACCCGACCCGAAACCCGACTTATCTAACCCGAACCCGACCCGAAACCCGAAAAATAAATCAACATTTCTTATTCATCTAAAAATCATGCAAAACAAGGTGAAATGATATAACATGATACAAAATAAAGTAAATTTTCATTGTCAAACAGTTGGTAAATTATAAAAAAAACTAGTATGTTGTGGCCACCACAAGACATTCTTCTATACTTTTCTGTCAAATTCACTAAGCGAATAAGTTATTAAAACTATTATTAAGAAGTTTAACGTGATGAATGCAAATAATTTTCATGTTAGGGAAATCTAAAGGACCCTTCAGACACTGGCAACTTAGAAAGCTGCAAGTCGGCTCTATGGATATTTCTTTGACGTGGTTTAGGAGATCGACGCTCGCTGCAATCGAAGCTCACAAACCTCCTAGTGCGATAATTGCATGAAAAGGGGGTTTCTATTGTAAAAGAGCAGTAGAAAGTAATGTCCTTCATTGTAAATGTGTGCAAAATTTCAAGTGTCACTTTCGGACAATAGATAATTTACGAGTTTTGAAGCTCTGTATGTTGCAAGTGTCTGAAGGGTCCTTAACACTAAATATCCAATCTATAAATAACTTCTTAAACAATGCGTTTTTTTATTGGTTATCTCACATATCATGGTTCGTACAGTTATATGGCATAGAAGTTTAGATATAGTCATCCTCTTATCAATGAAATCTGCAGTATAACAACGCCACCTATTGGCCGACAAGCATTCAAACTGAGTCAGCATAATGTCTCATAATCTCGCCTTCTCACATATTAAGTTTTGTTTGATGATACACAATAGAACATGAGATATAGCTTTCCTTGTAATTGTGGAAATCGCTGTGTAGCGGCGCAACCTGTTGAGCGGTTTACACCAAAAGTTGACAGGCGCTAATATATATTAAATGGCACCTACATATAAATTTATATGAAATTCTGTGCAATAGTTCTTGAGATATAGCCTTTCCTTAAATTGCGGAAATAGCTGTGTAGCAGCGCCACCTGTTGGCTGATAAGCATTCAAATTGAATCAGCATAATATCACATATTGGTCTTCTCACATATCAAGTTTTGTTGGATTATGCGTAACAGAACCTGAGATATAGCCTCCCCTGAAATTGCAGAAATCGCTGTATAGCAGTGCCACCCGTCGAGCGGTTGACACCAAATGTTGATAGAATCTAATACTTACTAAATATAGAAGAAAGAAAAAAAAAAAAAAAAAAAAAAAAAAAAAAAAACTTGTAAACAGCGAAATTTCTTCAATTTCCAGAATGTAAGTGCTAGGTAATACTGTATTTATATTTCTTTAATTTATGCACTAACAACAATCGAGAAAGATTTATAATACATTTCCAATTTTCATACAATTTCTACAAAAGATACATATTAGTTTCGTTGAAGAAAAGAAAACAGATCCAGATACAAATACGGATCTATTTTTCCGGCGGATATCCGCTGATACGAATAGGGAGATCCGGTACATGTCTGCCCACAAGCGGCCGAGCGGTTCTGCGCTCGAAGCTGGTAGATGGGAGGTGTCGGATTCGATCCCAGATCGCGCTCATCGACCTAGCCGTTCGGAGTTTTCGGTGGTTATCTACGAAACACGCATAAATACAGGCTAGGACCCCTTAGAAAGACTCAAACGGAGGGCATTCTCCCTATAGTCCTAGGACACATCTGGAGTCAATCGGCCTTAAATCCTCTAACCAAACAACCAACCGATACATGTCTAGTATGTGCAGAATGTTTAAATTAGTTACATAGTTGTAAACATGCCTATAAATTTACGTTTATAATTGTAAAAAATATTTTGAAAGGTGTTCTCAAGTCGACCCGACTTCTTGAAAACCAAACCCGACCCGAACCCGAACCCGACCCGCAAGGAAAATAATTCAGTCAACCCGACCCGAACCCGACCCGCACGAAAAAAAGATCAGTCAACCCGACCCGAACCCGACCCGCAAGAGAAAAAATTCTGTCAACCCGACCCGAACCCGACCCGCGGGTCGGGTCGGGTTCGGGTAAAATCGGGTTACCCGACCCGATGCAGGACTCTACTTGCTGATAACGCGATGGTCGTGGGTTATATCCTCGAAGGGCGATGTGCTATTTATTTTTACTTTCCGAACACTATAGTGAGGAAAGTATTGTAATCATGTCAAAAATCCGAATTTGAGATTTTGATGTTTCTATACGTTTCAAGGTCCAATGAGTCCGTTTTCACTATTTTTGCGATGATGTATGTATGTGTGTGTGTATATATGTGTGTATGTATGTGTGTGTATGTGTGTATGTCTGTGAGTGAACACGCTAGCGTCTAAACGCTTTGTTCGAATAAGCTGAAAGTTGGTACGTATATTGTAAATCACCATAGTACGAACCCTATAGATTTTGGTGAATCTAGCACTTATAGTTTTTTTACAGGGACACAAAGAAAAATTCTTTATCATTACGGCCTATGGGACAGAAATCTTAAAAGTGCGGTAGAATCTAAACGCCTTATTCAATTGAGCAAAAAATTTATACACATATTATAGGTCACAGATACTCAACCTGTATATTTGGAGAATCTAGGACTTATAGTTTTCTTACAGGGACATAAAGAAAAATTCTTTATCATTATGGCCAATGGGGCCAAATTTTTAAAAGTGTGATAGCGTCTAAACGCCTTATTAATATAAAAAAAAATTTTACACATGTTATAGGTCACAGTTGAACACACTGTATAGATTTTGGTGAATCTAGCACTTACAGTTTTTTTTACAGGGACACAAAGAAAAAATCTTTATCATTATGGCCTATGGGACCCAATTTTTAAAAGTGCGATAGCATCTAAACGCCTTATTCAATTGAGCTGAAAATTTATATGAATATTATAAATCACTGTTGCACTAACTATAAGCATTTTGGTGAATCTAGCATTTATAGGTTTTTACAGGGACACAACGAAAAATTCTTTATCATTATGATCTATGGGCTCAAAGATCAGTAGCGTTAAATAAAACATCGTGTAATATATGGAAAAAAATACTCAAACACTCTATTATGGTTTTCTCCCTTTTGTTTGTTTAACAACTCCTCTTTCTTTACTTTATCTACAAAACTGTTAATTACTCAATGTTCGGAAAGTCGAGTGGAGTCACTCCAGATTTTTTTTTTTTTTTTTTTTTTTTTTTTCAGATAATTAAACGAAAAGATGTCAGTTCATAAAAAAATTTCTTTAGTTGTCTACATAATATCCTAAGAAATTTTGATTAGTTTTTTAAGAAGCTATTTTTTTTTATAACTAAAAAGCACAAAATAAAAAACTTTTTTTTTTTTTTTTTTTTTTTTAGTTAGAAGCTTTTTATTGTAAAGCCCTAAAAAACACAAAATAAAAATTTATTGTGGCAAAGACATTTTATAATGAAATGACAGTTTTAACACTAAGAAAATTTTTGAGAAAAATATAGATATTTCACTTTTGCAAAAGATGAAAATTTTTAAATATTCAAAATATTTTAAAAAGCTTTGAAAACCTTTGAAATTTATGACTTAATGAATAATTATACAAAAAACTAAACACTAAGAATATTGGTCTCGAATGTCTTTTAAAATATTTTGAATATTTAAAAATTTTCATCTTTTGCAAAAGTGAAATATCTACACTAAGCGACAAAAAAAAAAAAAGAAAAAAAGCCGCACTTGGATATTTTCCTTTTCGCCTTCTACAACCGCCAATTTTATCGTTTAAAAAGCAAATTTTCGAACAAATTTTATTATGTTGTCCTCCACGTACATTTTAGCTTTGAGTCTAGAGTTAAAAACAAAATGCAATTGTTAGGAAAATTGTAATTTTAGAAATTATTTCAAAAATGATAAGAATAAGGCAATTAACGATGCTACAAAAAGTATTAATTTTTGAATGAAAATCAAAAAATATTTTAATACATGAGATGGCAAAATAACTAAATGTTAACGAAATATTGGTAAAATGGTTTTTAGCAAGATATAAAATTTTTTGGCCGTTTAAACAGGAAATTTTGGTTTAGGTCGCCATGCTGCTCATCCAAGCGAGATGACCGTAAGTTAAAAAACCATTGCTTATAAAATCGGTTTGTATTACATTTAAAACATAAAAGAGATTCAGAAAAAGTGTTTAGCAGCATAATTTCTTTAACTACAGTGCAGCAACTATTAAACAAAGCAGATTTAAATGACAGAAAGTTTGAAAAAAAATTCATTCTTATTGAAGAAAATTAGGAAAGCAAGACCTCAGATGGCTAAAAAAATTTAAAAATGATTAATTAATTATTGGGCTGAACTGGTTCTCTCTGATGAGTCAAGTTTAAATTATTTCGAACTAAAGAAAACAAGCAGATCTGACAACGAAAATATCACCGACTTAATGCAAATCGCACTTTTAAAACAGTGACACATTCTCCGTACATTATGGTACGGAGATGCAGAACTTTTCAAACAGTCGGGCAAATTTTTATACTCGAGGGACCAATTAACTCGAAATAAAACGCAATCTTCATAAAAGTGGTGTCTGACCGACTATTTTGAAGGTATCTTTGACATTTTCGCAAACAGCATTTCAAGATGAAAATGTACATTACTACACGGCGTCTGTGGTAAGTTTATTCACTTCAAATTGTCAAAATTTCCTATCCATTCCCATGAGAACCTATAATTCTGTAAATAATCATACCTTTTTTCACTTTAAGTTAAATCCCACAAAGGATATAGTAAAATTTCTTCTTTACCAGACATGGAAACAGTCCTAATCGTAATCCGCTCGAAAATATTTCGTCTATAAAAAGGCGGGGGAGAGAGGATATGATTCGAAATTTGCAACCTATAACTCTGCCAGAACTAGAAAAAAAATATTTGAGATGTTTGGCACATTAAAATTTCTGAGATTTATATTAAAACATTGTATAAAACTATGGCATTGCGCATTAAAGCAGTAATTCCACATAAAGGTGGAATTAACCGAATGCATAATACATATTTTTAATAAAAAATTGCTTAGATCTAACAAATAAATAGTTTTATTTCATATATTAAAAGAAAACTTGTTTATTTTCTATAATAAATCATAATGGAATACAAAGTGTATGGTTATTGCATTATGTTCAAAAAGAAAGTTTTATGCAGATTTTTAAAAAGTACATCGTAGAGTGCAATAAAGCGAATTATTAAATCGAAAATGTACAAAGGAATCATTTCACCCCTTTGGTATTATGAAAACAAGACAGTTTTATTTGTTTCAAACATTAATTTTAAAGTTATTACAAATAAAAAAAGGTAAAAGTCATTTTCTCTGCAGTGCGGCTTTTTTTTTTTTTTTTTTTTTTTTTTTTTTGTCGCTTAGTGTATATTTTTCTCTAAAATTTTCTTAGGGTTAAAACTTTCATTTCATGATAGAATGTCTTTGCCACTATAAGTTTTTATTTTGTGCTTTTTAGGGCTTCACAATAAAAAGCTTCTAATTTAAAAAAAAAAATGTTTTTTTTATTTAAATTTATTTATTTATTTATTTTATGAAATTGACTTTGTCATCGTGCCTTCGTGTCACGCTAATAAACAAGGCGCCTCGATTTTAAAGTGAATATAAGTTGCTCAGTTTGTCCCTCCTTGGCTTGGTGAGTTAGAGCGT
>OZ005650.1:274773510-275061010 GCA_963930645.1 Salticus scenicus | reverse complement strand
TTCTTAAATAAATGCTCATAGCATTTTTTTTTTTTTTTTTTTGAAAAACAAATAAATCCATTCGCAAGTTCCATGAATGCCTCCGAAAATTGTCCAGGACCTGTATTAACATCTTATAAAAATTGTAGATATTTACACTTATTTAATGATAAAGAATGATCTCAAACACCATATTTTTCCTAAATTTGTTGACGGTCCCCTTTAATTATACATAATTAAATCTTCACACACACACACACACACACACAAAAATAATAATAATAATATTAATAATGAATCTGTTCATTACTTTTCTAAAGTAAGAACATTACATAAAGCGGGAATTTTATAAACAACAAAAAAAAAAAAAAAAAAAAAAAAAAAAAAAAGGAAAGGGAGGGGGGATCTTTTGAGAATATTACTAAACTTTTGAGTGTTCTTTGTAAATAAAGTTAGAATGCTTCAAAACATTAGAATAAATGTAGCATTTTCCCAGAATATATATATATATACAGTGGCGTATGCAAGGGGGGGGGGGTAACCCCCCTCCCCTCCTTGACAAAATGTATGATAAGAAAAATTAGGCTGTTCCTTACATTTTTTTTTCACATTTCAGGCGGAAAAAATGTATGGGAAGCGTAGAATATTTTTTCCTACGAAGTGGTTTAAAATTATGACTAACTTTTTTTTTCATTACTCTGCGATAAACACTCCTGAAAATAACTAAACCACTTCATTTGCCCGGCGCGAAACATGTTTCCCCCGAAAACAACTCTCTGAGAGGATTTCATCTTTACGAGTTCATACTCAAGGACAAGAGGGGTCGACCATATGGGGAAGGGGTGACCATTGAAGTATTGATCTTGAAGGAGTGACCCAAACAATACCCCAACAGTAGAAGACATTTTAAATGAACAAGCGAAAACTTCTCGTCGATTAGACTTCGCTCTGTAAATAAGAAAATTCAATGAAATATTTTGCGTAACTATGTATTGAATTTTATGTTTTGTGTAGCAGTTTGTACAGGCTCTACGTTATTCGTCGCTAATTAAAGAGTTTTTAGTTTGATCTTCTAATTGGTGAGTTTGTTTTATTATTTTTCATTTTCTTACTCTTATTTTCGGCAAGTAATTATGATATTTGAAAAGATTGTTAAACTTAATTAAAAATAAACTTAATTAAACTTAATTAAACCTAATTAAACTTAATTAAAAATTCGGAAGGACGACCCCCCCCCCCTTGGAAAAATCCTGGATACGCCACTGTATATATATATATATATATATACATAAGATTATGGTGAATAGAAACAATACATCTCACTTATTTAATACTCTACAAAAAGAACATCTATTAAGGTAGATTTTTAATACAAATATTCTCAAAATTGTATTTCAGCATTATGATTGGCAACAATTATTTTTTTGTTAAATTTTGAAAGCAAAATTAACGACTCACGAAACAAGATAAATGATAAATAAATAAATATGTATAATTAAATCAAAATAAATTTTTTGCCGCATTTAAAATTGTATTTTATAACAGAATATTTAAAATTCATGTAAAGAAATAAAGTATTTTGCATATATGTTCGTGTATACTTCTTTTTTTTGTGTGTGTGCGTTTGTAAATAAAACTTACTGTTGTTCTAGATTTCCAGATACTATTATTATTATTATTTTAATTGAAATTTAAATATGAAATTAAATAATTATATTAAATTAAAAAAAGCATATAGGGTAGGTTCTCCAGTGATTGGCATGCTCCAGTAATTGACATATATCCCAAAATAATTAATAAATAAGAAAAATAATAAAATCATATATTTCACATATAATAATTTTAACATCTTATGTCAAATACTGGAGCATAGACTGCTAAAGCTGGTTAAATGAATAACTAGCAGTGTCAAACACTGGAACATAGGGTGCCAATTACTGATAAACCGAAAAACTGGCAGTGTCAACTACTGGAACATTGAGTGGATGTCAAATAAAAATTCATAAAATAATAATAATAATAATTGTTATCAAATGTATATATTTTAACATATATGTGGTTCTGAATGTCTTTCATGCCATATGTACTAACTTAAGATTTCTAAAAATATTTTTTGATGACTAGAACATTGAAAACATCAGAGATTGCTCTAAAAGTGTCAATCACAGGTGCACTTACCCTATATATATATATAAATTGTACATTTCGTATGTATATACCTTTTGTTGACGTATTGTACATGTTTTGCGTACAAAAGCAAGTGAAGAACGTTACCATTTTACTATACAAATTAAAAATATCTAAAATTAAAACAACTAAAACATCTAAAATTCTTTTAGTTTAAAGAAAATTTTCAGGCGTTATATTCATGATATTATAAATTAGATAGCTTACCGTACAGAACAACTCAGAATTATAAAAGTCACCTACTAATTTAATGACTTTTTGTTTAACTTCATGAGAAGCTTTCACACTTACCTAAAAATAAATAAATAAATAAAATAAAATAAAATACTTTTTTTTTGCACATAAAAAAATATAAGAAAGGAAAATATATATAATATAACACAAACATAATTTAATAAAGGAAAAATAGGATTAAATTACTCTAATGGAAAAATTGATTACTGGAGTATTAATACATTAGATCAAGTATATACAAATTGTTGTTAATTTGCATGTATTGAATTATTAGCTGTAATAATTTAAGGAGTTTATAACAAAATGTGCAATAAATATGACATTTTTTATTTACTTAAAGAAATATTTTATTTAGTTCTTTTACAAATATCTGAAGAACAATTAGAGAACATTAGATTTTTGATACAGTAGCAAAGCAACAACAACAACAACAACAACAACAAGAACAAAATGCTCAATTAACGGAGTTATTATTTTCCAATAAATAGATAAAATATTCTGAATTTGATGACTTCGAGTTTGATAGGACCGCACATTATATATCTACATATATATATATATATATATATATATATACAGTAAAACAACGTTTATACGTCTTTCAAGGGACTGACGTAAAGAGACGTATAAATAAAAAGACGTACAATCGAAATTTTAATAATAACACTTTGATTACTACAAATTTAATGATAAAATTTGTATGGAAATACTAATTAATTAACTTCTTAAGTCAATGAATGTATATCAGACTTCTTTTAAGACAATAATAAAAGTGAGAAAAATCATACTATTAATGCATGACTGGGTACTAATTACATATACCATATATTGAGTATTATATTACATTTATTAAGAACTATATGAACACATTTTGAACATTAATTATATACATTGCGTATTTTTAATAACAAACATACGATTGATGTCCATACAGATAGTTATTTATTTAATAACATTAAAAATCTTTAATATTCGTTTCATTTGCTGCTTGTCTACGAGTACTAAAAATTCTGCTGTGAATTCAATTGATTCTTTGATTGGTATTTCTCGATCTTTCCTGTGTTCCTCCATTTAAGATGCTTTCTAGGAAAAATCCGTCTTATTTAGAATGAAAAATAATGACTGTTCGAGAAATTTTTTCGAATTTCAGTAGAGTGGAAAAGACGTATAACCGATATTAGCGGCGTATAAACAAAGAATTTTTGCATTAAAATGAATAGGAATGAATCGGGACTTCTCTAAAAAGACGTATAAACGACAGACGTATAAACGATGCTTTACTGTATATCGTAATTTTTGCTTTAATTTTAATATATTTATTCATTTCAAATCATGCTTACACATTTCGGTATTTAGGAACGATTTTCTCAACTTTTCTTTTTAGAGTTAATCATTTATTTTCAGTAAATTCTAGAAACAAAAATATTAATAAACTTGTATATGACACTACTCATAGTGTTTTCTCCAAAAATTTATTTGTTTCCTAATCTATATTTAATTTTCTATTAAAAAAAATTATATATTTTTATGCACGCATATAAGTATATATATATATATATATATATATATATATAATGTATGTTCTTTCTTTTCTTTTCATATATATATATATACTATATATATATATATATATATATATATATATATATAAATGAAAGAAAAAAGAAAAATGAGAGAAAAAAGATAGAGGATTGGTGGTGGTGTTTGGTTTGGTTACATTTAAATAATCTGGTCACTCACACGACTTTCTCTTACCCTGCATTTCAATATAATACAGATCGATTGCATATTAAGTATAAGATATATAAGGTAAGTTAATAAAGTTCAATGTAAAAAAATCTAAAATAGGTTTAGGAATAGATTTACTTGACATAAATTCTGTGTGAGCATGAAATTCAACCCCACTTCTATTATAGTACCTACATTTATTTGCAAAAATAAATTGAGGCTGTTATTAATTTGACTTCAAACTTGCCAATCTTGATCAAAATTTTCAACTGGCAACCTAATATGAACTTCAAAATACCAGATTTGAATTTCCTGATGTTATTTGTTTTTAAGTTATGCAGATAACAGATATACATACAGATCAACAGCTAAAAATTGGAATTTCGTAATCAGGGCACCTCAAAACATGATATTATACTAAAAACCAGAGTTAAAAATAGATCTTAGAAAATATTTAGAAAATACAGTGTGGATATGAAAATTAATTTTTCTCCTGAGCGGAATTCGTTGACATAGTAAAATGTAGCAAAGCACTTCCATCAATTACGTTCAATAGAAAAGAATGTTTAGCTCAATTTTGGGTAGCCCTGTATATTGTCTATAATCACTGTGCACTACAAACAATATTGTGTCCTTAAATTGGTCTTATATGAAAAACATCTAACACAAAATAAATTACATTTCCAGCAATTTCCAAGTATAGCCCCAATATATACAAATACTTTGGGTAGCCCTGTAAACGAATGATAAATGATTTACCAACTACAATCTATACATAACATGCTTTTATGCATGTAAAAAATTTTGTTCATTCCGTTTTGTTTAGCCCGTGCTCTCACATTCCCCCCCCCCCCCCCCCCCAATTTTTCAATTTACTTAAATATAAAAAACAAATATTTATTACGGCTGGATGACAAATCCAGAAACACCTCTTTAAATTTAACATCATCAAATCGTTTTTATTATTTTCTCTAAACCGATACATTATCACCTTCGATACATAATTCCTAGCACAACGATTGAGCACCGACCGTCTCGCAAAGCGTGTGCGAACGGCTGAGCTGTGTAAACCATTATAGTAAATTGGTGCATTGATTCATCACCGGATTGTAAAACGTGGTGAGAAAAGCTGAAGTGGAATCGGAGCCCAATTCTGGGACCCACATTTTTCGAATGAAAATATAGTCGTCAGTTAAAATATATTTTACACACACACACACACACACACACACATATATATATATATATATATATGTATTAACAATATATTTTTAATTTATTTTATATATATTTTTATATATATTTAGTTTTTTATTTATTTTGTATGTATATTAACATTATATTATTCTAATATATTGTTACGAAATTGTAAATAATTGTGTTTATTTTTGTATAAATTCTTTCAAAGAGGCTTAGTAAGTTGATAAAGTGCTAATTTTGTGCATTTCTAGTCGTTTTAGCGTTGAAATAGCCTTATTTTCCCTTAAAAACGCATTAAAAAGCCCCAGTAATGCACGTAATGGATTTGGCGCCAAATTTGGCGACTTTTTCTCACCTTGGCGATTTTTTTGGCGACCTTGGCGAGAAAATCCTTATATGGGATATACCAAATATGGAAGCTGTAAGTTGATTGGTTGACCACTTTCTAGAGTTTTCTCGAAAAATCTGGGCTCCATGGAACAGCATATAAGGAGCGCTTCCTCGCCAAGGGCAGTCAGTTCAGTTCAGATCTCAGCGAGCTTCGCTAGTGCTTGCATTGCTCTTGAGCCTCTTTGAGAGAGACTTGTTTTATGTGTTATTGCTATACAGTTTGTACTGTGGATTTGCTATTGACAGCTGTTGCTTAAGCTGTGTTTACTGTTTGAATTGAAGCTAATACTTGGTTTATAGACCTGCATTTTTCTGGAATTTTCTGTGAATAAATTACTGAATTTTTGTACGTTTGGCCTTTCATTCTCAGACAACTCACGAACCCCCAAGTACGCAACATTTTTGGTGTCAGAAGCGGGGATTTGTCTGTGAATGGTTATAACTAGAGCTATGGAGGAACAGATGAAGAAACTTCTAGAAAGCTTAGCTACCCAGATGAATGAAATGAAGGAAGGACAAAGAGAATTGAAAGAAAGTCTGAGTCAAGAGATGAAGGAAATGAAAGCAGGACAAGAGAAAATGGAAACATCGCAAAGAGAGTTGAAAGACGGTTTGACTGAAGAAATGAAGGTAGCACAAGAGAAAATGGAAACATCGCAGAGAGAGTTGAAAGACGGTTTGACTGAAGAAATGAAGGTAGCACAAGAGAAAATGGAAACATCGCAAAGAGAGTTGAAAGACACTATAGGTGAAGTTCAGGAAGAAATTAAATCTAATCAAGATGAGATGAAGAGAGAGCTTTCAACGGTGAAAGAATCAATCGAGGATAAATTAACGGTGATGAAAAATAGAATGGATGGAATAGAAGAGAAAGTTTTGAAAATAGAAGAAAGTTTTGAAGAGAAAGCTATGAAGATAGAAGGAAATGTTATGAAGGTTGAAGAGAAAGCTATGAAGATAGAAGAAAATGTTACGAAGGTTGAAGAGAGTGTTACGAGGATAGAACGGAGTGTAGAGGAGAAATTTAAAGAAAACTTTGATCAAGAGCTGAAAGGAAGGTTTTCAGAGATAGAAAGCAAGTTTAAGAGAATGGAGGAAGATCTTGAAAGAAAAATGAAAGAAGAGTGGAGCAGAGAAGTAATAGGGAATGAACTGCAGAGCAAGATTCGGAATCTCGAAGAAAAGTTAGAATCCAAGCCCCAGGAAACTGAAAAGGAAGAGAGAAGAAGCCAGAATCACGAATTTATTAAGCTATCTACCTACGACGGCAGTTCCTCCTGGCATGTATATAAGACGCAGTTTTCCATCGTTGCTGAAGCTAACGGCTGGGACTCTACCGCCAAGTCAGTCCACTTAGCAGCAGCATTACGGGGAGATGCAGCCGAAATCCTGAGAAATGTTTCTAAAGAAGAAAGGAACGATTTCGAGGCCTTGACTAGAGCACTGGAGCTACGGTTCGGAGAGAAGTGTTCTAAGGACTATAGTCGCCTCCAGCTAAAGTCCCGTTACCAGAAAACCGGCGAAAGTTTGCAAGAGCTGGCAGCGGACATTCAGAGACTGTCACACCTAGCATTCTCAGACTGTCATGCTGACACTCGAAACGACTTAGCTCTTCAGTACTTTATCGATGCTGTTCGTGATCCAGAAATTCAAAAAGCGCTGAGACTCTCCAACATCAGAGACGTAGAATCAGCTTTAGGCTATGCACTTAGGATAGAGGCAGCCCAACAAGCCTCCCGTAAAGACCGCCATACCATAAGAACAGTCTCATTAAATGATACGCCTGCTGATGAGAATGAAATGAAGAGAAGTTTCGCAGAGATCTTAAAGAGATTGCGCAACCTGGAAAATAACCTAGAAATAAAGGATCGGAAGATAAAGTGCTGGGGCTGTGGAGGGAATGGTCATGTGAAGAGGAACTGCCCTGTACGACCAACTGTAGGAAATCGCCCGGCTTCACCATCACTGCAGGGAAACTAAGAGGAGGCCATCTCGCGGGGCGGAGGTTGCCTAAAATTAAAGAGCCCCAACTTACAGTATTTCATGTTTCATCGATGAGTGGCGGCGATAATGGACTTCACGTCTATGGCCAAGTCAACAACGCCACCTGCCGGATGATTCTGGACACGGGAGCCAACGTGACCATCATTAGAACGGATTTGGCTCAAGAACTAAAAGAGAAGATCATCTGGACGCCGCCCTGCGTTAAACTCCAGACTGTGACCGGAGACGAAATCAAAATATATGGAAAAATGAACTTGACCATCACTTTTGGAAATGCCAGTTACCATCATATGGCATATGTGGCTGACATAAGAGATCCTCTAATCATTGGAATTGATTTCCTAAGAAAATTTAACTTCAAATTGGACTTCAAGAATAATGAACTGCATTCGAGTTCGGAAGACATAGCTGTGTTCAATACTGAAAATCAAGACATTCAGCAAATTTGCCAGATAACAGCCAAGTCGGAAGTTTCCATCCCCCCACACACAGAGACAATAGTTTCAGGAACCCCTCCTACCAAGCAATTCTTCCGCTATGGACTGATTGAATATCCGAATATAGACAATAGCCCAAGAGGAGTTCTGGTAGCTTCATCTCTGGTGGATCTCTCCAAGAGTACTATTCCTGTGAGAGTCGCAAACATCAGCGATAAGGTCCGGACAGTGAAGAAGGATGAGGTGTTAGCAACCTGCACTCCTGTTACATGCATCAACCGTCCCACGCAATCAACAGCATCCAAGTCTTCAGAACAATTAATAACGGAATTACTAAAGAATGCAGAGTTGGGAAAGGAACAGAGATGTGCTGCGGAGAAGCTACTCCAAGAATTTAAAGACCTGTTTTCTCGAACACCTGAAGACGTCGGGAGAACGAACATCACCCAGCACAGAATTGATACAGGAAATCATCCTCCAATCAAACAACATCCAAGAAGACTTCCATTTGCTAAACAGGAAGAGGTCACTGAACTTCTAAGTGAAATGCAGCACAATGATGTCATCGAGCCATCAACGAGTCCTTGGGCCTCTCCCATAGTACTGGTGCGAAAAAAGGATGGTTCAACAAGATTTTGTGTGGATTATCGTCGTTTGAATGACATCACGAAGAAAGACAGTTACCCTCTTCCCAGAATTGACGACACCTTAGACACACTTGCTGGCAATAAATGGTTCTCGACGTTGGATCTGAAGAGCGGTTACTGGCAAGTAGAATTACATCCTGATGATCGTGAGAAGACTGCATTCACCACGGGACAAGGACTGTGGCAATTTAAAGTTATGCCATTCGGATTATGTAATGCACCTGCCACCTTCGAACGCCTGATGGAGACAGTGCTAAAAGGACTTTCCTATGAAGCCTGTCTGGTGTATTTGGATGATATTATCATTGTGGGGCGCACCTTTGAAGACCATCTACGAAACATCCGAAAGGTGCTGGAGAAACTCAGAATGGCTAACCTCAAATTGAATCCAGGCAAGTGTAACTTGTTCCGTCGTGAAGTGAGCTACCTCGGCCATATCATTTCTGCCGAAGGTGTGAGAACTGATCCTGAGAAGATCTCTGCAGTCGAGAACTGGAGTCGCCCTGAAAATGTACACCAACTACGAAGTTTCCTGGGGTTATGCACTTACTACAGGAAGTTTGTCAAGGGTTTCTCAAATATTGCCAGACCACTGCACAAGCTGACGGAAGCCAAACAGAAGTTCCTGTGGACGGATGAATGTGAAAAAGCGTTCAAGCGACTTAAAGAGGCCTTAACATCTTCGCCTATCTTGACATATCCACAGCCCGACAGACAGTTCATACTTGATACAGATGCCAGCCATGAGAGTGTCGGTGCTGTTCTGTCGCAGGAAATTGATGGTCAAGAACATGTCATTGCCTATTGGAGTAAATGCCTGTCTAAACCGGAGCGAAATTACTGTACCACCAGGAAAGAGCTACTCGCCATCGTAAAAGCCATAGAACATTTCCATCATTACCTCTATGGCAGAAGATTTCTGCTCCGGACTGACCATGCATCTTTAACGTGGTTGCTCCAGTTCAAGAACCCGGAAGGACAGATTGCCAGGTGGATACAACGCCTGCAGGAATATGACTTCGAGATACGTCATCGTAAAGGGACTCTACATGGTAATGCTGATGCCTTGTCACGGAAGCCCTGCTCGGAAAGCTGCAAGTACTGCTCTAGAGCCGAACAGAAATACCTGCCGATAAATCCGGTTGCCTGCCAAGTTACTGTCTCAACACCATCAGATCAAGATCCCGATCCATGGAGTGACGAAGAACTTAGAAAAGCCCAGTTGGAAGATCCTGACATAAAGCCAATATTACAGCTGAAGGAGACGACCAGCAACAGACCTACCTGGCAGGATATTTCCAGATTTAGTCGCATTACGAAAAGTTATTGGGCACTTTGGGACACTCTTCATATCAGAAACGGCGTATTATACAGAAGGTGGGAATCTGATGATGGGAAAAGCTTCAGATGGCAGATTTTATTACCAAGATCAAAAATTCCAGCTGTTTTAGAACAACTGCATAGTAGCTCTACCGGAGGCCATTTTGGGGTAATGAAGACTCTGCAGAAAGTTCGGGAACGCTTCTACTGGTGCAAGGCAAAGGAGGATGTGGAGAAATGGTGTAAATCCTGTGATGCTTGTGCGGCACGTAAAGGCCCGCAGAAACGAAGTCGAGGAAGACTGCAACGGTATAACGTGGGAGCACCATTTGAACGGATTGCAATCGATATCTTGGGTCCTTTGCCACGGACCTCCAGTGGGAATAAATACATCCTCGTCGTGATGGACTATTTCACCAAGTGGCCTGAGGCATATCCCATTCCCAATCAAGAGGCATGCACAGTCGCAGAAGTCCTAGTGCAGCAATGGGTGTCAAGGTACGGCACGCCCCTACAACTTCATACCGACCAAGGTAGGAACTTTACCTCTGATGTTTTCAAAGGACTGTGTGAACTACTCGGCATAGACAAAACCCGGACAACACCCTTACATCCCCAGTCGGACGGCATGGTCGAGAGGTTCAATCGTACCATCCTGAATAACCTCTCCCTTCTAGTATCAGGGAACCAGCAAGATTGGGACTTGAAGTTGCCATTGTTCCTGCTGGCTTATCGAAGTGCTGTACATGAAACCACCGGCTATACTCCAGCCCAGATGCTGTTTGGACGTGAACTTCGTCTCCCTTGTGATCTCCTGTTTGGTTGTCCACCCGATGCGCCTTCATCGCCCGAGGAGTACATCCAAGATCTCCAGGCACGATTTGAGGACGTTCACAACTTTGCTCGGGAGCGAATTCACATTGCATCGGAGAAAATGAAGACAAGGTACGATCTAAAGGCTACGCAACATGAGTTCCAGGAAGGAGAGAAAGTCTGGTTGTGGAATCCTGTTCGACGCAAAGGACTCTCTCCCAAGTTACAGTGCAACTGGGACGGACCGTACACGGTCTTAAAAAGGCTGAATGATGTAGTGGTGCGGATCACTAAAACACCTTCATCAAAACCGAAGGTGGTGCACTATAACAGGCTAGCCAAGTACCACAATTAACGGTAATATTAAATTTAAAAATGTAAATACTGGTAAAATTTGCGCATGCGTAATGTAAATATTTGTATATAAATATTTGTACATATTTGTGAATTTTGTAAATATTTGTATATAAACACTTGAACATATTTGTGAATTTTGTAAATATTTCTCACTTGATTTGTATTTCTATTTTATCGTTATATGCAACTTAGTTTTTGTGTTTTAGATTGTGTAAATTTGTTTAGTTTCGCCTCTTGACCAAGGGTTGCACTGCCCGGGACGTGCAGTCCTTGGGAGGGGGGCAGTGTTACGAAATTGTAAATAATTGTGTTTATTTTTGTATAAATTCTTTCAAAGAGGCTTAGTAAGTTGATAAAGTGCTAATTTTGTGCATTTCTAGTCGTTTTAGCGTTGAAATAGCCTTATTTTCCCTTAAAAACGCATTAAAAAGCCCCAGTAATGCACGTAATGGATTTGGCGCCAAATTTGGCGACTTTTTCTCACCTTGGCGATTTTTTTGGCGACCTTGGCGAGAAAATCCTTATATGGGATATACCAAATATGGAAGCTGTAAGTTGATTGGTTGACCACTTTCTAGAGTTTTCTCGAAAAATCTGGGCTCCATGGAACAGCATATAAGGAGCGCTTCCTCGCCAAGGGCAGTCAGTTCAGTTCAGATCTCAGCGAGCTTCGCTAGTGCTTGCATTGCTCTTGAGCCTCTTTGAGAGAGACTTGTTTTATGTGTTATTGCTATACAGTTTGTACTGTGGATTTGCTATTGACAGCTGTTGCTTAAGCTGTGTTTACTGTTTGAATTGAAGCTAATACTTGGTTTATAGACCTGCATTTTTCTGGAATTTTCTGTGAATAAATTACTGAATTTTTGTACGTTTGGCCTTTCATTCTCAGACAACTCACGAACCCCCAAGTACGCAACAATATGTATTTCATGAGCCATGTATATAGGTAACAGAAAGTAATAACACTTCTATAAATTGTCATATTTATACATGTTCTAGTTTTTCAAAATAAATAGATTATTTAATTTTTCAAAAAGATAATTTTAATGAGTCTAACATAAATCATAATATATATATATATATATATATATATATTAGAATTTTTCAAAGAAACTTTATGAAGAAGTTATAAAGAGAATAATATTAAAATATTAAAATTAAAAATATTTTGAAATATCTTTGACCGCTAAAAACAGGTTTTTCGAATACACAAGTCCTCAAAACATATAAATATAACAAAAACTGAATTTAGAAAATTTGACCGCAAAACAGTTCTCTACCATTTACATGGGTAATAGAAAGGGGAAAATAACGGAAAAAAGTAAAGGAAAATTGCATTTGCTGAGTGTATCACCTTTTTTCCACACTGTTATCAGGCTGCTTGGTAACGGATGATTATATTCTTATTTCAAGTATGTTTGCAGAGTTTTATGATTATGATCAGTCACATTAAGTATATCTGTGTCGAGAGGATATTATTTTCAAATCAAATATACTATATATAATAGATTTAGTTTATATAAAATTGATTTAAAAATATCAATAACTATTTTAAATCATATATTAGTTTATATAAATTTGGTTCGTAAATTATAAAATATACTAATTTATTTCTTCACCTAATAATCTAAAAATTTTTCATTTTACTTTCTTCTTTCTTATCAAATTGTTTTGCAGAGAATTTGATAAAAGTTGGGCGTCCGTCAAAGTAGCTCCTTCTTATTGTAATTTCATTTTCATTTTCATTTTCATTTTCATTATTATTATTATTATTATTATTATTATTTTTCCTTTGTTTATTTAGTTTTAAGTTCTTATATTAAATATACAGGGTGACAAGAAATAACTTGGACTCACATGATACATTATAACTTTAATACTAATGAAAATATTACAACCAAACTTCAAAATAAATATGAATACATTATTTTGTGTAATATATTTACAAATTTTCAAAGTGGCTACCTTTAGACTTAATATAGAGCTTTAAACGCGTCAGAAAATTTTCGGCTATGGGCCGCAACTCACTTACTGATATTTTATCCCATTACTTGCATAAGGATTTCTTTAGAAATGCCAAAGTTTTATGAGGTTTAGCACACACTCTAGTCTTCAAGATGGACAAACAGAATAATCCATGGGGTTCAAATCTGTGGAATACGGTGGTCATTCTTGAGCTTCAACGAAGACAGGAAAATTCGTCTTGCACCAATCTTGAGTGCGTTTAGCTCTGTGTGCAGGTGCGGAATCCTGTTGGAAAGTCCATCTTTTGTTTCCAAAGAACTTTTGCGACCAAGGTAAGACAACATCTTCCAAAATGAGTTTGCGATATGTTTGTTGATTAATTTTATCCCTTGATCAACAAAAACAAGTGGTGTTTTCCCACTAGCACATATCCCACCCCAAATCATTACAGATTTTAGTCGTTGAGGCCGTTCAACAATGCAAGAAGGTCTAGGTGCTTCTGCTGACCAAACTCTATCATTATGGCTATTGTGAGCTTGATCAATCGAGAACAGTTTCTCATCTGTGAAGACAAATGTTTGCCATCGATCACCTGCGGCCCGCTTTAACATTTCTTTACAACTTTGAAGTCTTGTGAGTTTGTTCTCTGCTGTTAGCTTTTGAGCCTCTTTCATTTTGTAAGGGCGAAGACCAAGCTCTACTCTTGTCATCAAAATTACGGTTTCTCTGTTGATCTTCATCTCTCTAGCAACCTTTCTCATTGAAATCCTAGGATTTTGTTGAACTCGGTTCTTGACAACTTTCCGGTTTCTTGATGTGTTAATTGTGTGCTTTCTTCCTCTTCCTGTCCTGTCACTATCATGTCCGAGTTCTTTAAACCTTTTGATTGTGTATGAAACCGTCTGCGTAGGCACTTTCAATAGTTGAACAATTTCACATTGTTTTTTCCCTTGCTTATGTAATTCAAGTATGGCAGATCTTTTGTTAACCATATTGGTTATCACAAATAACTTACTTACACATGTTTAGTTGCTTTCTAGGATCAATACTTAATGAAATAAGTTTATAATTTTAGCGGTAGTTACAGATATTTCGTTTGAAACTTCGTCCAAGTTATTTCTTGTCACCCTGTATGTGATCATTTCTTATGTCAAACGTATATTGTACACACACACGCATATATATAACCACTTTAGATATCCAATTTCAGTTGGACGCAAAATATTTTAATTATTACACAAATATGAATTGCCTAAAGCTTGCACATAAAGAAAATAAACAAATAAATAAAACTAAATAAAGAACTGTTGTTATATATAAATATATAAAACAAAAACATTAATTTAGAGTTTGTACTAATATATATATATATATCTGTTATTTTGTACTTAATCGATTATTCCACTTTAAATTTTCCTTCAATCTCAGCTTTTCCTACTTAAAAAAATATTTATTCTTATTGGCCTATATGGTTTCAGTGATCTTGTGTCTGTTGCATGGCTTTTACTACGTTTAATAATTCATTATATATATATATATATATATACAGAGAGAGAGAGAGAGGAAGAAGGAGAGAGATGTTAGTAATTGATTATAATGTAGTTTCTAATATTACGAGAAAATCTGTTGCGTAAATTCTTGATAAATTGGATTTTTTTTTTTTTTTTTTTTTTTTGTGTGTGTGTGTGTAGAAATAAAATTATTCCCTTTCAAGTACTTATATCGGTTATATTTCAAAATCCGTAGAATATTTCTCCTTTTTCTTGCAAATAAATGTATATTAATTGCACGATGTGATTAAAATTCTACAAAGAAACACAGACAAATAACGCCCAAAACGCAGTGAGAACACTCTACTACGAAGTTGATCAACGAACTTATACGAGATACTTCTA
The DNA here is from genome assembly GCA_963930645.1 of Salticus scenicus. Lineage (NCBI taxonomy): Eukaryota > Metazoa > Arthropoda > Arachnida > Araneae > Salticidae > Salticus > Salticus scenicus. The sequence continues at coordinate 275,045,854 of OZ005650.1, read as the reverse complement.
AGATAAGTCCCCAGTTCGAAATGATCCAGCATTTCGGATGATTTTGTTATATATATATATATTTACTACACACAGAGGCATATATAGGAGTAGACAGATACAGATATACATAAAAATATATAGATAAAGCAAGTGATTTTGCAGTATGGTGATTTTTAAAGAAATCAACCTAAAATGAAAAACGTTTTGTGTCTTAGCGTAATCACTTTCAAATTGTAGAATTTCGCATTTAATTTAAATAATGGGTACATAATTTTCTTGGTGATCAGAGTATCGTTGTGTAAGTTAGAACATATATTAAAAATACTTAAAAAAAAAAAAAAAAAAAAAAAAAAAAAAAGAAAGAATAAAAGCACAAGGTAAAAACGAAATAATTAAAGCATAATGTAAAAAAGAAATAATAAAGCATATATTGTCTCCCTGAATAACCTGCTCTTCTATAAATCAGTGGTTAAAGATTCTTGCATTATTTATATTAGAAGACTCACGCAATATTATATTCGTAATAGCCATTTCCGTCACCATTCTCATTGCGGAAAACTAATTATTTCATCTTATCAGGCAATATTACTCATGAAACCGCAGATAATTGCTCATTACTGATTACTCTCTTGACAAGATACCTATCGATAAGGAAACACATATTTTCGATTCCTCATATACCGATCCCTATTGACAATCCGGTTGGGAAGATATATTTTCAAGCCTTTTACAGAAAGATTTCCCACAACATACTACCAGCCAACACTACATACGGTCCTTTACCCTTTTCTCACGTCAATGGGAAGGTGCCGGGAGCAAAGGGGCTTTGTCTGATGAACCGTGATTGGTTTGACAGTCACGTTCAAGGCAACCAGATACGTTCATTTGGCTGGATGGAATTTAGAAAAGATGAAGGGATGATGTTGGAATTAGTGAATGGACAGAAGCTGCCAAACAGGGGGCTTGCCTCTTCTGACTTGTACATCAATAAAAAAATAATTTGTGTTACAATCTAGTCTTACTAAAACATTTCCTCTTCAGAACAAAATTAATATATTTGTATGTAGATTTTAGTGAAACATATTTAATCGGGATAATTTAGCATTCACAGCATGATTTTCTAAGATAAACTTTCATGAAGGGTGGATTTAAACACAGAAAAGTTGCATCTTTGTTCATTGTAATGCTAATGAAGCTAAAAATAAAGACTAAAAGAAAAAGAGAAACAGAAAAAGTGTAATTGCATTACCTTCATTGGAAATTAGTATTTCTATATTATATGTAAATACTTTTTTAATAGCCATCCTTTTCTTTTTCACACGACCATTTAAATTTTTATTAAATTTCGGATAAGTATAAATTTGGATTTTAAATGTTAAGTCAAAGAACTTATATTTTGAAATAATGTTAAAATAACACTTTTATTTATTTTATTTTATTTTATTTTATTTTTATTTGACATCGCTAATTAATAGAAAAGAAATAAAAAGTAACCAGAAGTGTAAAAAAATAATATTAATAATAATATTAATAATAAAACTATATGTGTTTTTTGTAAGTTAAAAAAAATATAGAGAAGGAAAATATTTTTACTGAATGAAATGCATTTTATGAAACTTATATTTGAATAAGATATTTCATTTTAGAATATTAAAGAATAACACTACACATATATATCATATATATATATATATATATATATATATATATTAATTTATTACAATTTCAATTTATCATTTGTACCAATATTACTAGTATGGCAAACTTTCATATTTTATATGTTTAATTTCCTATATTTTAAACAATATAATCGTAGTAGCATGTTTATGAATTAAAAACTTTTTAAGCAAAAATTATAAATTGCAAAACACACAGCAGTTTTTTCGAGTCGAAATAATAAAGCACGATTCTTCAACTAGGGCACAAATATAGACTCGATTGCTAAACCCTCAGCTTGCTAACACCATACAATGCAATAATTCCCAGAAAATGTTTCATATTGAAATAATTAAATATACTTCCACATCAGACAAAATAAAATTTGTACAAATGTAGAATAATTTGTAAATTTATAATGCTTTCTGAAAAACGTGCGCTACTGTTTTCATGCGGCAGGCATGCCTATTTTTTTCACCTGATGAAGGAACGCGCCTAATTATTGCGACACGAAACATATGTTGCGGTTTTTGCAATTTTTGATGTTAGCTTAAAACATGTGCGTTGCCTTTATGCTACACTAGTGTATAATTTTTCTTCACAATGAAGGATTGTGCCTAATTATTTCGACCCAAAACGAATGCTGCAAATTTCGCAGTTTATGATGTCATATTGCTATGTTTTCCTTCCTCTTCATTCAACATCCAACAGGTATTTAGGGGCATTTTTCTACAGTCTATATAATATTTCTCTAACGTGGTCCAGTTACGATTATATTTTGTTGAAACGATACGATAGTGAGATATTTAGTAAAATACACGAGAATAAAAAATAATATTTATCGGCAATATTTAAGTACGCGGACTTAGTTCATTGATTTAATCAGAAAAATGACATTTGTCTGATGACATATTTTATATGAAAATGTATTTTAAGAGTTGCATCTTTACAATTTTTTGCACGCGTCATTTTAAAACTAGCAATACATTAAATATATAAGCAGAATGTGAATTATTATTATAAATTGACTAAAAAACGTAATGATAAAATGTATAACCAAAATAGGTTTTTTTTTTCTTTTTTTAACAAAAAAGTATGCCTAAATAAATAAATGAAAAAGCATCGCTAACATGGCAACAAAAATCGTCACGGGGGCCCTATACTAAAAAAAAGCCGCCATGGGGGTCTTATATTAAAACTGTACTGCCTGCGCAAGTATGAAAATATGGTCGTCAAACATGGATTATACTTTGAAACCTATATTTGAACATTTTTTCCCCCACTATCGCACAATATTAATTTAGCTCCAGTCATAATTTGGTTTCTGGTGAATTACAATTCAAATCGGGTGGGTGAATTGGCATAAGATTTATGAGTTTCAAGTTTTAAATGTAAGAAAGAAGAAAGTAAATAAATAAAGTGTGAAAATTTCATACTGGTTTGCTAGTACAGTAATAATACGTTAATATCTCGTGACTAGAGAAAACCTTTATTGTGGACATCTTTAGTGAGCGGTGAAACAAATTTTAATGGCAGAATATTTAAAAATTCATAAAATTCTGTACATTATTACCCTTTACAGGGAATCGTTAATATTACTCCTTTCGCTTACCCATATATAATAGAGAAAGCATTGTTTATCGGTCAAATGTTCAAAAATAAGCTTTTACTGTGTTTATCCAATTTGAGAACCCCTAAATCCGAAAATTAGGTTTTAATCTGTTGGACTGTGTGTGATTGTGTTTATAAATCTGTTATGAGCATAATTCGAGAACAAATGCTAGCTGGAAGTCTAACCTTGGCATTCTGCATCAATATCATATGGGGATGCTACTTAAAATCTTTCACTGAGATCGTATGCAGGGTTGCATTAAAATATTCAAACACATTACGTTTGTAATCGATATTTCTGGTGCGTACATTTCAATGTCTTAAAAATGCACTTAAAATGCATTTTCCGTATGCACAAAATAATGTTTCACACAAAATATGGCTTGAAAATTAATTATCGTCCGTTTACAGGGCCACACAAAAGAAGTCTAATATATTCTAATACAGTCGAACCTCGTTAACATGAATCTCAAGGGGGGTAAAAAATTTGTTCATGTTATCAGTAGTACATGCTATCAGTAACTAATATTCATACAACTAAACTAATCTTCATTTCGATGGGGATTATGGAAACAGTTCATGTTAAAAGTAATTCACGTTAACGAGGTTCGACTTTATAATATAATATGCTAGGTTTGGTAGAAGTTCGAAGTGCATTATAAGTTATTATCCAGGTAATATACAGGGTTATTAAAAATTAGTCGAATTAGATTCGAAAAGTAGAGCGGGCGAAAATTTTCTGAATAATTTGAAATAACTTTTAAAATTTTATAACAACCTTAAATATTTTATGGGATGTTGCTATAATATTCAACCCCGTTTCAATTCCCCGTTAAAACTATTTTGAGCTGCTATTTAAAATATATTAGAAATGTTCAAATAAGGTAGTACTTTTTCACTTTAACCAGAAATATGTAGGGTATTAGAAAGTAGTGTGAATGTCATATGTCATAAAAGATTGCTCTTTTAATTAACTTTGCAAATAAATATAAACAAGGAAACGTAGGCCAATATAGGACTTTAATTTGTGAATTAAGAGAAATAATTTCAAAATAATAGTCATCGTTTAATTTTTTGTTTAACTAAGCCCTTAAGAGGGGACAATATCTAATCTCGCCAACAGCAAAAACCCATATCATTCTGTGGGGAAATCCGTTTCCACTATTACTCATTACCGAATGCATTTTTTTGAATTCCGTTTTCACATTAAGAAAATTTACAATCGTTGAAATAGTACTCATTTTCAAAAAAAGCGATTTTTCACATTTTTTGTATTGTATTCTCGAGTTCAAAAATGCGAAAAATGCATTTAGTTATTTTCTTAACTATGAAATAAAATATTAAAGAAAAAAAAAAGATTAATTTAAAGGTTAGGAATTTTCTGAATGTGAAAACAGAATTGAAAAAAAAAAAAAAAAAAAAAAAAAAAAAGTTAATAAGTAATTGTGGAAATCCCCCCCCATAGAATAGCATGGATCCTGACTGTCGGCGAGATTAGAAATTATCGGCTCTGAATACTTAACATTAAAAAATGACACAATCCTGATTTTTTTGTTTGTTTGTTTGTTTGTTTTTGTTTATAGAGAAGTATTAAGAAAAAGTTTATCAATAACAGTTAGTGGTTTTCTTTTGAAAGGCAAATCAATAATGAATATTTCCTTTCGTAAAGTTCATTGGTTATATGCTACATAAATATTATAGAACATTTTTATTGATATAAGAACATTTTATTTTCCTTAACAATAATGCTGTAAAGGTAACAACAATGATAATAATATTGAAATAAAAGAAAAAAAAATAGATGAATTTTTTACATCTTTTTTATTAAAATAAAATCCTTTTTTCATCAATTTACTTACAGCATAAAAAATAAACTGTGTCTTAAACTATTAAAGAAAAAAAAAATCATTTAAAAATATGTAAAAATACTACATAATTAATATTAACTAACTCTTAATTGAATTAACTTTAGTAGAATAACTTATTTAGTAAAAATTGGTTCTTAGCATTTATCCTTAAAATAACATCCATTTATACGCATTTTTTATTAATGTATATAAATATCATTATATTCTCACGTTCTATTATTGATAAGTGGTGAAATAAATATTTTTAGCATCAATGCAATTAAGGAAATATAAAAATACACATGCACTTTACCAAACCTTTGTTAATAAAATTTCCATATAAAGGAAATACACTACAAGTTTATCAAGAAAATAAAAAAGACACAAATCTATACTCCATTTAGTTCAAGATAATTGGGGTAAAAGACACCTTTTAAAAAATCATTCTTTTGTATCTAAACACCTGAAACTAGAGCAACAAACTGGCAATTAAACAAAATAACCGGCTAGACTTTGTTATCTAATTTTGAAGGTCATAGTTATAAGAAAAGAAATATATAACAGTGGGAGTTGAAAACTGATCGCTGCAGGCCTCTCTCAGAATAAAACTCCTTCAATTTATAGTAACCCACCCTAATTCTGAATATAAATATATGTATTTCAATAAATTGTTTTCATTAATCTGTTTTGAATGTTATCTTGATAAAAGATAACAATAGAAAAACTTGAATAGCTAGAAGCTGTATTCCATTTGCTTAATGTGAGACATGAAGGTATGTTATTGTTATCTTTCAGTGATATTGTGAGAATTCACGAGACAATAATAAAGAACGTTTCAAATTCATCTGAATAAAAACAGTCTGGTCGTAGTTCTAAATAATTTTTTTCAATAATAACTTTTACGGTGTAAAATTCTAAATAGTGAATCCCATTTCACTTTTAATATAATAATTAATGAACGCGAGAGGAGAAACGCTGAGATAATAAAGAGAACGCTGGCTATTATAAATTGTTTTTGTAAATCACTGTATTAAAGTTATGAAATTTTACATAGATTAATGTATTAAAATATAACAAAATTAAGTACATTAAAATTTCTAGAAAACTAATTATATGTATTTAAAAATAAATAAATAAATAAATAAAATAATTTTTTGAAATAAAAAATTAAAATGTAACTAATGTGCCACTAAATATACCTCCCTGCTAACTATTTTTAATTTACTCCCTCAGTTTTACATTATTACAGTTTAACGAGATATTCTTACTATATTTGAGAATTGTTCAATAGATCCATTACTAAATTAATTTAAAAAAAGTTTGGATGAAGAAATTTAATGCAATTTTTTAGCAGTCAAATGTATATATATATATATATATATATGAAGAAAAATAAAGAAGAAGAAAAACCTAGAAAAAATCCACAAAGCAATAACCCAGATGTATTTAGAATATGTTATTAAACAAAGATAGTTTAAAATCGAGGAAAAAAATAAAAATTAAGAGAGTATATTTTCAAAATTTTCAAAAAAATTAATATTTATTTAAGAATTTTTATTAAATTGTTTTCGAGGAATTTTAATATTGAAATATAATGTTGTTATATTTCAATATATGATATGCAAATTTACATAGTCTAAGTCAATAATTTACAATTAAGATATATAACATGTACATTTCCCTTAAATGGTGGAAAAGTTCACTTTTTATAATTTTTCCAGCCATCTTACCATTAAAAAATTATATATAAATGAAATATATACATACAAAAACAGACAAATTATATGAAATATTTTTTAAATAAAAAGTAGAAAAGAAGAAAATTTCTTACATAATTAATTCACAAACGTCATTAATAATTAATATATATATATATATATATATATATATATATATATAAGTTTTTACAAACCTACTTTTACTGAAGAAATAAAAAAGATTTCACAGTTGATAAAAGAATAGGTTTACAAATAAGGCTTAAAAATCATACTCGTTTATTAACGCTAGTAAATATTTAAAGTCTTAAATAATCCGTAATAAAATCGAAAATTTTAATTTTATATGACTTTGAAAAATTACGAACGTACGGAATATGTGTGAAATATTTTTTCTTTCAATTGAATAACTTGGATTAAATAGCTTCGATTAGCTAAACGTGATCTGGCAAGCAATAAAATAAGAAAAGTAAAGGGAATTTTTATCACTATAAGAACTTTAATAAGATTTGGCCAATATTTGAAAAGAAAAATGCTATCAGAACTCTAGAAAATCATATATATGGACCTGGATTGTGTAGTTCTTGGTAAAAAAAAAAAAAAAAAAACCCTTTATTCTAGAAATACAGAGCTAATTTTGAGGTAAAATTGAATCTATTTTCTGAAGTTTTGTGTCGATATCGGCATGTTTATCTATAGAAAATAGATGCTATTTAACTAAATAATATTTAATAATAGTGAAACATGTTAATTATTTAGGTTCAATAACTGTAAATTGTTTCTATAAATACCAATATACACCGAATGTGAATTCAATATGAATATGAGCTTTCTTTTGTTGTTTCTGGATATGAAGATTTAAAGAAAAAAAAATACTGCGAAAAGTATACATAGGCATATCGTAAAGATTTAATTTTTACTTCTAAATAATAGAGATATCTGGATAGAATTTATTTTGCACATTGTTTTTTACACGCATAATCTTGAAATTTACTGCTATTAATATTAATTACTATCGCCTAGTGCTCGAAAAACGGAAAATTTTATGAAGTAACCATTTAAATAATAAATATATAAATTAAAACTTTCCGTGGAAACAATGTTCTTAGTAATTACTCTATCCTCTAAGGAAAAAAAAATAATAACTATCAGCAATTTTATTTACATAACGATGCATATGCTTATGAATTTCTCTACATGTTTGCTCCACAAACTGACGAATCAAAGTTCCTGTTCCAGACATTTCAATAGCAAAGAACATTGTTTACATAGAAACAATACGTCAACAATATAGAATGTAAACAATATATGTAAAAAATATAAAATTATAGTAATTTCTGTTGCCAGACAAACAAAAAATACAATAAAGAATAAATAAAATGCACTCATTTGTGTTGCCAAAAGACATATTATAAAAGAACATTATAATAAAGCAAAGAGTGATTCTCTTATGTTAAAAGAAATATAGCAAAATAAATTCAGAAAATAAGCTAAATCACGAGCCATTATATTGAATTAAAAAAAAAAAAAAAAAAAAAAAACTGCACAGGCAGATTTAACAGTCAAATCTATAGGGAATTAAAATATAAAAGATTTATTGTGTATAAAGATAAAGGTATTTTTGCATGCTTTCTTGACATCATAAGATTTTTTTTTTTTTTTTTTTTTTTTTTAATGCAACGCACATTAACCATACCTGTCGAATAGTATTGCTTTTAAGTCCCTCTCTTTATCAAAAATAGGCTAAAAACTTACGACAAATTATGTGTTTGTGTATCCATATAGAGATTTGTTTGATATCACGTACTGGTATTGGTTATTAGGGTTGAGGCTAACTGAACTGCACGATGCTTCTTGACCTGTGTAATGTGCCCTATATGGGTGGTCTATCTAAAGGGTCCTAGTCCATATTTACGCGAGTTCCTAAGAAAATTACGGAAAAATTCCTAAAGGCTAGGTAGACGAGTGTCATCTGGGATCGAATCTGGCATTGTTTGATTTCGGGAAGATAGAGATTGAAAAAATTCCGCGTATTCTACAATAACAGCTTTCTTTCAAGAGAAGGTGGGAGAAATGTATAACTCTAGATGGTGACTATGAAGATGAGACCAACACGTAAAAATTAATTTTTTGTCTTGATTACTTTTTAGAAATAACCCCCGTAATTTTTCACTGAGAAAAAATTTTGTAACTGACATCTGGAATTTAAATTGTGGCTCTAGAAAAAGTAGTTCCATGTCATCCTTATAAATTCTAGTCCTCACTGAAAGCGAGTTCTAGAAACCCGTATTAAAATTTTAGAGCGTTTGCTTATATTATCGAGGGCAAACTTATTTAAAAATCTCTACCCAATTCTAGAAAATCAAGTGAGAATTTCTCGCAATACAAAAGATTCAGAATATTGTTTCACCATCTAGAAATGTGTAGACTAGATATTCTCGATCATTTCGTCTTTTCAGCTTATTGGCGTGCCTCATGCGCATAGCTCGGAAATCTATATTTCTAGTTTAGGGATTTAGAGAATGATCACCTATTCATTCTAAATGAAGGCGATATATTTTTTTTCTCAGTGGTACAGGTATTTTTTTTTTCTTTTATATAACATTTTACTTTAACAGAAAAAAATTCTAAAAATATCGTTGCATTTTTTATGAATGAAAGTTATTTTTCTTAAACAAATAATTTTCTTCCGCCCCCTTTTTTTCTTCTTAAATATATATTTGACTAAATGAATAAAGAAATTACCGAATGAAAAAGCCACAAAAAATTACCACAAACAGGTTTGCCTTATAAGCAAATTTATTTCCTTGAAAAGTAATGTATTTTTGGTAAATTCACGCTTATTTTAAAATACGCTTATTAGAAATAAATAAATTAGCTATCATAATTAAATTAGAACAAGATATGCTGCGATGATTTCAAAGCTTAAATGTAACAAACAATTATTACAACTTATAAATTTTACCTCATAACTGATAGCTTCAGGAGACTCAGAGACATCTAACATAGGAATGGAAGTTGCCACTCTTCAAACACGCGACCTCAAGAACTATGATTTTCGTGTTCAGAGACCTGTTACTTGTTAACAGATGACTTATTTTTTACTCATTTTATGGTGCATAATCGATCGGTAGGTGTATTTCGCTTGCCTCAAAAGAAAAAATGTAATTCGGCAGAAAAGAAAAAGAGTGAGAAGAGATACCATGATTTTTAAAAACTGTTATATGTATTTTTCATCTGAAAATTATTTGTTATTTAGTTATTTAAGAAAAAAATGAATTTAGAAGGTCGTCCATATCTGTATAATATTTCTATAACATAGACAAGTTACGATTAAATTTTGTCGAAACGATACGATGGTAATGTAATTAATACTATATACACAAGGATATAAAATAATATTGATAAATGGAGAATATTTAAGAATGCAGACTCAACACAATGATCTAATAAGAAAAAAATGAATTTGTCTAATGATATTATTTTATGGTAAAATGTATTTTTAAAAGTTGCTTCTTCAGAGCCTTTCCAAGCGTCATTTTATACCTAGCAATACTTCAAACATATATACAGAATGCGAATTATTATCATAAATTGACTAAAAAAAAGCAATCATAAAAGTCTAATCAAAATAGGAATTAGTTTTTTTTTTCTTTTTTAAACAAAAAATGATGCCAAAGTAAATAAATAAAAAGTCTTCGTCAATATGGCTACAAAAATTTAAAAGGCGTCATGTACGTCCTATACTAAAACTGTACTACATGCGGAAGTATGAAAACTGGGTCGTCAAACATGAATTTTATTTTGAAACCTTTCTTTGAATGATTTTTGTTTCAGTATTGCATAATATTTAGTTCTAATAATAAATTGGCTTCTGGTAAATTAAAATTTTAATTAGGTAATGAAATTCGTATAATATTTATGTGTTTCAAATTTTAAAGGTAAATAAGAAAAAAAAAAATAAAGTGCGAAAATTTCGCATGGATTTGATAATATTCAAATAAAGCAATAAAATATGTTTCAACCGTAATACCTAAATTTGATATAATAATTAGAATTCTATACTAAGTTTCACTTTTAGATATTAAATTATCTAAAGCAGATCAGTAAAAATAATCTTGAAATGAAATAAAGAGAAAATTTTGTTAAAATATCATTATATTTCATATAACAGTTATTTTTTTCATACCCAATATGTTTTAGTATTAAATATCCCAAAAATCATTAAGTGACATTTAGAAGTAAATTTTTTAGGTAAGAAATTTTAATTATCAAATTAATACTTTAAAAACTTATGAATCGTAAACAGCAAATATTTTAAACGATATTTAATTTTTAATGTTTCTAGCACTTGTATGTAAAACTCCACTTATTTGTACAAGGAGTTCTGAAATCATGCTTTAAAAGCACTTGCAGTATAACTTGAAGAATTAGATATATCATTGAAAAGGGCACGACGCAATTCCGCCGAAGCATAGGACAACTCCGCCGAAAATTTATCAGCTGTTTCCCCCAGTAGGACAAATCCGCCGCATTTCTCTCTGCCGTTTTCCCTCGATAGGACAATTCCGCCGAATGAGGGGGGAAGGCATTATTTTAGCGAAGTAAAGTTGGCGACACTTTCCATGCTAAAACTTCAGGCATTCAACTTTTGTTAAAAATAAATACACAAAAGAATGGTAATAATCTATATATTAATTCGCAAACATGAAATTTGTTGTACATTTTTAACATATTAATTATGGGGGTAGAGGATTGAAAGTAGCATTGTTAGAAAGTTATGATTAATGAGAACTTAAGGGAAAAGAAAATCTCTTATTAGAATGTCAAAAAGGCATTCAAAAATATCTTTATTTTTATGCACTTTTTTATTTTATACACGTAATCTTTTTTATTAAAAATTTTTATAGAAGAAAGTTGTTTAATTTGTCAATTTCTTAAACTTCAGTAAAACCCATAGACACAGTAATTTGTATAGATGTAGCTTCCCTATATTTCTCAACTACAGATTTTTCATTTTAAAAGGCAACAACCTTTAGTGTTAGAAATGCTTATTGACTGAACGAATGAAAAGTCGTAATTTAATACTATTGAACTTGGAGAAAAAAAAAAAATAGATTTGAGTTATAAAAGTTATAATTAATTTTCTAATTTATTTATGATGTAATTTTTATTATTATTTTTATTATTATTTAATTATTTATTTATTTATTTATTTTTTTTTTTGTGTGTGTGTGTGTGTGTGATTTACGTCAACTATAATTAGAAAACAGATATTTATTATTTATTTTAATATAAAACGTAATGCATTCCAATTAACTGAAACTTGATTTCTTATTTTTTAAAAGTGTATTTATTACTATATGCTATTAATTTGGAATGCATATTGGACAAAAAATAACACTGCTATGCTGCAATTTAACTACATTTCAATTTAAGACCATCTCAGCTTTTATGTTATATACCGGCAACAAACTTGCTATATAAAATATGTATCATGAAAGATTATGCTGATTTTATTCGGGTGTATATCGACCGATAAGTGGTACTACTATTACTTTCTACGATTTTCCAAATGGTTATGCCTCAGCATCTCTTGGTAAAAACTGCATCAAATTACAAGTATAAACTTTTCATACTAAAAAAAAATAATAATAGCAGCGTCACCTTTTTGTACAGTGTGTCTGTGTGTTTTGTAAGTTTTGTACACCTTTTTGTACAATGTATCTGTAAATCTCAATCAGCATATTTTTTTTAATAATTTGTACATCTTAAACCGAGTTTGGAGTATCTGTATAACATAGAATCAGGGATATAGTGTTCATGTAAATAGGATAAAATTTGAGTATAGCACTTGTCGACTGATATACAACCAAATTAAATCAGCAGAATTTTACATGGTATACCTATCACACGTACAGTTTTAGTGCACTTTTACACAGTAGAAGCTGAGATATAACCTTCCTTAGAATGGGGAAAACTGCTACATGACAGAGCCACCTGCTATCTCTAAGGTTAATTAACACCAATTTTAGTTACAGGTATTACCAAATATTAAATTTGAATAGCATTCTATAATAATTAATTTATCATTTATATTACTAAATGTCGTCCATTTAAAAGAGTTATTTTCGGACATTTCTGTTCCATCATTTTTATTTTTAATCGATCCAGAATACCATTATAAAATTCTTTATCCGTTAATACGTGGGCTCTTTTTCTGGGAAAATATTTTTCGAGGTAAAATTTTCTGTTCAACCCCCCCCCCCCCCCCACGAGTGATTTTTTTTCCAGTCTCCCAACAAAATCAGCCACGTTACTAAAAATTATCTTCTGAATGTCCCTCCAATATCAAGTAGTAGTTATGTTATAACAACCATGAATCTTTCTTCTATATTTTTTCTATACAAATTCACGTATTACAAATTATTTAATAAAATTATCATTTATTAAAACTCTTTTCCACGATATATGCAGAAAGTGATTTTCTGTGATTTTCATCGCAGAGAATTAATACAGTACAATTTTGAATTCATATTTTGGTTAAAATCTGCTTTACTTTTACTTAACTTTCCAAAGCGATGGGGAAGGGCTCTTATAATGCTTAATGTGCCGCCAAAACGCAATGCGTCGCCAAAAGTGGAAGTACTGCTGTAGCTCCCTCTTCTCGTCTCAGGAAAATGGCGCGGCGGAGTTGTCCTATGCCAGAAAGGGGGGTTAAAATTCTCGGCGGAATTGTCCTATGTGGGGAATAGGGGATTAAAATCTCGGCGGAATTGTCCTGTTCCGATTGAAAATATGACTAATTTTGGTAAAATTACTAATAAAGGCAACAGCCATCTCATTTATTTAAAGAAGATTTTAATGATTTAGTTAGCATTTCTGTTTAGTAATTATAATTTTGATTGAAAATATTAATAAATTTTACGCTTGAATAATGGATTTTATGTAACACTGCAAAAATAATCTCAATTATTTTATTAATTAGGAATTTATAATCCCAATTAGTATTTTAACTTCATTACTTAAAATACTAATGAATTCATATTGTTCTTCATTTTTGCAGTTGTACAATCAGTGCAATTAAAGGAAACAAATTTTGAGTATTTTTTCCCTTTATACCTTTTTAATTTTTAGCTTTCGTTTGATTAAAGTTCAATTAAAATAAAATTTTAAGATATCACAAAAATTATGTCTTCAGGAGATACTTTATTAAAAAGCAATCTCTGCTTGAGGTCAGTATGACTGTTTCCCAAGGGACTCATCAAAACTTGATGATGATTTCAAAACCGAAACCATGGAAAAGTTTCTATTCAGGGCTGTCACACAAAAGCGTTAAAATTCTCTGTTATCTACTTTTAATTACGACATTATGCTATCATGTAGTTTTTAATTTTTAGCATTCGTTTGATTAAACTTCAATTAAAATAAAACTTTAAACTATCACAAAAACGGTTTCTTCTAAAGATACTTTATTAAAAAGCAATCTCTACTTGAGGTCAGTATGTCTGTTTCCCAAGTGACCCATCAAAACTTGATGATGATTTCAAAACCGAAACCATGGAAAAGTTTCTATTCAGGGCTGTCACACAAAAGCGTTAAAATTCTCTCTCATTGTCATAATTCATTTTAAACTGCTGTTACGCATGAAATGAAGTATGGTCACAGAACTAGTAGCGTGTTGCGACAACACATTGTCCTAGTGTCACCGCCCCATCTTCCCGCATGACACCCTCTCTAACATTGTGTGACTGACCACATTAGTGAAAGGGTAGGAAAAGTTATGTGAAAGAGAAAGTGTAATGTGTTTACACTTGGCCGGAATTAGGTGCTTAATGTTATATTCGTTGAGCATAATGAGATTTGAAAAGAATGAACTTTCTCGGTCACTGGAATTTAGAGGATACTTGACCGATTCATAGAGGTTTGGAATTAAGTAAGAGGTTACATTAATCATGCATAATTTACATATAAACGACATAAGTTTAGAAAAATATTATGCTAATCTGGTTTGTGTCATATCCTGTCAATATTTGCTTCCTTATTAACACGTTTAAGTACAATGGCAAAGCAAAAATGGTTTAGATTTCTCACTCTGAAATCACTTTAACATTAGGTTTAATGTTTGGTTTGTGCCATTTTGTTCTCAGTTATATCGCATAAAAAATAATTATTCTTCTTACAAATAAAAATGATTTTATTTAAGTAATATGGAATCGAAACTGATCATAAATCTAAATGCAATAGAATTTATAAATTTACTTTGATGTTAATGATCTGATTGAGTGAAATTTATCCTTTTTATGCTACTCTTGAGTTTTTTTTAAAGCATACGAAACATATTGATTCCTTTGGTTTATCTATTTCTCCGATTTCTGTGAATCTGGGAATGGGATGGTGCTATATCATTCATAGAACTATATTCATAACTTTATAAAATAGCTACATGTATATTTCCTAAATAAATTCTTATTCTACTTTTTAAATCATTAACTGATTTGAGCTTTAACTGATTTTCCAATTAATTGGTTATCTAAAGTTTGTGCCTCATTTGGCGACTATATACTAAAATCTTCTGCGTGAATTGTTATAGAAGCTATTGTGCCTAAGCGATAGGTAATTTTGAGTCACGGAAATTATTACTACAATAATAACAATTATTATTATTTGACCGTTGATCTTTTTGACGCATTTTTTTGCCTAAAATAATTGCTAATGAATTGATTTCTGTTTTATGTCAATAGTAAAACATTATTTTGAACATGAGAAGTATGTTTACAAAAATAAAAATACATTTTTATTTTTAAAATTTATTTATAAAATCTCTTTATTTATTTATTGTGTTCTTTCTAGAATTGTACAGTTTTATCTAAAAAACTCCAAACGATTTTTTAAATAAAAATCTGAATAGTATTTCCTTTTAAAACTGATGAAATATGCACATCGTATCAACATTTTAATTCAGATTTCTTTCCTTTTTTTTTAAATATTTATGAAATTTTTAAGAAATACGCAACTTTAGAGAACAGAAATCCGGCATTTTAATTTTAATATAGTATCATATTTGTCGGGAAGTTAAAAAACAAGGATTCACAATAGACTGGGCTATTCATTTCACTTAAAATAGAAAAAAAAAAAAAAAAAAAGAATGAAAGGAAAAATACGTATGGTAATTAATTTATTCAGGTATTTTTTTGTGATCACAAAGCCATAATCCCAGTACTAATTTCATAGTAGACGACTGTAAAAAAAAGTTGCACATTTGTTTGCTACTTTTATTTATTTATTATTTTTTTTCTACTTGTGGCTTAAAACCATTTTGCCGTTTTAGCTGTCCTCTTATTCGTTTATTATATAACTAGGTATTATAACACATATTTTTCTTTTGTGTATAAAATATGTAACTAATTTCGCTTTCCATAACATTTAGCATCTTATATAATTTAAAATTTTATTGAAATGTATCGTTAATATTCTTTCAATTAGTATTTAGTTTCTTTAAACTGTTAACGTTCACAACATATTTTCCTTTTAGAAATTGCAAAATAATTTCGAAAATTGTTATCAGATACATAATTGATCATAAATATATGAAAGAAGAAAATTAGCATTTTTTCTTTTTTTTTTCGAGAAAATTTTGATTTTAGACATATGTATGTTAACCACATAGCTGCCAATCTTTCTCATTTTTAAAATCAGATTTATCAACAATAATTAAAAAAATCTGGAGTGACTTCACTCGACTTTCCGAACATTGAGTAATTAACAGTTTTGTAGATAAAGTAAAGAAAGAGGAGCTGTTAAACAAACAAAAGAGAGAAAACCATAATAGTGTGTTTGAGTACTTTTCTCCATATATTACACGATGTTTTATTTAACGCTACTGAACTTTGAGCCCATAGATCATAATGATAAAGAATTTTTCGTTGTGCCCCTGTAAAAACCTATAAATGCTAGATTAACCAAAATGCTTATAGTTAGTGCAACAGCGATTTATAATATTCATATAGACTTTCAGCTCAATTGAATAAGGCGTTTAGATGCTATCGCACTTTTAAAATTTTGGTCTCATAGGCCATAATAATAAAGAATTTTTCTTTGTATCCCTGTAAAAAAACAGTTAGTGCTAAATTTACCAAAATCTATACAGTTGGTGCAACTGTGACCTATAACATGTGTACAAATTTTTTGCTAAGGCGTTTAGACGCTGTCACACTTTTAAAAATTTGGCCCCATAGGCCATAATGATAAAGAATTTTTCCTGGTGTCCCTGTAAAAAAACTATAAGTGCTAGATTCACCAAAATCTAAAGGGTTCGTACTATGGTGACTTACAATATACGTACCAACTTTTAGCTCATTCGAACAAAGTGTTTAGACGCTAGCGTGTTCACTCACATACATACACACACACATACATACACACACGCATACATACACACACAAATACACACACACATACACGTATATACATACATCATCGTAAAAATAGTGAAAACGGACTCAGGGGACCTCGAAACGCATAGAAACATCAAAATCTCGAATTCGGATGTTTGACATGATTACAATACGTTCCTCACTATAGTGTTCGGAAAGTAAAAATGATTTGCCCCCTATATTTTCGAAGATTATATAAACGGATCACAAATATAAACTAGTATGTTGTGGCCACCACAAGACTTTCTTCTATATTTTCCTTTATACATATTCAATCAGTAACAAAAAAAAAAAAAAAAAAAAAAAAAAAATAAAATAAAATACGATTTTTTTTCTGAGTTCTTTTTTTGTTAAAAGTAATACATATTCAAATCAGTAACAACATTAAAAAAAAAAAAAAAGTTTTTTTTTTGTTAAAATTAAAAAAAATCGATAACTTAAAATTAAAATATATAAGTTTTTAATTATCACAGATTTATAGTTCAACCATTCATTTTAAAGGTATTGACGAGATCTTTCGAAAGATACCCATCTTGAAAATTTACCCCCCCCCCGGGGGTACTTCCCCCCAGGGGGGGAACCGGTGCTCCCACATGCACAAAATGTTTTTCGTAGTTAACTACTAGTATTATCAATAATTCATATTAATTTTACAATCACAAGTTTAAAATAACGCTCATTATGTACATTTATACGAAATTTTGTCCTATACTGCCATGTTAAAAGCTTACGTAAAATGCGATCACAGCGCCATCTGCTGGGAGATTGATCCCAAAATCTAATCAGCACCATTCCATGTCAGGGTCCAAATATATACCAAGTTTGGTTCAATTTCATTCAATGGTTCGTGAGATACGGTGAAAAATACGAAATTTTGCGATCACAGCGCCACCTGCTGGACGATTGATCCCCAAATCTAATAAGCACCATGCCCCGTCAGGTTCCAACTATATACGAAGTTTGGTTGTATTTCATTCATTGGTTCGTGAGATACGGTGAAAAATACGAAATTTTGTCCTATACTGCCATGTTAAAAATTTACATAAAATGCGATCACAGCGCCACCTGCTGGGTTATTGATCCCCAAATCTAATCAGCACCATGCCCCGTCAGGTTCCAACTATATACCAAGTTTGGTTGAATTTCATTCATTGGTTCGTGAGATACGGTGAAAAATACGAAATTTTGTCCTATACTGCCATGTTAAAAATTTACATAAAATGTGATCACAGCGCCACCTGCTGGGCTATTGATCCCCAAATCTAATCAGCACAATGCCTTGCCAGGGTCCAACTGTATACCAAGTTTGGTTGAATTTTATTCATTGGTTCGTGAGATACGGTGAAAACAAGAAACCACAGACACACAGACAGACAGACATTTTTTAAAAACTATCAATTCGTGTTCAGGACATCCCAAAACGTGTAGATCCGTCAAAAAACGGAGATCGAAAATTTTTGCGAATCCAATACTTTCTCTATATTACATATAGAAGAAAGTAAAAAAAAAATTCCAGTGTTAAGTCTCTCTTGAAAAAGGGAGATTTGACAACTATGTAACCCTATTAAATTCGAATAATAATTTAATAAATAGCTTTGTATGTAAGCAGTATAAACTGCAAAAACTTGTAACAGTTCTTTAAGATCAAAATAATTGTACGGGACTTCATCATGTGAAAAAAACTAGGCACGAATGCATCATCAATGCAGTGAGGTATATTCGTATCTACTAAGAAATTTATAGCAACTTCTACATTTGGCTGTCTTAGAAATACCATTTGTTAAATTTCGGAGTAGTGCTGCTATCTACCGAACAGAGAAGAAACAAAAATTAAAATTAAAAAAACCCGATTAAAACAAGGAAATATATCGAAAATTGCTAAATGTTTGGTTTCAATGAACAAATGAACATTAAAGGGTTTAATATTCATTTTTCAAATTTTAATCTCTTGTTCTTCCCGATAAACAAAGAAACAGATATAAAGTTTCCAGAATATAACAAGAATTTAGGTGTCTAACATTAAGAGAGTTGTTTTTTCTATCCTTAATATATTTTTTAACTTTCCCCCCACATGCACATAATTTTTTTTTAGTTAACTACTATTATTATCAATAATTCATATTAATTTTACAATCACAAGTTAAAAATAACTCTCATGATGTACATTTATACGAAATTTTGTCCTATACTGCCATGTTAAAAGTTTACAAAAAACGCGATCACAGCGCCACTTGCAGAGCGATTGATCCCCAAATCTAATCAGCACCATTCTATGTCAGGGTCCTACTATATACCAAGTTTGGTTAAATTTCATTCATTGGTTCGGGAGCTACAGTGTCCACAAAAATCGTGATACACAGAGACAGACATTTTCTAAAAACTATCGAATCTTGTTCAGGACATCCCAAAACGTGTAAATCCATCAAAAACCGGCGGTCGAAAATTTTCACGAATCCAATACTTTCTCTATGTTACATATAGAAGAAAGTAAAAAACAAAATAAAATATTTAAATTTGGAAATAGTTAAGTATTTCTTTAAATTTAGACTACTTTGGTTTTGCCAGTATATCGTTCGAACAGGACAGAACTGTTTATATTCATGGAAGTTCTGAAGAACACGCAAGTTCAACAAACAATAACCCGGCTCTTCAGCGTTCAAATGACGTCATCTCTGTCGGAAAAGTTCAGAAGTATGGTATAACAATAGACTGAGCGGCTCATCTCGCATGAATATGATTTTGGAGGGGAAAAAAATCTCTTTCTTCCCTTACACACAAGTTCGGTGAGCACTAAGTCCTAATGCTAACAATATAATTTCATGGCGGAAACTAGAGAAAGCGATGTTTTATTATTGTAGCTATTATTCGAGAAAAGATTTTTTTTTTAGATACAAATTCTTAAAAAACATTATTAAATTTCTGTTTCTGCTTATCAGATAATGGATTGGAAAAAAGAAAATTGCGCATTTTTCATAAAAAATAAATTGGTGTATTATTTAATCATTTAATTTGTTTTCTGAAAAAATAATTTATATAAAAAAAAGCAAAATTAATACCCCAAAAGAAATACTGGACGTATCATTGTATTATGTACACGTACAGTATGTCGGTAGATTTTAGGTAAACTGAAAATGCTACTGAATTTGGACAGTCATCAGCATCTTTCATTTCATTTATAAATAGAGAATATTAAATATTTAGAAGAAATAATTTATTTATTTATGTATTAAATTTAAAAAGTGTACATTTATTGGAATTAAAAAAAATATATATATATATATATATATACAAAGCAATTACTGTTCTTTAATAAATAAAAAAAAATTGTTTATGAAATATAATTTTATATTAAAACTCTTGCATTATATATAATACATGTAGTAGTAAGATAAATAATATATAATATGAATTTAATCTGCAGTAGTATTTTCCCATAGCCCATCTATATATAAGTGCGTAATAATGACTCAATCCATCATCATCATCATCATTATCATCTAACTCATTGATAACATTGTTTTGTTATCACCAAATGTACTATCTCTTTTGAAATGACAAATGATTATTTAGAAATTGTGTTGAAAACAATTACTCATTTTTTCTTTAAAGCAGTCAATTGCTTTAAAAGTACCGTCTATGAAAGAGTGAAAGAGACTTCATTAATATTTTTGTCAAAGGTTACATTTGTTCTACCAACAAATAAAAAATCAATTGTAAATAGAGGGCAAAAATAATTTTCCACTTTCTCTCATACACATTGCGAAGAATAAAATCCAGTTTTAAAAAGGCGTATATTTTAAACTATACATTATGAGCTGCATCGTTTTCTTTTCAAATAATATATTATTAATTTATCTTATATAGTATAAATTTATCCATATATAGCGTAGGAAAAGTTTTGTTTTTGAGTGAAATCATTGAAGTTGAGTTTTTGCTATAATTATACGCTTTTTGGTTTCCTGATTTGGTTTGAAGTCCATATTGTGTCTTGAAAATTTTCATTAATATCGGACAAATTACTCGCGTACAGAGACATGCAAAAGTATCGAATGTAACTGAAATGTAATTACATCTTTAATCAGAATTTCTGATTGGTACAGTTTGTGAAGAATGGTTCTGGACGACTTCTTTATACCTCTCGATTGCAGCTGTGCGTTCAATCAATGATGTGAAAAGACTAATTTAAACTTAATTTATTTATAGCTTTTAAATTGTGAGGATTGGACTACTCTCTTTCAGCGTAGCAAAAATCAGCGATCTCTATTTTCACTTAAATATAAATCGTCGAATGGTTTCATATTACCAGTAAACTTGCAGGCGATTGACGTTAAAGTCGTCTGTACTCCCCAATACTGCACTAGAGGTACAGCGCCTAGAATACATAGTGTGGAAAGCTACCAGCAAATCAGTGCCTTAAAAATTAAGCCACTCACCAGAGGACAGTGCGATCGAGTTTATTGCTTGAAAAACTCCCTATGGGTTAATTATGTGCTTAGATCGCGTGATTGAAAAGACGACACTGGGGAAAGCCAATCAGCTCTTCGATTTGATCAAAGAAGATTGATCACAGCGCCATCTGGGAAACTTAAATTTTTTTAGCAGTATTTTAAGCATTCGATCATAAGCGCTTGCCACACTGTATATTCTAGGCGCTGTACTAGAGGTAAGACGAACTCAAAGTGTTGTCTCGAAATGAATTGAACATCGAGTACAATTTCAACATGACTTTCATACACATGAGAATAAATTTGTACATATTCAAACGTGACCTACTTTCCAATATATTTATTAAAAACTAATTAACTGCTGAATTTTGTAAAGCCCAAAGTAGCAGGGTATCTTTCTGAATCAGAGTTAAGACTTCTAACCCAACTCGACTTCTATGCTTTCGTAGGAAATTCCGATTTACGAATTTCCTACGAAAATTATGAGAGTCCTCACAAGTTTAACATATTTAACTGCACCAAATAAAACCAAATGAAGATTTTTTTCTTTTTTTTTTTTTACATATATGAAAGCATGTTTCACATAGAATACATTATGAAAAACATATGTTATTCATTTACAGGGCCACCTAAACAAGGTTGAAGTTGAATGGGTTTTACGTCGCACTAGGACTACAGCATGGGAAATTGGAGATGGTCAAAGGCTAATCCCTAAGGGGGGATCCGGAAACATGCTATCACAATTTTGATCGTCTGGACAGAGGAGGGATTCCCCGCTTCAGTAATCCCAGAGGTATAATTTGGATAGATTGCAGTTTGAGGAGATTGCAGACACGACTGATTTACCGTGCACCAGCACCATTAGTGCGCACGGCGGTCTTCGGCCTGCTCCGTATGAGAGAAAACAGTTGTTTGATTATTTGTAAAAAATATTTAAAGGAACAAATTAGTCGATGAATATTTTTCTCTCTGTAACGTAAATATATGAAAAATATTTGTTTTGCTAGAAAATACTTGATTTGTTTTTTGTTTTTATTTTATTTATTTTTTATTTAGTTAGAACAAGGCAGGAATGTATAAAAATATTTATTGCATTTGTATTAGCTACGTCTTTCTCACTATTTATCTTTAAATTTCCCCAAGTGGAAATAAGTAAATGAATTAATTAATAAAACAAAACAAAACAAAACAAAACAAAGCAAAATAAATAAATTAAAGTAAAGAGTAAGGTAGTAAATATTTAATGAAAATAAACAATGAATTAAAAAATAAGTAAAAAGAAAAATTATTATTATTATTATTTTGCAGATATTGAAAGACAGCCAATACTACAACAGATATCATTGCGTACATTTTTTCAGGCAATCTTTTAGTAAATTCTTTTCTCATGTAATGTTATACATACCCACAACTATCCCCTACTAGAAAATAAAACATCTGATTCTTTTGTAACATATAGTCTTAAATTGTATCCCAGGTCAATGACTCGATATAGAGTTTACGGATGAACAAAACGAATAAAGTTTTAATACGTGCTTAAGAAGAATTTGCGCTGTAGTTAGAAACATATTTCTTTACAGTAAAATAAATCAAACTAATATTGGCGAAATTGTTGAATCGTAGTTGTAAATTAAGATTTTTTTAAGCTTATTTTTAACAAGATGTGCTTTTTAGAAACGTTAAGTATTACTATTTATATCCATATTTAAATAATTTCAATTAATCAAGCAGTCCAAATCACTGAATGTTAAAATAAACAGCTGCATGATACACATTAATGTAACGCTGCAATATTAAAGAAAAAAAAAAGGGTCAGAAAATTTGAGAAAATCACGAATATAGTTTATGTATAATCAAGATAATGTAAAATTACAAAATGAGTTCACAAGAAAACTCGAAGAGTATTTTTCCGATTTTCATTTTATTTTTATTTTTATTAATATGTTATTTCATTATTTTTTATCGCATACAAATTATATAAAGCACCATTTAAAAAAATAAAAATAAAAGCACTATAAAAAGTAAAATAAAGCACTATTAAAACTAAACAGCTTGATAATAAAAATGGTATATTTAAAGGTAGTATGCTACGAGGACCATCACAAGACATTGTTATATAACATTCTATATAGCAGCACCACTCACACTTTTATATGCTCAAAAATTTAATTAACATGTTATATCACAATAAATATTTTACTTATTCATTTTAGGTCAAGAGATGTTGAGATACAGTCGTTTGGTAACTTGCAGAATGTAAATCATAGCAGTGCCAGTTTTACCTAATATTCATCTCATATATGAAGTTTAGTTATTCTATTGTAGAAGCTGAAAAATAGCTTTCTCGTAAATACAGGAAATTGCAAAATAGCAACTGCACATATCGCTCGATATACATTTAAAATGAATCAGAATAAAGTTTCACAAAGGCCTACTCAATTAGGCAGTTTTATGCACTTATAAAATTTAGAAGGGGAAAAATAGCTTTCCCGTAAAGATCGAAATTGAAGCAATACAGCGCCACCTGTTATGTGATATGCACTATAAGTTTGCAGACAACAATATACGTCAAAGTGCAACTAAATGTAAAATTTCGTGAAATTCTGTGCATAAATTTTTGATCTAGAACTGCCACAAAATTTTCATCACACACACTTATACACATATACTATAATAAATAGTATATGCTGTAGTAGGAATATATAACATAAAAAATGTCTTTCTAACGAAAAGAAAAAAAAAAGCCATGTTAAGTGCGATTGATTTTATGCAGCACCAGAATTAATAATAACTTATCTGTCTTGTAAAATTTTATTGAAACTGAATTTTAATATTATACAGTGCACTGCAAAGGCATCGAAAAATATGATAGAGAAATATTTTAGCTACCTACTAGAAATTTGAAATTTAATAATAATAATAAAATAATAATAATAATAAAACAGTAAAAAATATTTGTTGTACGAATCAAAATTTTTAAAATGTTTTGTATTTTTCTGTCACCAGAATCTAAAATTATTTGGAATACAATACACTACGCTGAAAAAAAAAAAGAATCCTGATACTATTCTTGCTGATTCTTATGTAAAATGACCTCCTGAATCCGAATATGACTCCCATTTTGCCCAGTCACCCACCGTTTCCTTGGGACACCACCCCCTCTCCCAATTTTTATCACTGTTCGGTAATTTTATGGCCATGAATTTGATTTGGAGAATGAAAAAGAATTATTTTAACACTTAAAAAGATATATATATTGTTTAGTAATTTCAATTAAACACATATCTTATCCACGAGTATGCTAATTAAAGATAAAAAAAAATTACAATCTGTAATTAAAAAAAAAAAAAAAAAAAAAAAAAATGTAAAGTAAGTCAATAATAAAAAACGACTGGATCGGCAACACGGAAAAGAAATGTATGTTAGTAAAATAAGTTAAACCATTATAAGTTAAGTTATTAACAATTAAACTTGTGTAATCTAAAAAAGAGATAAAAAAAAAAAAAAAAAAAAATGCGATAACTATTCCTTGTTTAACTAAAAGTAATTTCCAACTACACAGTCACGAATTTTTTAATTTTACCACGTCAGTGATTAAATAATAAATTTTACACAATATTGCGATAGTCATAATTACATAACAATCTTATCCACGAGCATGCTATTTATGACAACCAAATCTGCAAACTTTATTTTGTTAGACAGGGACCGTTCAAAGATTTTCAATTAGCTGACAAAATATATTATAACAATTCAAAAGAAAATGAAATGAAACAATATAAAATGAACTGAAAAACAAAAATTAGATTCATTTTAGTAACATGAGAACAAAATAGATTGCAATTTAAGTTAACATTAATTCGAGTTCTCTACAAAAAAAAAAAAAAAAAAAAAAAAAAAAAAGAAGAAGAAGGTTGGGGAGGGGGGAGTATAGTTAATTATATGTTAATAAAATAATCGGTCTTTTACACCACAGAGACGTTATAACTTGTTAAAAAAGAAAAGTGAAAAGCTTTGTGATAACTAGTCCGGAATTAACTAAAAGTAATCATCGACAACACAATAAAATTTTAAATTAACGCGGATTAATCGTTAAATAGTTAACTGTACATAATATTTCTCTAATAATAACGGCACACAAACCTTTTCCACAAGAATGTTAATTAACTACACAAAAAGTTATCAAATTCCCAAAGAAAACATGATGAAACAATATAATATGAGTTATAAAACAAAAACGAATAGACTCATTTTAGGAACGCAAGAACAAAATAGATTATTGCCCTCTTTCCTGAAAACAGCCATTGAAAATAGAAAAAAAAAAAAAACGAATCTAAACTACCCACATTTTGCTCTAGATCTATCTAGAATTATAAGAACTTGTCACGTTCGTTTAAGCTTTACACACGATTTGTTCAACATACAGATGTCATTTCGGACGAAATCAAGCTTGTTCATAAGCATATCTGGTCACCCAATTTCGTCAGCAACATAGGCCATAAAAAGTAGTTTCGGATGATCCAAGTTACTAGTTTGCATATTTAA
The DNA here is from genome assembly GCA_963930645.1 of Salticus scenicus. NCBI lineage: Eukaryota > Metazoa > Arthropoda > Arachnida > Araneae > Salticidae > Salticus > Salticus scenicus. The sequence continues at coordinate 275,019,617 of OZ005650.1, read as the reverse complement.
GAGAAAGATTTAGTTTAAAAAAGCATGGAATTATAGTATGTGATGACGCAGATGAGTTACGAAAGTAGATTTTCGAGTGAGATTATATTACATGATGATGATGTTGAACTAGTTTAAATTTTCGTTGAAGGTAGTTATCGAATTATAGCCCATTCTGACGGAGTTATTACTGCAGTAGTTTGATTTTTCCGGAGAGTGATTTGAGGACTGATTTATTCCTTTAGTAATTTCATTTGCCAACTTTAGAAAATGATCTGCTAAATTCAGGGACTAAATGTGTATCACTATAAAAACATATAAATAAATAAAATGATAAGTAGGATAGTTAGTTTGTCGTACTCTTTTTGAAAACCCAGTATTTTACAATAACCTTCTTAGAAATCGTATTTTGTATGATTTCGTTCTTTTAAAATTGAAATATAGCCATTATACAACTTAGATAAAGTGAAGAATAAAAATGTCACTGATGACCAGTGTTGCCAACTTGTTGATACTTTTATTCATCACTATATATAATTTTTATAAATATGTAAATATGTCACTGATGACCAGTGTTGCCAACTTGTTGAGACTTTTATATTAAATATTCATCACTGTATATAATTTTTATAAATATGTAAAAATGTCACTGATGACCAGTGTTGCCAACTATTCAACAACTTTTATCATGTATATCAAACATAATTATTCAAAATTAGTGAAATTTTTTTAAAATGTCCCTACAATTTGGCAACATTGTTGATGACACGATAAACAGAAAAATTTAATTATTATAGTTTAGTTTCTCATGATATATATTTATATATTTATAATACATGTATATTGAATTTGGTACAATTTCTGTTAATTTGTGTAATAACTGTTACTTTTAGTAATGCTCAGCTTTCTTCAGACGTTATAAGTTAGAAAATACACTGTTAGGCCAAAGGTATGCAACTTTAAGGCGTTATATATATATATATATATATATATAACTTTTTATAAAATATAATTCTAGAAAAAATCTGCACGTTCATGTCACAATAAATAAATAAATACAATAAAATAAATACAATTTTAACTATTATTAAAATTATTCTATTATTATTATTATTATTTTGTATGTAAAAGTATTTAATCTATTTATAGATATTTATTTAAAATTTCTTGAAATTAAATATGTATAAATAATAAAAAGGTGTTTAACAGAAGGTGATATATTAAGTCTGGAGATTATCATCAGCCACAGTTCCATTATTTGAATAGCTATATTTTGCCCGTATGTGATGTATGTAAATGCTATTTATTTAGTAAACAAATAAAGTTAACATCACAAAAGGTACTTTCGCTCTGTTTATTTCCCAAGGAACTTACATATATATATATTACTAGTTAGAGTTCATATGTCAAAAATTGACTATATTATAACTTTAAAAATTTTCTATACATTGGTAAAGTGCTAATGTAGGTCAAAATGCTAATGTATATTGTTCTAAAAGGATTAATATTTTATTTTTGAAACCAAATCTTTTTACCAGGTTTTTATTAATAATTTAATTGTTGCCAAAAAAATTTACGAGTTCATATTTTTTTCAACAGGAAAATAAATACATTTACTTAAACGTGAACAATAGAAAACTGAAAAAAAATATTATGCTTCTCACAAAAATTGTCGTCATTATCAGTTTAAAAATTTTATACACATTGATAAAGTGCTAATATAGTTCTATAAGCAAGCGAATTGATGACGGTACTGGCCGTCTGTGGGGCCAGGTAAAAGATCTTCTGTATTAATTGCCCATTGGATTTTTTTGGTAAAAAATTATTAAAAATTAAGGGAAATGATCTTCCAATTTTAATCCCCATATCTGGGTATAGTTATATATAAGTTACTGTCTACATGGGTTAGATTGAGTTACTTTTGCTATAAAATTGATAAAATTTGAATTTTAAATTTCAAAACTCTAGAAAAAAATGGCTAACTTCCATATTCGATTGAAAACATAAACATTTTATTTCAAAGGGTGATATTTACACAATAAATATCCAAATAATATAGTAATTAAAAGGAAAATGATAAATATTCTATCATAATTTGAAGTCAAATTTGTTTTCAAGTGTCTAAATAAAGTATCTGATATAGGATACTAATATATTGCAGCGGAATAGATTTGATATCTGTCATCCTTGGCGGAAAAAAAAATATCGGCAAATTATTTGGCGAACATGTTTAATTCTTTTTAAAAATCATGGTTATTTTAACAATGAATAATATGAAACAATATTTCCTACAATATATATTACGAAAATATACATCTGGCATGTATACTTTCGTATTGCGTTTTTGATCGCCAAATACAAAAAACGCCAAGGACGACAGAGTTTTGAAATTTAAAATTATAATTTTGTCAATTTGACAGCAAAATAGCTTAATACAACACATGTGAACAATAACTAATTTGTAATTATACCCAAATTTAGGGATTGAAATCGGAAAATAATTTTCATCAATTTTTAATAATTTTTTACAAAAAATCCAATGGAAGATTAATCTAAGAAATATTTTACTTGGCCCCAACGACGGTTAGTGACGTCACACTTCGCTTGCGTATAGCTATGATTCAACAGAAAATTTATAAAAAGATTTTTTATCTTATAATTATTGATATTTGAAACCGATATAAAAAACAAAACCATTTTTCAACGAAATAAATGAATATTTTTTAATTGAAAAGAAATGCAATTTTTGAAAATATTTAATGCAGTGTGCGAATTATTAACTTTTTAAAACATGATGTTAAACTATCACTAACAAAAGCCCTGTGTAATGTGTTTTATTTTATTAATTTATTTGGTATTTCATTTTATTAATTCTCTATTTTAAGATATGACGAATTATTTGGTTAATGAATAATTTGTTAGTTTTATTTACTAACTGAATCCTGTTACACGTAACATTGCTGTCCTTGTTTACATATCTAATAAAAATAATTCACGAATTCAACATGCATTAGATCGTACTTATTATTTTTTCTACCTAATTAATAAAATAAGGTTATTTTAGTAAAGATTTACGTCTCAGCAATTTCACGTTATTATAGACGTGCTATGACTGAATATTTCTTTCTGTGTATCATCTTTACTAGTGGTCAAAACTTTTGTAATCTTTCTCTTAAATGACGTTGAAATATAACAAAGAGAAATATTTTAAAAAAAGGTTAATTTAAAGCAATTAATTTTCTGCTGCTGTCACATTTAAGAAGTTACCTTCATTTTTATTCATAAGCATAGTTTTTAAATTTTGAAAACTACTTCAAAAAATTTATTAGTCGAAAAATAAATTTAACATATTTCATTCCGTATTTAGTTTGTATTCTAAATATGTTTTCTATATTTTAAACTTTTTCGTAGAAATGAAATAAGTTTAAAAGTGAAAAATGTATGTCATTTATAATTATGTCAAGGAAAGATTAAAAAAAAAAAATTCTTTTTGTTAAGTTAAAAAATTTAAAAAGAGTAGGATTTCTTCTTTTCTTTTTCTTTTTCTTCTTTTCTTTCTTTCTTTCTGCTTTTCTTTCTTTCTTTCTTTTTTCTTACCAGAATGAAAATGTTCGATAAATTAGTGAAGTGAGTTATATTCAGTGGATAGTTAATTATGTAAATATTATTCAAATACTAATGAAAAAAATAATGGTAATTGAATCATCCATAAATAAATATATATATATATATATATATATATATATATATATATTGCTGAGCTGTTTTACATGTTTTTAAAAATAAATAGAAAGTATCTTAATTAGAAATTTTATTTAGCGATAATTTATTGCAAAATACTAATATAAATAATTCATTCATTCATTTTATTGTATAAGAATAAAAATGGGAGTAAATTAAGTATATTTAACTAAAGAAGGGACAATCTACAACTTAAATTTGTGCTTTTTTTATTAGTTTAAAAGTAATAAATGTTTAAAAATAATATTCTTCTATTTGATCTAAAAACACTATCAATGATTTCTATTATTAGGATTATATATATATATATATGTAAACATAACTTGAACTTTCTCAGCATAAAATTCTTCCCATATGATTTTTAGTTTTTAATTAATAATAAACAAACAATCATAAGATTTGTTCTAAAAATTCTTCATGGTTTAATGTAATACGCCTAGCTTAATCTAATCTTATGTATAACGCCTAGCTTAATCTATCATTAATATAAAGCTGCGCTTAACTTATATATATATATATATATATATATATATGGATATTTAGAATATATATATATATATATCTTAAAAAATCTATGAGAATATATATATCATTAAGTATATATAAGTATATATATATTCTTAACTTATATATATATAGCTTAAATAACTTATGAATAAAATAATGTAATAAGGATTAACAATTATAATGTTTTATTTCCCATACACACACACACACACACACACACACATATATATATATATATATATACATGCAGATCTTCTTTTATAATTTTAAGAACGATGTTCATTAGCTGTACTTTTTCTAACTTCATACCTAAATTCTATCCATATGTATAAAAGAAATCGATGTTATTTTTTTATGTCCTTTAAATACAAAAAATAGCATTGCACAAAGCCTTGGAAAGGCTACGTAATATTAAAAAAAAAATTAAATGTTTTTTAAATTAATGAAGACAATTTCAAGATTTAAAAATACTGAGAAAAATAAGACTTTTCCACATGAACCAGAAAAAGCACGTCTAGGTCATTCCACTTTAACGATTTACATGGTCAGCTCGTCTAGACAAATACTTTTTAATCCTAAATCACTATAAATAAATATTCAAACAAATTTTGATTCCTATCTTTTATCGTGAAAAACATGCGCTAATTTCAAAGTGAGAAACTTTTGTAATTGCGTTACGGGCAATTTCACCGTGTACCAAATCGTACAATCGAGATCATCGTTTTAAAATTAATTTATTTTGGAATAATCGTTTTTTTTTTTTTTTTTTATGGGCTTTAAAAGTAATATATAAACTTTTTAAATTAAATTTTACTAACAATTTTATTTTTTAAATATAAGAGTATTAATTGTATTTAGCAACTCAATTTTGCTTTACATATCCTACATTTGATTAATACTTATTGTTATTAAGCTTATCGATGTCCTATAAATAACGTTGCAATTTAAATAACTAATTGTCATTAGTAGTAAGATAAGGAAAAAAATTGTTGATATTGTAGAAAATTTGTTCCATTTCCAATATGAAAATTGTGCATTGTGTAGCGAACGTTGTTACAAGATCCTAGGTTGTGATGTAGTTCCATCGGGAACATTTTATGTGTGTGTCAAATTTAAAAGTAGTGAAAACGATTTTTTAAACTAAATTTAACTAATAATCTGTTTAATCAATTTATAGGATAAATATATAACTACAAATTTTGTTCAAAAATAGTATTGTTTGAAATATCTTATAGTTTCAGAATGACATAAAAAAGTAAGTATTTGAAAGTTTTTAAATATAAAAAATAGCAATTTTTGCTTGATATATGTTATTTTATTTGCATAAATGTGTCAGATGATAATTTATTATGTGGTACATAAAATGTATATTTAACACTTAAATATTTAGCCGTATTTCCGGATATATTTTTTTGTAAATAAATTTTCAACCACACTCTTTACTATTTTTTATTTATTTATTTACTATTTTAATATGACCATCGTTGGATGTTATACTGCAAAATATACTCATGAATAATGCTAATAACAGTAAATAAATAAATAAATAAAAATATTTTCTTCTTCATATTACGTATACAGTTTTGAGGAATGCGTATTTTTCTCACGAATTTTAAGAATTAACATTCTGTAAAACTTTTCAATGAATAAATAAGGAAATGTTCACTTTTTAAAAAGAGACTGCTGAAAAATCTAGAAAACAAAGCTCTTTTACTAAGTGTGATCTACGTCAGCGGGCCCTGATGTGCTAAGTAGTGAATATTTCAATATTAACTTGATATCACTTATATACAATTTCTGTTAGCGATTATTTTAACAATATCAATGTATAACTATAAATTGTACATGCTATTAAATACCGAATTAAGATAAATAACAATATCCTTTACATGAGTAGTGGAAAATTCGATACATGGAAATTAAATCACAGGCTACAAAATGTTACACATAAAATATTATATATATATATATATATATATATATGTATAATGTTTATTTTATTGTTCCTTGTAAATAAAATTATTACAGAATAGAATAATTTATATTGCGTTGATTTGAAATTTATTTATTTGTTGAACCAGTCCAGTTTTTTACTGTTCTAAGCAAATTCTTTTTTTCTAATTACTAAAGACAAACAATCAAACAAACGAAAAAGAAAACAGATTTTACTAAATTTAAAAGGATTTTTCTAAACTACCTTGGTTTTTATGTATGTTGATTGAACCAATTAATTAAGGGAAAATTTGTTATTGTTTTCATAATAGTATTCCGCAAAAAAATAAAATAATATAAAATAAAATTTAATAAAAGTAAAGAAAAGAAAAAACAAGAAAAAACAAACTTTTTTTCCCACACATCTGCAGAAAACATTTTAGACGCTGACGTTATCAAAGATTTAAACGTATCAAATTATGATACAAGGATCTCCTTCATCTTCATTAACACTTTTTCACAGTGGCAATCTTCACCGTATTTAATTGTATAAATTTATAATATCATACTAATCTTCATAAACAGCATTAATAATCTACCTAGAATGCATACGTAAGCTCTGTAAAGGTGAAAAAAATCCAGCAAACAGTTGTTATTACTTTTTCAATACTTTATCTGTAGTCTTAAAGTACTTCAAATTATCTTCAAAAATATATAATTAAAAAGAAATAAAATAATTGATCTGCCATTTAGACCATTAACTTTGTTTCTGTTGCTTTAATATATATATATATATATATAAGATCAAAGTAAAAATAATTTGCGGACGCGATTTTCTCTTTACATTTCTATTCATTCTTATTACTTCAAAAGTAGTACTTTTACTCAGCAACAACCAGTGGTTATTCCTTAAGCAAATTAATGAAAGAATAGGCTGTGCTAAATAAATTAAAGATAATCTGAACTCACTGATTGTTTTAGATATTGAAAACAATCACTGTCCGCAATAATTTTTATCTTTTCAAAATAACACATATAGAAAATGCAGAATACAAAAAGAAAATGTATAAAAACATAAAGACTCAACTTGTTAGATTAATTGGCATAAAGAATATCTATGAAATGTAACGAAATAATTTTTTCACCCACTGTCATACTTAATATATTAATTTTTAAATATTCGTTAATGATTTTACGACTACCATTTAGTTAAATATTTTGATTTAGAGAAAATTTTCGATAGTTTATTCTTCTTCATGTATACATAGCAGAGAGAATATTGATTTTGAATAGTTAGTTTTGAAAATGGCTATAATTACACGTTTTTGCTAATGTTTTAAAGTACATATTTCTAATCTCAAGTTTTTAACGATCAATTTGTGTGGCGTCCTGCCTATGTGTGCGTATATACGAATCTTATCATCATACTCAAAAATACTTATGCACTGAGAAAGAAATATACCGCCTTCATCGCGTACGAATAAGTAGTCATTTTCTAAATCCCTAAACTAGAAATATATATTTCTGAGCTATGCGTATAAGACACGCCAATAAGCTGAATCGACGAGATGATTGAGAATTTCTAGTCTATACATTTCTGGGTGGTGAAACAATATTCTGAATCCTTTGTATTGCGAGAAATTCTCACTAGATTTTCTAGAACTGGGTCATAAACCAAAATTACAGTTGCTAAAACTCGCCTCTTGCATTCGCATTTATTGCAGAGATTTTTAAATTGACCTCGATAATATATTCAAACTCTCTAAAATTTTAATAGGGGTTTCTGGAACTCGCATTTCATGGGGGCTAAAATTTATAATGATGACATGGAACTATTTTTACTAGAGCTATAATTTAGATTCTAGATATCAGTTACAGAATTTTTTCTCAGTGTGATCAAGAAGTTCAAGAATTTTATTTCAATTTGATATCACATAAGGATATTAATTGAAATTCTTTATTAACATCTAACTAATGATTCATGAATAGAAAGGGCATACAAAAGGTTTCAAATGCATTATGTCTACGGGAGAAATTTTTCGCATTTACATTCTAACATATTTCACTGAACTAAACAAAATGGTATTAACATATCTTTATTTACATACCTTAAAGCCTGTTTCGTATAGAATATGGTATGGAAAGTATTCAACGTACTTTTATAATGCCGCAGAAAATTTATATTTTAGGGGCTAGAAAGGAAAAATGCTCTTGACACATTTGAAATTGTATTCTACTTTTCTTCTTACTGAACTTAGTTTATTAACAATTATACGCTTATAATTTATCGTTAATGTACTGAGCTAAATAAAATTAATCAAATAAATTTCAAAGAGTAGTCTGGGCAAAATTTTCTGAATAATTTGAAATAAAATTTAATACCAATTTAAAACCTTTTATAAATGTAGCCAGAACGTTAAAACGGTGCTGTCTTGAACGTTAATGTATGCCAAATAAAACTGTTTTTAAAACAATTTACAGCGGATTTTAAAGTACTTTGAGAAGTTTAAATGCAATGCCTCTTCTAATCAACCTTAAACTGTAATAATCTCTCTTTATACAAATGCAGAATTTCGGGAAGTACTGTGAGTGCTACATTAGATTATTGTTTTAGCGAAAATAATTAATGCTGTTTACAGAAAAAAATTGCCTAAATGTAAAATAATTCTATGCTTTTTTATAAACAAGACAAGATAAACAAGACAAGAAAATGAGCAATTATCAGAAGAAAATTAGCGAATTTCATTTTTATCTGGGCAGAAATAAAGAAGTAAAGTTTTGGACTATATATATATATATATATATATATTCTGTATTTGCTTCTCAGCATGATTAACACACACAGACACACATACATATATATATTTAAATAATCAAAGAATGTTCAACTTTTTATGAAATAAGAATATGATTGGGGAATGAAGTTTAAAATCTATTTTGTTTTTACATAATACTCATTATCGTATTTTGCTCATACGTCTTATAGAATGACTTAAAAACCAAAAAAAAAAAAAAGATACCTTTTCATCTTTGAAACACAGATGACCAGATATAAGAATATAATCTTAAATGTAAAGGATTGCCTTGTTATTTATCAATTTTTGGAACAATAATTTGAGTATAATTTTCTCTATAGTAAATTAAAATATTCAGTTTTTTTATGTCTTACTTTTTTTACACATATATATAGATTACATACTATAAAAAAAGTACTAAAATTTGAATTACTATATTATACTGAATTTATTTTTTACTTTAAAATATATATGATAAAATATTCGATATATTTTATCGATATATAATACATAATTCTATATGCGATATATAATTTATTAGATATATAATAAACGACACAGTTTTCCTTAAAATATATACGATAACTCATTTTATTTTAAATTACATATAATAAAAAAATAAAGTATTCCTACAGAATACTTGAAGATAGAAGAGAAAAATCATTAGAAACTATAATTTTCAATTTATATACTTATTGAAGAATTAGTAGTTAGTTGATATAACGGTATTGTATTCCATTTTCTCATCAAATTAATTCTCTTCAGCATTGTTAAGTTTGACTATTTTTTTTTAAACTAGGTACTTATCAAGAAAATTTCTGTCATAGTTTAAATAATAAATTTTAAAATAACTAGGTCATAAACATGCATTCAGCATGACATTGCTTTCTTATCTCAGATATTTGAACTTTCTGATTTACATATAAATATACTTATTCAACATTTTGCTTTCCTTAAATGAAAAATGTGATAAACAATAAATAGGATAAAATAAAACAGTCGAGCACGACATTATTTTATTATAACAAGTTCTAAGGGTGAAAAATTTAAGATAACCATGCAATTTATTTCATCGCTTATCCCGAATAATCATCAGTTTTGTGAGCCCGCAAACTGGATAACATGTTCTTAGTCTAAAATAATCTTATGGAAAATGATGCTATCAATTTTACCACTATGTCGAAGAAATTGTGATACATTCGGGTGTAATGTGTTATTACATGCTAAATCTCAGCCGGAGGGTTCACTTTACGGACTAAACGGAATTTTGATAAAATCTATCGAGCAGTTTATCGTCTTTTTAAAGAAACATTTTGGAGAGATAGGAATCGCAAAATATATATATTTTTTTTTTAATTCAGATATGTAATTAAGAAAAGTTTGAGTGTATGCTTTAAAATTGTTGATAAGTGTATATATCATGAAAAATTCTAGGAGAATCTAGGAGAATAAGAACTTGTCAAGTTATGCGGATACCCCTTTAATGAGATTCTATTTCTCTTTAAATGCTCAAAAATACTATTTGCAATTTTTAATCACTATTTTATCACAAATGTAATTTAAAAGTTAAAGATTTTATTTGAAACTGACACATTTCGCAATTCCAAAATTATTTTCTGTTCTCAAAACTGGTAGATTGGATATGTTGGGTTCAGGCTCAGATTGCACTGGTGTGTCCAGAAGGTCAGAATTTTCCATAGAATTTTTTCAAACACACTGTGAATATGAGCTATAACCCTTTAGAATGACATTTCACCCAAGTCTAGTCCCATGTGTATGGTTTGAACTATACACCGACACCAGAATTATGTTAGCCTATAAATAAAAGAGATTAATGGATTAATACTTTTCTAATTTCCTCCACAATATATTTCTCTTTTATCAGATGAACTTAATACTGTTAAATATATTATAAATATAATGTTTTTTAAACAAATTTGTAATTTTAAATATATGTGAAAATAATATCTTTTGAACAGAATTGCAAATGAAAATAAATTAAATTTGATTCTTCCAAAACGTGCCAAATTGATAAAGTTTTGTTTTTCTCGATCAAATTTTATGTAAAAAAAAAAAAAAAAAAAAAAAAAAAAAAAATCAAAAAGGTCAAGTTTTCTTCGTTATTATAAAAAAACTTTTGATGTACGCCGAAAATTTTTCATAGCTTTCATTATCACAAGCATATAAAAGGTTTAAAATACTCTGTGTTTTTCATCTATTAATTACTGAAGACCTTTAATTTATCGAAACATTCTCAGTCCATAAACAAATATAGATTTTATTTTTAGCACTTTTTTATTCTTCATAAAACGTTTTCATTTTGGAGATATTAGTATTTGTTAGAAAAACATAGATTTAAAGTAGCTTTCGGCATCGATAAATATATCTGCGTACGTATTTAAAGAAAAAAAAAATCTTTTTAAGAACAACAGCACAAATTCTCTCCACTTTTTCCGATATATTTAATCCTTTTAATAGAATAAAATCCTTTCAACTGCAATTTAGTGCTGAATATGTAAATCAGGTTCTGAAGAGATTAAGTTATCACAGGAATTAGGTATTCAATAACTTTTTTCTTGTTTTTAAAAGAGTATATTTGTTACATTTTTCATAAAAGTATATGTATAATTAAAAAAATATATATATATATATTTCATTTTTTAACTCATCACTATTTCATTTTTTATATTCCATTTTCCTCTTTTTCATTGTGTGAGAAAGGGAGATTAAATGCTTTCAAATGAAAATTAATTTTCTTAAAATTGCATTTAAAGGTTTTTGTTGTTAATTATACTTAAACTGATACTTACATATATAGAGTATTTACAAAAGCATCAATTATGAGTATTTTATCTTTCAAAATTGGTCGAAAGGGTTAAAATAGGATTAAATTAAAGTTGTTTTAAAGTTTATATGAAATAATGTTGTAGAATAGAAGAATGAAAAGTTAATTAAATAAGTTATTTAAATAAGGTTGATATATAAGGAGGAATGCAAAATAATGCGCGATTTAAAAATAACTAAATGTATATTTAAAATTACATTAAATCTACAATATTTTGTAAAACCATGAAGTAATACTATAAACATAATTTAAAATATACAACCTTTAATTCTTCATGTTGAGTGCCGGACTAGTTTCGCATGGGGCGTCCCAGCTTTTTCACCGGCAAAACGGTGCTTGAAGTTTGACGAATTCACCACTTTAAAAACTCGGCACCACTGACGATCGAGTAGAGTCCCATCGTTGCCATTTCAATTATTATGATGAGATAAAATTTCTACAGACTCCCTGATCGCGGCGTAATTGTGGTTTTGATAATTTGCTATTTTTTTTTACATGTTCAAATTTAATATTTATATTTTCTTCTCTATTTACTTGCGTTAAAGCTGTAGTTATTTTTTCGGTTGCGATATCATGAGAGCATAGTCATGATTAAAGGTTGTATGTTTTAAATTAAAGGTTGCATGTTTTAAATTATGTTTATAAATCTACAATATTTAATAATACGTTTTGGGCGTGTAGTTAAATATATCTGCTTTTAAATCTCAATTATATCGTTTAGGAATGAAATGTAAAATATAAAAACTTTCATAATTTTTTGTCATACGGCGGAATTTGAGAGTTCACAATAAAGATATTATTTTTTTTATTATTATTCCAAAATAATATATGTATAAATTTTTAAGTGATTGGATGAAAATAAATATGCAAGGAGCTTTATGGGTAACTAATTATTCACAAAATTTGAGCTATAAGCAAAAGTAATTTAAAGTTTATAACTTTGTATGAATTTGAAATATTATTTTAAAAACTCTAAAAGAGTCATATGTTTCATACATTTTATACCACATCTTTCATTGACCGAACACTTCCGTTTTCAGAAGTTTTGTAAAATAAATAAAATAAAAACTTTATGAATTATTTTGAAACTTCGGGAATGTTAAGAACATGTTATATCTCATTTATTTCAGCAAAAGTTTTGCTCCGTAATCAAAAAGGATACCAGTAAAATATTAAAGAACATACAGAATATTTGGGATCACCCTATAAAAATTAATGCTTGAAATTCTTTCTGACTGTAACATGCGAATATATATATATATATATATATGTAACATAGAGGGTATTAAACCCAATACAAAGACATTTTTTAGTAAATTTCGCATTTTACATTAAACAAAACATACTGCAATACCACGATTTAAAAGTATTAAATATCTAAGGATATATCTGCATTTTTAATAAGCAATTTTTTTTTTACTGCACATGCGCAAGCTTTGACAAAATTTTATTTGTATTACTTTATTAGACAAATGTATTAAGCTACTTATATAAAAACTTCAAGGAGATATCGGGAACATTCTAAAAGTTTCCCTTGATAAAATGACCTCAATTTCAATTCCTCTTAATAAAAAGCACAACTATAAGGGGTTTTAATAAAATTCTTATTTTTATTCAATCAATCGTAGTGTAGTGTTTGTTGAAGTAAATAAATGTTTATAAAACATCCTATTATTTTCCTTTTTTATTGAGAGAGTAAAAAGAAACTCAGTGTTTTCTATTGACGATGATGTTTTGAATTTTTCCGATATTTACTTAGAATTTCCGTATAAGAAGCTAAAATTTCGTTAACGCTAGCGCATGTGCGGTTAAAAATTATTTAGTAAAAATATCTGTATTAGCTCACCGTATTAGCATACAAATTGCCCATCATAACTATAGTTGTAAATTCTTAAATGGGTCCATTTTGAACATTTTAATAATATTTTACACCTTTAATGGTCCATATTTATAAAACTGTGCTCTCTGATTTTGTTAGAACTACTATTTTGGATGCTGATTAATGGAAAAAAAATAGTGGTTGTCTTTTTAAAATTTTATTGAATTTAAATTAAATTTTATTAAATTTTAAATAAATTTTCTTATTAAATTTTATTGATATGTAAAAGTTTTAGTAGTTGTCAAATAGTAGAAAATTTTTTCTAGTAATATTTATGTTTTCAGATATCAGCACGATTTTTCTCAATTTTATTTTAATTGTTTTAAAAGAAAAATTGTTTGCACGTTCATTTTTTTTTTAAATATAAAATAAATATGTTCACTCATTCATTTATTTACTTTTGGCACAAATTTGTTTTTTACTTTAAAATAGTTTTAAAGTTAAAATGGAGTTTTTACATAATATTTTTTTAATCAATTATCCGATTGAACTAAAAAATACAGCAATGTAATAATTTTGATAAAATCTAATTATCCTGACTGACACAGTAACAAATTTTTAGCTTTATATATTTCAAATAAACACAAAAATATTTGCACTTTAATTTAAGATGTAGTACGATAAACGGCGACAACGCAAAATCGCTGTCTGAAAGAAATAGTACGCCCTGTCGTACTAATAACAACTGATAATTAATTATAATAAACAATGGTTGCTTTATATCGTTCACTGTTGCTATCGAGTTTATATTTTTCACCCTATGAAGTCTCATGTTTAATAATTTCGAGGTGAATAAATTGTTGTGTGTTTTTGCAGTTCTTAGTGTTTGACAAAGCGAGTACAAATTAAGCAAGCAACGTAGTGCTAAAATACGTCCGACTACAGCAGCACCAATCACTCACAGCGATCGGGCGGCGAAAAACCAAGCAGCGGTAACAAATTACGAGTTGACAAAAGAAAATATACAGTGAAACTCATTATTTAATTTGCAGGATGGGTTAGAGAAACTTTAAAATCCAAATTTGCATGTTATTGCCGTATCAGGTATATTAATAATATTTTAACCTTTTTGTCTAAAAATTTTTCCAGTCTGAAATAAAGATTTTCAAATGACACTTGCCTACCTAATTGACGGTCAGTCGGGTGGACACATTCCACCTAGAGACTGCACTGCTTACTATGTGCATGCTTTGGTGTTTGCTTGTAAATTTTTTCTTCATTATTTCTCAATTTTAACATTTGGTGCTTTTTATTACAATAACGTAATTTTTGTTTACGGAATCAATAATACAAACTATGATAAATACAGAAATAAAGAAAATCTTATTCATCTAACTTATCACATGAGAAATTATGGCAAAAATAGGAACAGCCAGAGGTATAAAACAAATCAAATGGAATTTGCCACGCTATATTATTTTGAGGAACATTTTATCACTTACTTCCGCTTTTATTTTTAAAGCATGATTTCACTTTCTTTTCTGGGGCGAATTTCTTTTTCCCAAACAACCACAATAACAGGCATAAACATTTCTTTTAAGATTTTTTTTTATCGAATATAATAACAAACACCAATGTAATTAGAAGATCCCAATTTTATAATAGTTAATTATATAGTACGGTTAGTTACTGTTGTACGCAGTTAGTTATATGCATAAAATAGCACATAGATTTTTTGTAGCTTCTTGGAATTAGTTTTTTCTTTTGCCTTTCTGTCGATAGTAACATTAAAAACAATCCTACACATTTTCATGTTGCCTTTGCTTTTAGCGCAAGTACACCAAATATTAATGTCAAGGTGAATAATAATATCTATTATTTTATTTCAGCGGTTTATATTAATATATAATAGAAAATTTATTTTTTATCTGGACAGTTTTGTATTCTCTGGAATGACAAGCGTAATAAAATGAAAACAAACTGTATACCAGCACAAAAATTATTTAATTTTCATATAGTTATCTTAATCTATATTTCAAACAGTTATGAAAATACATTTAGCAGAATGAATTCGTTAATGGGATAATACAGTTATCTTGCTTGGGCATATTTCAATTTCTCGAGTAATAACGCATCTACCCCTAGAATTTATAAAACATAGATTTTAATTGCATCATTTCACAAAACAACGAGAATATGATAAATCCTCAGTCACAAATACCCAAACAATGACCGAGATGTTTCACTCTCAAAATTGGATATGACGACTCGCTAAAATGAGGGTTAGGACCCGTTAAAGAATCTCCCACAAAGGTCGTTCCATCAAGGCCTAGGACCGTAACGTAATTAATAATTCTTAATCCATACGACTAACCAATCAACTGGAGTTCATGGGTTCGAACACTGGTTAACCTCGTTGACTTAGCCCTTCGAGGTTTGTCGGGAATACGGTATAGGATATCCTATAAAAACCCCCACAAATCACATTCCATCTAGGACTAAATGCTTAGAGTATGCAATCAGCGTTAAACCAAATACCAACGACACACCCGATCACAAAGTGTAAGTGAATTAATTATCGTTGTTATAATATTCTCACATATTTTTTCAGGTATTTTTCCATATTTACCGAAAACGTTATACCCATGACTAAATATTATTGTTAAAATATTTACACTGGATAATAATATATTACTTTTCTAAAAATATACACTTCTTATAAACAGAAGTAATACGACGCGACTGTTTTAAGAGGATTTAGTATTTTACTGAGCCTGAATATTAGTGAGAAACATTATACCCTATTTATGAAGTTAATGCATAATGATTATAAGAAATCTTGCGACTAACAACTAACAGCGAAAGTGAAAAACGTATCTTAATTTAAATCTAGATATAGAATTTTTACTTAACATTTTTCACCATAGTAATGGAAGACTTGGCGTGGGGTTGTAAAAACAAGATAAACAACATCGTCTAGAACGCCAACAAGAAATAATAAGAAAGCAGACAGCTGTTTTGGTAGCATTCATGCACTGACGACGCACGGTACGCTAAAAGCTACCGAAACAGCTCTCTGCTTTCCTATTATTTTTTGTCGGCGTTCTAGACGTTGTTGTTTACCTTGTTTTATTTTTCACCATAGTTCAAAATTACGAATATTTCCTATTTTTGATTCTTTTTACATTGCCTTTTGTAATATAATAATAATAATAATAATAAACTTGTAAAGCAATAAATTATATATACATATAGTTAAATAATTTTATTATGAGTAATAACCGTTAGAAATAAATTTTAATAATTTTATACACCTTTAAACATAATGGAATTCAAACATAATGTTAAGCTAAAATACAATATGTTTACTGATTTTTCAGCACTATCAGTTTTATTATAAGACTGTTACTGTACAAAATAACTCTCATAAATAGTCGTATTTTAGGAGATTATAATTCTTCGATTTTAGATTTTCATTAATTTGTCGATACATGTAACAGAAATTCATAAAATGTATTTAAATATCCTATGGACAATTCTTGACAAATAAGATCTCTTAATGTGTTTATATCGGATAACAATTGTAAAAGCCAAATCAAGAAATTACTTAAACAAAAAAAAAAAAAAAAAAAAAAAAAAAAAATCCACCATGTTTATAAAATGAGAAGAAAATATTTTAAAACGGTATTTTTTTTATGTAATTGTGCGTTATTTAGAGGAAGTTTATTGGATTTTAAAGATCCCATTTAGTAGTTACTCTTGATTAAAATGTCTGCTTTATCATATTTTTTTTTTATATATTATGACATTTTAATAAATAATAATAATAAAAATCTTTATTTATTTATTTTTATTCCCTTTTTTTTTTTAATTTTTTTTAATTTTTTTTTTTTTTTCAAAACCAATCTCTCGACATCAAAATGTTCGTTCTCCCCCTTCCCCTCAAAGCAATTGTTTATAAATCAGATTTTCTTCAAGCTTTTATTTAAATAAGTATTTTAGGGTACTTGCTTTATTTGTGAAATAAAAATAACGGAATAATTGATGTTTTACAGATGGAAAGGACAAGGATACAATAATATCTTGTAACAGTGAAAGAACTTAAGAAAAGATTTCATTAACAGAGTCTATAAAAATAATAATAATAATAATAATAATAATAATAATAATAATAATAATAATATGTTTTTACAGACTTAAAATACAAGTATTTCTTCCGAAGATATTTACAGTAATAAAAAATCTATTATTAAATGAAAGCTAATAATATTTTCTATATTTTTCGCCTGAATGAGCAAAAAAAATATTTTCAATCAATGCTTATAGCTCATGTAAGAATGTTTATGTTTAGAAAGGAAAATAAATGATTACTCTGAGAACAAATTACTGAAAATGAATGCGCTGAGGATTTTCTTGACTAATAAATTAATTCAGATTAATGTGAATCAAGATTAAACGAAATACGATTTTTTGCCTTTGACATTTCTTTAATCCGGAGTTCAAGAACACCATGTCCATTTTGTGAAAAGAGTTGCCCCCATGTCTTTAATGTCCTACAATAAAATAAATTTGTCATGAATAAAGAAAATGGACATGTTTTTATTTTACACTGTTTTATCTCCTTTAAAGTAACTGTCCACCACTGCTTAATGCTTTTATATAAAGCAGAAAATGCACATCAAGGACATTATGCTAACTCTTTTCTCAAAATGGACATGATGTTCTTTACCTCCAGGGTACAAGTTTATTAAATATTTAATTAGTGTCTTTTTTAAAATTAATATTTATTATTAGGGACTGTAAATAAGTGTATAACCATTTATGTCATAGGTTGAGTAGCACAACACATGTGTTATAAAACGCCATTCTTCTGAATGGCTTAAGCGAATCTTCTCGATTCTTTGTAATATAAAGATTGCAGGTTATTTTATCTAATCAAATGTCTTATTTAATAATTTCAAATCATTTTATATTTCAAAATAATAATCTTCAAACTGATATAATAATATTCTTCTTACCTGTGGAATTCTTCGACGTAAAAAAATGAAGACTAATAACGGACACTTGTTTTTCTAGAAATAATAGCTTCTTCTTTAAGATGAGAAAAATATATACAGTTTATTAAATAAAGTATTTACATGAAGAAACACTATTTACAAAAGGTATTTACATATTCGAAATTTCACGAAAACAATTTTCTATTCGTAATATTTTAATAACTAAGCCACCAGTTTTCTATTTCGTTATGACAATGGTGGTTCCATAAAAATAAATTAGGCCAAAGGTGGCCTGAGAGCATTCTATTTCAATGTGTTGCTCTCTTCACTAAAGACAAACTAAAACTAACTAATCTATGGGCTACCTTTTCTATTTCTTCAACGGTAGCTCCATGAATAATAAAATCAGGCCAAAAAGGCCCCGAGAGCAAACTACTATTTCATGACATTGCTCTCCATTCTAGAACAGAACTAAAACTAATGTCCCGTGAGAGTAAACAAAAGAATGTTCTTCGAATCTCATTTCAACGGGACCTCTGGCGCCCTCTAGTGAGGCAAAAGTATATCAATACCTAACATCCTCCCACCTTTAATTTTTTAGGTGAGAGCTAAAAAATTAAACAGTTAATTAATTAAGAAAATTTAAACTTATAAAACTACATACTAAGAAAAATTAAAGCTATAAACTACAAATAGTAAAAATTTAAGTTACAAACTAATGAAAATAAAGAAAAATAAAAATAAAATATTTTAAAGTTCAATGCAATTTTAAAACAATTGGGATTTTCTTTCGAAAAGTTTTTTATAGTTTTTGACCACTTTCAATTTATTGTCTCTTTTGCTGCTTGTATCACTGGATCCTCAGCATCTGATATCTCTAAGGGATAGAGTTTTTGAAGTGGTCTAATCAATGTCCCAGAATGCATTTTCACTTCCACAACCCTGGCACGGCCATCTCGGCTGGGAAAAATTTTCACTATTCCTATTGGCCACTGTAGTCTTTTCACACTGTTGATTTCTACTAGCACAATGTCGCCTTGTTTAACAGGCTTACATATCTGTCTACTTCGTTGTACCAACTGCGCTAGATACTCTTTTCGAAATCTACTTTGTAGTTGCCTTCGAACACTTTGGCAGTGCTTGTATCGTGCTCTCAGTTTTTTAGCACCAATGGCATCCAGATCTGGTACACCAATTTCTTGAATGTCTTGCATAAAACAAGAAGGTGTCAAAGGAATGAACTTGTCTGGTTCTTCTGATAGGTATGTTAAAGGTAGACTGTTCATTATGGCTTCAACTTCACACAAGATAGTAGAGAGATCTTCAAAATTGAGGGAAGATTTTCCAAGAGTTCTCAGTAGGAGGTTTTTTACACTTCTAATGAGACGCTCCCACCATCCGCCCCACCAAGCAGCGGTTGGGGGAATGAACTTCTATTTTATTGGAGCTATGTCATCCGTCCTTTGAATTTGATTCTAAAGAGATTGTTGGCACCGCGAAAGTTAGTTCCATTGTTACTGTAGATTGTTGAAATTCTTCCTCTTCGGGCAACAAATCTTCTTAGCGCTTGTATGAATCCCTCTGTTGAAAGATTCGTCACTAATTCTAAGTGTATGGCTCGATATACTGCACAGGTAAAAATGACTATCCATACTTTGGATTTATTTTTCAGGTAAAGAGGGTCACATAAGTCGATGCCAACAACTTCAAAAACTTTTGAGTCTCTGACTCTGTCAAAAGGTTGATGGATGGGAGGAGTAACAAATGGTTTGGAAGAAAAAATTTTACACTTTGTGCATTTTATCAATTCACTTCGGATGTTACGCTTTGCAGAAACAATCCAGTAATGTTCGCGTAAGATCGAACCAACTGTATGAAGTCCAGCATGGCAATTCTTCAAGTGGCAGTCTCTAATTAGGCACCTTACAACATGATGTTTTGATGGCAACAATATAGGATACTTGAAAGAAAAAGTGTCTTCTCGATCTAACAATTTTGTTTTGACTCTTAGAATATTGTCTTGATCTTTCATAACAACAAGTCCTTTTATTGTTTCTCGCACATCACCAAAACTTTCTAACTGTATGCGTGACCAGAGAAATTTTTCCGCCTCTTCCTTTTCTTCTGCCGAAAGTTCAGCTGGGAAAATATGATTTCTATTTCTACATTTTGTTGCAAATCTTCTTATCCAACAAATAATATTTACAAGTTTACTAAATTTCGATATTCTTTCATAATTCAAAAATGGATCTACATTTTGACTCGAAAATAATGACACTGCATTTTTCTTTCTTTCCGACATAACTAAGACTTCATTAGGGAAAATCTTCGGTTGGGGCCAGTTACTTTTTTCATCTTCTAGCCATTTAGGTTCCTCCCACCATCCCGATTCCACAAGGTATTTAGGACTACAACCACGGAAAGGCAGGTCTGCCGGATTTTGACTTCCTGGAACTAAGTACCACTGGTGAGGGTTCGTAAGTTGGCATATTTCTCTGATTCTGTTGCCCACAAAGGTACCCCATTGGTCATTTCTTTTAATCCAGGCCAAAACTGTCGAAGAATCAGTCCAAAAGTAAGTTGGTACTGTAGGGATATCCAAAGCTTCTACGACATACTTTGATAGTCTGGATCCCAACACACAGGCAAGCAGCTCAAGACGAGGAATCGTTAGAGCCTTTTTTGGAGCCAACCGCGATTTTGCTCCCAAAAATTGAATTGAAACTCTTTTTTCTTCTTCGCACCGTAGAAAAATTACTGTTGCATAGGCACTTTGACTTGCATCGCAGAAAATATGTAGGGTCCAATCTTCTTTATTTCCATAACCTATTCTTCTCGGGATCTTCAATTCTGTTAGCTGTTTTAATTCACTGTACCATTTCTGAAAGTCTCTTTGAATTTTCTCTGGAAGCGGAGTGTCCCATGCTGATTTGCTGGACCAAGATTCTTGAACTATTATCTTGGCTGGTAACAATGCTGGAGCTAGAAAACCGATGGGATCGAAAATTCCTTGAGTTATGGATAGAATTTGACGTTTTGATGGATTCACTATTTCTAAGTCAAATTTATTGCAGACCATCAAGCTATCATCTGTTCTGTCCCATTTAATTCCTAAAACTGGAATTGGAGTTGAGAAGTCTTCCTTTTCATTTTCTAAAGACAACTTTTCTATTTCTTTTACAGGACCGAATTGCCACAATCTTAGTTCCATTTTAGCTTCAGCCATGATTTCTGTTGCCTTAGATTTAAATTCTTCCAATTCGGACGTGTTGTTTACAGATGTGACGCAGTTATCTACATAGAATGACTTCTGAAGTTTCTGAGCAATTGCCTTAAGTTCTTCTGGACACCCATTCAAATGATGTCTGATAACTGCGCCAAGTAAAAATGGACTGGAAGTAATACCAAACACCACTCTATTATGCTGATAGACTTTAATTTCATTCGTCTTCTTCCACCACAGGAACCTTAAAAAATGCCGATCTTCCTCTTTTATTTCGATCTGAAGGAAGGCTCTTCTAATGTCGGATACAACAGCGATTGCCTTTTCTCTGAATCTTAACAATATTGCGGGAATCTCTTCTAATAAATTTGGTCCTTTAAAGAGACAATCATTCAGTGACGGTGCTCTTCCGACTTTGCATGATGCATCAAAAACTGGTCTGATGGAGGTGGTAGAACTATCAGGCTTGATGACTGGATGGTGGCATAAGTAGTGTTCCCTAACTTCTTTCAGTTCTGTCTGAGGGACTTCCTGTATGACATTTTCTCTTTGCCATTCCTTGAAAATTAGATCGTAATCCTCGAATTTATTTAATTTCTTTAATCTTCGGGTAGTACTGAATAATCTTCTTTCCGCTTCATTTCTATTTGAGGGAATATTGACATTGTTGGAAATCCATGGAAGGCCCACTCGATAACGACCATCTTCATTTCTGGTGAGTTGTCTAAGAAACATATCGTGGGCTTGCTCTTCTTCTTCTCTTTTGGACAAGGTTTGTGCAGGGTCGTTGATTCCTATCGTTTCGAGTCGCCACAAGTCTGGAACATTCCAATCTTTTATGTACAGATTTGTCATTAATACTGATGTACCGCTATTCAAGCAACCCTGAGATGGAAGCCCTGTTTTTCCACAAACTGTCCACCCAAGTTTGGTTTCTATCGCTGTGAGTCCATTTTCTAATTGCTTGACTCGACCCGTTAACAGTTGACCGTAAACGTCACTCCCGATCAAGATTTCTATTTCTGTACTACCAGGGCCGATATCGGACAACCACAGCTTATTTTTCTTGAGTTCTCTGCACAGATTTCCCTTTGGAATTCGAGGAATTTCACCACAAATTTTTTCTTGTTCTAGAAGATCAAGTTCATGCATGGAATTGACCCGATTATTCGATGCACCTACAGCAACTCTAAATATATTATGCTGTTTAGCTTCTATCTGTGCACCTCCAAAAACTGTATGGGCAATTATTTCTGTACCAATGGGTTTTAGCTTGAGCTCTTTTGCAGTTTTCCTCAAGATGTAACTTTTCTGGGAACCACAGTCCATAAGACAACGCACCCTTTTTTGGCCTTTTCCCCCCTTTATATTTATTTCTAACGTCATAAGGGCTATTTCCTGGGAGCATTGTTTGGCGACAGTGTTCTGTATTACTTCGGGAGGTTTGCTTCTACTATTTTCACCCCCTTTCCTTATCTCTGGACAAAATAGTTCTGTGTGTGGTTTCGAACAAACGTGGCACTTAATAAAAACCTTGCACGTTTTTGCCCGGTGTCCAAAACGCAAACATTTCAAACAGCAATTTTTTTCTTTTACTTTATTTTTCTTTTCGTCAAGGGAGAGCGATCTGGCTGTTATGCAGTCTTTACTCTCATGCGTTTTTCTGCAAAATATACAGCTTAATTCTTTTGCAGCGAATAAGCCTGTAGCAGTGGGGACCCTGTTATCTCTCTTGTGGAATTTATTTTTAACATTTTCCTTGGGTGAATTAATTTCAAAACCCGACCTGGCTAATTGTAACCTTTCTTCACCTGCCACTTCCCTTTTCAAAAAATTCAGCAATAGTGACAAGTTCGATTTCTGTGTGGTTTCCTTATCATCTAACTCAGTAGAATCTTCCCTGGCCCCAACATTAAGTCTTTGAAACGTTCTAATAATATCTTCGGGTAAACAGGATTCTATCATTGGGTACAGCCACGCAGAGTTCTGATCAATGTTTACACCCATGCTTTCCAGTGATCTCAAGTGTGCTTCTATCTTGGTCACTAAATTACACAAATTTTTGCTATTTCCCCTAGTCTGTACATTAGCTGTAATTAATTTCAAAAATTCTCGAACATATACTTCGATTAAGATATCTTTATCCCCATAGCGTTCTTCAAAAGCCTTTACTGCCTTTAAATAATTTTCTGATGTTACGGGGTAACTTTCGAGTAATTCTCTGGCTCGAGTTCCTGGTTCTATGCACTGTAAAAGGTACTGAAATTTGTCAGCGTTGTCTAATTCTTCATCCTCATGAATTTTCTTAAATTGGGCCCAAAAGGGCAAATAATTTATTAATTTTGAATCAAATTTCTTGATAGCTAATTTTGGTAATTTATATCGCTTTGTTTTCAAGTTTGTTTCGCTTTCTATTTTATTTTGGCCTGTGCAATTAAAATTTACACTTGAATTCATTTTTTCATTAATTAGTCTTTTAACTGTGATAAATTCATCAGAGTATGCTTCGCTTTCTTCGGCTTCTTTTATAATCAAAGCTTCATCGCATTTACTATCTTCCGACATAATGTCTAATATTTCATTGTCGAGTGTCTTTAATTCTGTTATTACACCCTCTAATTTATTTAAATTATCTAAAAGTATACCCCTCTCAAGATCTTCTTTATCTAGTTCTGTTTTTAAAATATTTAAAGTTTTAGTAAAGGAAGATCGTAATGGAGTTCTTCGCCTTTTTATTTTTTCCATTTTTTGATTTTTAAACAAAAACAGAACAGTTTTATGTTAATTAATCAATTATTCGTTATTTATGCCTTTTAATTTGAATGTAAAAACTTTCACTTTTCTATTTACCAAGAAGATTTTATTTTAAGAACAACTTGTAAAAAATTCTATTTTTGAGAGCCATTTTCTTTTCATAAAAGGTAAACAAAAGAAAATAACATTTTATTATTTTTTATTTTACTCTTATAGCAATATTTATTTTCAACTGAATGATAATTTTTATTTATTTAATAACTGTAAAAATTTATTGAATTAAACAATCACCAAATGTAATCCAAAAAATAAAATAAAATCGAAGCTTCTATCTTGCACATTCTGTTTTCATTCATAAATTCTAAAATAATACTTTATTTCATAATCATTGCGAAACAAAAAATAAAACAATAAAAATTCACTGCAATCAGATTTTGACATCATCAAATATTTAACCATGAAAAAATGCTTTTTTATTCTTTCTTTCATCAAATGATGCTTCTTTTTCAAGGTCAACTCAATACTCAATTGCTTATTTTTTTTTTTACTTTTATTTTGACCTTGATAAATTTACGTTTTAAATGTACAAATAATAGAACGAATAAAAAATCTTGTTTTATTTCAATCAATCAGTCACTTTTAATTTTATTTACTTTGAAAAAGGAATATTCTATATTCTAAATAATTTCAATCTTAGATATCTTTTGAAAAACATTTCATATAATAATAATATAATCTTTAAACCATTTATTATTTCAAATGAAAATAATTCTTTTCTTTTCAGTTGATATAAACAATATATCCTGTATTTAATATAAACAATACATCCTGATGTGGCGGACGCCATAAAATTATGTTATAAAACGCCATTCTTCTGAATGGCTTAAGCGAATCTTCTCGATTCTTTGTAATATAAAGATTGCAGGTTATTTTATCTAATCAAATGTCTTATTTAATAATTTCAAATCATTTTATATTTCAAAATAATAATCTTCAAACTGATATAATAATATTCTTCTTACCTGTGGAATTCTTCGACGTAAAAAAATGAAGACTAATAACGGACACTTGTTTTTCTAGAAATAATAGCTTCTTCTTTAAGATGAGAAAAATATATACAGTTTATTAAATAAAGTATTTACATGAAGAAACACTATTTACAAAAGGTATTTACATATTCGAAATTTCACGAAAACAATTTTCTATTCGTAATATTTTAATAACTAAGCCACCAGTTTTCTATTTCGTTATGACAATGGTGGTTCCATAAA
The DNA here is from genome assembly GCA_963930645.1 of Salticus scenicus. Lineage (NCBI taxonomy): Eukaryota > Metazoa > Arthropoda > Arachnida > Araneae > Salticidae > Salticus > Salticus scenicus. The sequence continues at coordinate 274,993,754 of OZ005650.1, read as the reverse complement.
AATAAATTAGGCCAAAGGTGGCCTGAGAGCATTCTATTTCAATGTGTTGCTCTCTTCACTAAAGACAAACTAAAACTAACTAATCTATGGGCTACCTTTTCTATTTCTTCAACGGTAGCTCCATGAATAATAAAATCAGGCCAAAAAGGCCCCGAGAGCAAACTACTATTTCATGACATTGCTCTCCATTCTAGAACAGAACTAAAACTAATGTCCCGTGAGAGTAAACAAAAGAATGTTCTTCGAATCTCATTTCAACGGGACCTCTGGCGCCCTCTAGTGAGGCAAAAGTATATCAATACCTAACAACATGTTATTATATTGTAAATAGGTATATATTTAAAGCAGAATACTTTTCAATATGTTAATAATTTTTAATAATTTTTACTTTCTTCTATATTCAATAGAAGAAAGTATTGGATTCGGAAAAATAATGGACTTCTGGTTTTTGACAGATTTACACGTTTTGAGAGGTCTAGAACACGATTTTATCATTTTAAGAAAATGTCTGTCTGTGTGTGTGTGATAAAAATTTTTGGCAACTGTATCTCCGGAACTACTACTCAGAATTGCATATAAATTTATATGTAGATGCAACTTGACCTAAATTGGTGCCTACCAACTTTTGATGTCAACTGGTCAACAGGTGGCGCTGCTATACAGCGATTTTCGCAAGTTAAAGGGAGGCTATATCTCAGGTTCTATTGAGTATAATCAAACAAAACTTGATATGTAAGAAGGTCATTATGAGACATTATGCTGATTCAATTTGAATGCTTATCAGTCAACACGTGGCGCTGCTATACAGTGATTTCTGCAATTTAAGGGAAGTCAGAAATCACTGAACTTGCACAGCATTGCATATAATTATATGTAGATGCACCTTGACATAAATTAGTTCCTATCAACTTTTAGTGTCAACTGCTCAACAGGTGGCGCTGCTCCTCAGCGATTTCTGCAGTTTAAGGAAAGGCTATATCTTAAGTTCTACTGCGCGTAATCAAACAAAACTTGATATGTGAGTACGCCATTATGAGGTCTTATGGTGATTCAAGTTGGACGCTTATAGGCCAACAGATGACGCTGTTATACTGGAAATTTCCTCGATAACGGAAAGGCTATATCTCATCTTGTACGGCATATATCTGTACGAAACTTGATATGCGAGATAACCATTATGAAAATGCATTTTTTAAGATGTTATTTACAGACAATAAAACTGTCTTTCTTTGGATATTTAGTGTTAGTTTTCTCTAAGATGAAAATCATTTGCATTCATCATGTTAGATAATTTTAATAAATAATAGTTTTAATAAATTATTTGCACTTAGTGAATTTGTATAGGAAAATATAGAAGAAAGTCTTGTGGTGGCCACAACTTGCTAGTTTTAAAATATTTACATTACTCTATTGAGGTTTACATAAAAGTAACGAAAACAAATTTGTATAAAATTGTAAATTTTGACAGACAGCAGGGCTGCTAATATAACACATACTACTTCTCTATTTAATATTTATTCAAAAACGAAGAAGAAAAAAATCGACTTAATCTTTAACATGAAAAAGTTTAAAGGCTAAATTTTTATATATAAACAAATAAAAAACACATTTTCTTTTAACTATTAGTGAATATTAGTTGTAATTTGCTATTGAATTATTTTTTCTAGTCCATTTCTTAGAAAATAACATAAATTGGACACTTCCAGTTCTCAATTCTCCAGTTTCAAATCAAATGTGTTCTACATTTCCTTGAAAACTTAATACGTTACATACCCCACCCTGAATAAAAAAACAAGACAAACTAGACAGTATTGTTTCCGATAAAAAATAAAGATTTCCTTCTTTCAGATTTTCCTTCTTTTTCTGGCAATACCTTTAGTCGAGAAGTCAAAAGGCTAACTAATAATGACGCTATTGATGAATGCATGGGCATGGTGTGAATGGCGTCTGGTACGTTGGCGTCTAATTATAACAGCTATGTTACAATCTAATTACTTGTCTTGTTTTTAATTACGGTTTTTGCCAAAACTAAACTAAAAAATTTATATTTTGAAAAGGGAAACTATGAAATACTTTTTGCTTGAATACAAAAATATTTTTCTTACACTAAATGTCTGTCAACGAATGTGACATTTGACATAATTGTAATTGATGTCTTACCTGCTTACACCTATATGTTATTCTCATGAAGAATTATTCATATTCTTTTCAAAAAGAAAAATAATTTTTACGTTAGTAAAGGAAAAGTGTAAAAAAAGTTTAATATATTTGCTGAAATAACCTAGCAATTTATGAAGCATATGTAATTTTAAACTGGTTTGTACATGACAACTTAATGACGTATTGGCCCCGTGAAACAGAATTTTGTATAACTAACGTTCAATATATACATATAGAATTGAAAGACAATTAGGACACTAGTCATGAAGACCAATTTTAAATGACAGAGCATAACACTGTTTTTACTCAAGATTTGAATTTTCATAAATTTCATTTCTTTATTCGGATCAATCCATACACATAGTTTTGTTAAAATTTGGAATTTTTTAATGGAAATATTTTCTTTTAATGCTTTTATTTACTTTGTTATACTTTATTTCTCTCTTAATGTAAAACTTTCACTGCTTTATTATTATTATTTTTAAATATTAAATATTATTAAATTATTTTGTGACGATCATGCAATAGAAAAAAAAATAAGTTTTATTAAAATGTTGTTATATCTAAGCAATTATGGGTGTAATTTTTTTTAAAAATATAAAATAAGTTTGCTAAATGAATATTTATATAGTTGTTTGTTAATAATTAGAATACTTGAAATGTCACAAAAAGGTTTCCCGTTTAAATCTGAAACACCGCGCATTAACATTGTCGACTTTTACGTATTTACTCAAAATTTCTCAGCCATTGCTGAGAATATTGTATGCTATGCTGATTTATAGAGATCAAATAAGTACATATTTTACATGTATTTCATCATGAGAATTGGTATTTATTTCACTATAAAGGAATCATTAGTAATAAATGCTTTTCATCTTTAATACTGATTATGTCATTTTTGAATAGTTCATGACTTGCCGACTGTCATGACTTTAAAGTTGCGATTATATATAATCATAACTCTCATGAGTCTCTCTCTCTCGGATTAAAAGTGTCTTTTCTATATTTCTTTCCTTCTTATTGTAGTTCTCCTCCTTCTTTTTTTTTTTTTACATTTTACTTCTATCCCCACCCCCCTTTTCCCCCCCATATTTTTAATTAAAGCAACTTTAACATTAAAAGCAAGACTTAGTTTAATAATAATGACATTATTATACAAAATAACTCAAAACTTCATAATTACTGAGCAGAATAGAATAGGGAATGATTTATGCCATGCTGATTGATATTTTTTAAATAAAACATTTGAATTCAAAACAAACATTCACGCAGTACATCGACATTTAGAAATTTTTATACATAAAATATAGAGAAATTTGTTATAATTACGTATAATTAATTAAGTAGTAATATATGCCTTTTATCTTCAATCCTGATTGTGTCATTTATGAATGGTTTATAACTAACTACTTATAAGTCGTAATTATATGTAATCAGAATTCATTAAAAGTGTCATTCCTATGTTCCATTCTTTTCATTTTTATTTTTCCTTATTTTCTTTACATTTTTAAATAAACTAACTTTAACATTACAAGTAAGATTTAATTTCTAAAAGTAAGATTTAATTGATGACACGATTACATCAAAATAAACTACACGAATTTATAAAGAAATTAATGGAGATTAAATTTTTTCAATAGTTAGAACTAAATTTTAAAACCGATACCGGGATTTTTTCACTTCATATTTACCGTACAGTAGCACATTTTACAACTTTTCTGAAAACATTTACTTGATTATGGATACTTATTTAAGTCACGTATAATGCACATGATTTCTTCAGGGTGGAGCACGTCAAACAATATATAGCCTTAAGCTTATTTAGTAAAAATAAGATAGCACTTTCTTTCTATGTTTTGGGAATGCGTCTTAGGCCAATTAACTTGAAACGTTATTAAAAAAAAATGAGCAGAGTATTAATTACATCTGGATTTACACTTTCTGTTATCTTTCGATAAAGACACTTACGTCATACTTTTTAACATTTCAGTGTTGTAATATATACATAATCATATGATATAGATAAAATTCAAAAAACAGGATTTCATTTATGTCCACCGAAAAGTTTTTGAATTCTTTATAAGTTCTTAACTATTAAATTAATTATTAAGTAACCTATTTTCCAATTTTTCAAGGATATCACTTTTTCAACTCCACCGTTCCAGAGCAGAATATTTCGTATTATTAAAAACCAATCACATAAATACTAATCAAGCACGATACTGATAAAAATTTGATTGCCATGTGTGTAGTGTGCGTGTGTGTTTTCTTTTTAAAGCTCTAGCCCATATTCATGCAAGTTACGGAGAAAACAACAGAAAATTATGAACCACTAGGTCTACGTGCGCCATCTGGGATCGGATCTGTCACATTCTCTCTACCAGATTTGATAGCAGAACCTATCGGTCACTGGCTGGGTATCAGCGTGCCAACCTGTAGGCCTTCTAACACTAACTTTCAAGAATTATTTTTTACATATATGATAGTCGATTAAAGTCCAATATATACATTTCGGTAGTCGAATATACATTTAGACAAACATTACAAATAAAAATTTCTGATGGATATTGAATAAAAGACTCAACAAGCTGGCAACATTGCTGGACATTTGATTTTTTGTAGCAGAAATTAATTAGCTTTAATTATTGATTTTGATTTACCGATTAATTAGTCCATGTGAAACAGAGTTTTTGATTACAGACGTTTAACAAGGTCACTCATTTATCTGCCTTCAAAAAATATTTTGCAAAACTGATTCAATTAACTTCTCGTTTTTGTATTAAGAGCTTTCAGTTTTGTGTCATATTGTACTGGGAATCTATTCAAACTAATTATATGTTTTTCGTATTAATAACTTGTCCAACCATTGAATAATGTATCTTGTATCTGGTTACAATTTTTATTGTTCTGCCTTCAAAATTACATTACCTTGAGACAGTGTCGTTCCACCATATTAAAAAGTACGCGAAAGATAAAAATGTCAGGTGTCAGGATTTTGATTAAACACCTGTACAATATTATTTTCTGTAACAAGCACTATTTCCAAAGCTTTTCCACTCTAATTTTGAACTTTCTTTTTTCTTTTAGTATTTTCATAATGATTTAAAGTATTTTGGTAAGAAAGAATTATTGTCATTAAATACCAACGTACATTTAAAACCTTTATATATACTATTAAATAAATAAATATACTAACAAGTTGGAATTAACTTATTTTTAAAAATACCAACTTTAATCAATATATATTATGTATTGATATTTTTCGATTTATATATTTCATAAATGTTTTTCCCACAAGAAAGATGCCTTCTAAAACTATTTTTTCGGAATGGTTAAGTTATCGAAATATTTAGCAACAGCAATAATACATACATATATATATATATGTGTGTGTGTGTACGGGGCACAAGTTAAATAGTTTGCAGAAATTTATTTTAACACTGAACAATTCATTAAGAAAACTTTCTTTTTATAATTATAATAATAAGAGTAGAATAATCTTAACAAAAATACTTTTAAGAATTGAATGTATTTTAATTATTATTGTTAAAACTTTGCTCTAATATTACCAGGCCAGGAAAAACGACATTTCAGTATATCCATATTTATTTATCTATGGCCATTGAATTCAGTGTTAAAAATGTTTTACATTGAAAATGACATTAAGCTTAATACCAGCAAAAAACTAAATTAATATATTTTAAATGTTAAATATCAATGCGTTTTATTTTGCTATTATTAATTTATAAACAGGAAAAAAAGCTCAAATGTTTTCACAAACGAGGTAAATGTATTAGTGATAAAAAATAGTTAGCCTTTCAGGAATACTAGAAGCCTGTTATGTACAATGGAATGTAAGCTTTGCCAGCAAATAACGACTAAATTCTGAAACCAAAGCAATGTTTCAGAAGATTTAAGATTGTGGTTATGAAGCCTAACATAAACAACCATAATCCTATTTATTAATCCAATGTTATACAGGCTTCTTATCTACAGTAATTGTTTGTACATTTGTTCATTTACAAATGTATAGAATTCATAATAATATAAATTACCTTTAATGATGATACGTAAAACCCCTTTGATCAACATTAAATTTGCAGAGAAAATTAGAATATGTTTGATTTTACGTTTTAACGTTTTAAACATTGATTATTTAACTGAATTATTCATTTTTTTTTTTAATGGCTTTGTTATAAACAAAATGATTCAGGGAAGTTTAGTATAATAAAAATATAAATCTTGGGTATAGTTGTACTTGATAATGAATGAAAAAGTTTTAATAATACAAAAACAAACATGTAAAATTTGTAAAATTTATCTTTTAGAGTTTTTTCTTGTGTGTGTGTGTGTGTGCGTTTTCTAAAATTTTCAAGCTAAAGCAAAATCTTTTATAAATTCAGTTCATTTGCTTTTCTGTAATTTGAATTCGATAAATATTTTTAGAATATCTCGAATTTGTCGTGTCTTTTAGGTTTACTATAGCAAGTTTCTCATTGAAAATGGAATAAATAGCAAGATTACTTTTTGAATAAGGAATCATAAAATAATTTGAATACATTACGGTTTATGAAAAGTACTTTTTAAAAGCATATTTCATTATCGTCCTGCTGCACAAAATATATATATATAAAAATAATATGTATTATTCAGATGCGCAAAAGTGTTTTTACAGAATAACGTACGATTAGTACTAATGATTAATTTACAGATATATTTGTTTCCATAAGAAATTAAATTACGCAATTTTCGAAGATTTGTATTGAAAGTACAAACGTGTGCAATGTAAATAAAATAAATAAATAAGTGATAAATTGCAATAGAAATAAATATTTAAACCTTTTTAGTAATACAAATTGTTATGTCCAACTAAAATCAACAAATGAAGTGAATGTAAATAATTATTTCTTTTCGCACATTTAGTAAAGTTTAATGAAAAATATCTGCAATTTTTTAATATCATATTTTTAAAACTAATATATTATATACATATAAATGATATAAACTAATATGATATAGAAGCAATACAATAAGCACTTTTAATAACTAAAATCCAATATGAATGTGAACATGATCTTACCAAAATGGATTTCAATATTAATTCATACTTGATATATGAAAAGCAATATTTGTCAGGCACAATCAGAAATATGGAATAGTAGAAAGATTTCAAACAAATCACTTACCTAAAAAAGTATAAAATACTGATTAATTTATTAAAATAATTATGATTACAACATACAAGATAAAATTTTATAAAATATTTCTTAGACATACACACACTTACATAGTATTAAATTTCTTTCATAAATTTAACTCATATAAATTTTATATAATTACTTTTTGAATGAGATTTACAAAGTTAGAATTTCTTACCATTGTCTCATTTAATTAACTTACATTCGTTACAAAATTAAAACGGAAAATGAACAGCTGGTGTTTAAAATTTTGTACGAATATTAGAAAAAAAGTTAATATTCTTCTTCGAATATTTCATATAAATTTCACAAATATTTCAGAAATCAAACGATATTAATACAAATATTTAATTTCACCTTAGGGTACTATATTTTCTATATTGAAGAGTATTCGTAAACGATATTGGTTATATATTCTGTTGATGAGAAAACTTCGCCAGATTTTTATATATATGTTGTTTAGTTCCCTTTTTAGAACATTATGATTTGAATAATTGACGTAAACGCATTTCATCAAAACATCAGAATTACCTATATGTTTTGTGCGTAAAACGTTTTTGAAATGAAAAAAAAAAAAGTAATAATAATGATACACACAAACAAGTATAGTTGCAACTAACGTAAACAATCTCCCCCCCCCCCCAAAAAAAAAAAAAAAAAAAAAAAAAAAAAAAAAAGCACAGAAAATACTTAGCACTATAAAGCTAAATTAAAACACCTTTGATAAAACAGAAACCACGAGGAATAACAGACAGAACAAGTACAACAAATTCATTAAATGTCAGTAGGTGGAGACATGGTGACACCTTCATAACTTTTGTCTTCAGGTTTTCCAACCTCATTAACTTTCTCTCTTTAATGGGCACAAAGTTGTATTGCAATGTTTTGAATGAAAGTGTGTTAAAAACCTGAATTTTTTCATCAAATGCTTAGAAATTTACTCAAAAAATTATTCAGAAGAACTACTAACTATAAACAATTTAAATTTAAATTTTTAATTTTTAGATACACAGCAATAAAGATTTAATTTCTTTTTTAGATTTAAAAATTAAGTTAGTTAAGCAATCATTGAATATGACTCTTTATCATAAAATGTTAAATTTTTATTTTATTTTATTTTTAACTAACTAGTTATGAGGTATAAATGTTAAAGTTTTAAAAATAATTTATTTTTGCAAAATGCTAAGATTGGAAGAATTTGCTACAATTTTGATAATCAGGTAGTTGTGTTTCGCAATTTATTTGATATCGCGAAATCAAATGGTTATTTGTCGTACATTATAACTGTTATCCGTAACTGTTAAGATGCTGTAAATATGTTTCTATTGGTATTTCTCTGTGCTTACGTTTATTCGTAATTATTATAGTTTTTTGGTAACTGCTTTTTAGTAACTTTTTATAAGTTTTTATAACTGTAAATACTTTTGCGTAGTTTTAAAACTTTTTCTTTTGTATCTGAATAAATTTTCATTTTGTAGCCTGAACTATAGTGGTAAATTCTTTTCGCTTGGTAAGATGTAGGGAGTTAAGCTACTTTTTGTTTTCGATAGTAATTCTTGAAACACCGTATTGTTTCCACCCTGCATTGAAGAGCTCCCCTGATGATGATCTCGATGTTTTTTGAGTTAATTAATATTTTATGTATGGTTTCATTTTTGTGTTTCATGCCTGCATTACATTTCATTATTTTTTTGCATTTAATATATATATATATATATATATCATATGTTTAATGTATAACACACACACACATATATATATATATATATATTTATATATACTACTAATATTGAAATTTATACGACTTTTGAAATGTACTTTATTTTTACTATTTTACAAATATTAATTTTTGTCTAATTAATTATCTACCATTTTATTCCCTGTCTATCAATACTTGTTCCTCCAACATACATTTTTAGATAATTTCAATGTACGCATTAATATTTAACTAAATAATAATTTTAACATGATGAATTATGTATATATTTAATTTATATATTTAATATATACTGTGGTTTTAATTATCGTGTTATTTATTATCTACTATTTTATCATCCTACATATCAATACTTATTTCTTCGTTCCAACTTGAATTTTCTCTTAATTTTCAATTAGGCATAAATATAACGTTTACGACAAATACCTAGCCTGTACCGTGTATCACACATTAAATTTAAGAATATATTTTCCATAATTTCAATTTCAATTTAAATAATAATAATAATAATGATAATAATAATAACTCCCCACTCTATTGTTCTCTGAAGAAAAAATAAAATAAAATAAAGGAATAAAAATAAAACTAAATTAAGGTTAAAATAAAAATGTATTCAAATGTTCATAATTTTTGTGACTTCAAAGTAATAAGTATAGAAATTATAATTATTCAAAATAGTTTAATGAAACATATTAAAAGACAAAAAAAAAAAAAAAAAATACTATCATCTGATTAAAAGAATTTCTTGTGATGGAATAAAGATTTCGCTGTCGCATCCTTTCAGATGAAATATTTATTGGTTTAAAATATAATGAAATGAACATTAAACTAGTCAATGCTTTTGGTATCTACCTGTATATTATTATGGCTACAATATTTATTTATATGCTGACTCATACACATACAATTTATGTATCACTGTTTATGAAAGTTTCATTGAAATTTGAAACAGTGTTTTAAAATAAAAAGTTTAAAAATTCCTAACACTCAAATTTTAATAATACTGTGTTTTATTATATATATATATATATATATGCATTATATATATGCATTTATTATATTATATATATATATATATATATATATATATATATATTATGCATGGCTAAAATAAGTTATTTTTTTAATAAAAATATCCCTAATTTCGAACTAACCTTTTGCTTTTTAAACTTTTAATTCACTTAATTAAAGGAAATATTATTAAAAGCATCTGGCGCTAAAGCTGCAACATTAGTTAAATTAAGCTTTTTATTTTGCCACCTGAACTTGAAACTCGACATAAAACTTAAAACAATTTTGCGCAAGACATATTCATTTCCAAAACTATTCATAATGTTCCGTATACATTCAAGTGAAAAGTGTGTGAAAGGTTTATTTTTTTGATAAATTTAGGTTATACCTTTCAACATATATTTTGCTACTTAACACAATGCACTTAGCTTTCTAACCATAAATGTTCAGCATCACTCATTTCTTTTCACTTTGAAAGAAACTACATACATAGTTTGATAGGAAGTTCTTTGAATTTCTTTTTTCTATCGAATCGCAGTTTGACAAAATAGTTACAAACAGGTCACAAAAGTGATTCAGTGGTAAAGTGAAGGAAAGAAAAGATAAAAATAAAAACTTAATATTTGTAACAGAACCATTGCGAAATATGCTTCAGAAATAACAGTTCAAACTTGCTTCTTGTCTCCATGGGTTATACTTTGAAAATACGCTCAGAGTATTTCAGATTTATTAGATTTTGAAAATGTTGAAATGAAAATTGTAATTTAAAATTCACACATATATATATATATATATATATATATATATATATATATATATATATATGTGTATTATAACAGTCACTTAATAAGTTAATTAATATTATATGAGTCTATCGTGCATTTTTAAAAAATAAAGCTATATAAAATTTCTTGATAGGTATAGCTTTCTTAAGAACTAACAAATCTTTTTTTTTTAGGTAGTAACTGCTCATTAAAGAGTATAAGAGTATATAAAATTCAAGATAATTTAAAAAGCTGCAAATGCTTCACACCTTTCATATGAAGCAATTACAGTAGACTCTCATATAACGCGGGGGATACGTTCCGCGTAATAGAAAATCGCGTTATAGGAGACATACATTGAGCAGACGATTTCATTCCGCAATGAGACCAAAAGCGTCGGGTGTTGGCATAGTAACGGAGCAATCATTCCTTGAACAGGTTGAAAGTAGAAAAGATGTCGTCACGTGCTTCCTTTATTTTACGCGTTATACGAGTATTATCGCGTTGTATGAATAATAGTCAAAGATTTTTCGTCGTTTTATAGGAAATCGCATTTTGTGGGAGCGCGTTGTACGAGATTCTACTGTAATGGTAATCTCGTCAATGATTAGATGTACATTAATGTAATCGGTTAACTGAGAATTAACAAAAATGGCGATGACAAATTTTTTGTATAATTGTAGGTTATTTTCAGCTTTTGACCAAAACGTTTGAACGGAAAATTTAAACTTTTCTTCATTTTACATATTTATTTATTGTGGGGAGAGACAGACAGGTTAAAAACTAAATCATTTTGATAACAGTTCTTATTTTATTACGTTACCTAAATAATGTACTTGTATTTTGCTTGATTTGTTTATGTTTACTTATGTTTTTTCTGTACTGCCTTATAATAATAAATAATAATAATAGGTCTATTGCCATTGAATTTGGTTGTGTTACTGAAATACACAGCTTAAATTTACTATTTAAAAATGATCGTCACACATTTTCTTATTTAAGATGACGCGTTAAAGGTTTAAATACAAGGCTATGCAGAGTCCAATAACGGCTCAAAATATATTTTTTAAAGTAAATTGGAAAATAAAAACCGGATTGCTTTAAGAAACTACTGCGCAAAAACAGTTATCTAAAGTGAATCAAATAACGTATGATAATGCAAAAATGCATAATACTTGGTTCATTTAATAAAAATAAAATTGCTTATTTTAAAAAAGCATTATAAAATAGTATTAGAAATACATTTTTTTATGATTTTACTTCAAATTCAGAAATATAAATGAAAATGTATCACTTTAGGGCCAATTTTTGCCCATTAAAGCCCATTAGGCGGAGACCTACGGGAATTTCATGCTTAAACAGGGATTCAAACCCGTCACCTTGTAACTGAAAGCCAGGAAGAGAAATAAGGATTTTTGGTAGATTAGGCTGCAAAATCTGTCTAGTTGCCGTATCATACTTGTTATAAGTCATGATGCATTCAACAATTTTTACTTTGCGCACATAGTTGGATTTTCTCTATGTTTAATCTACGTATTACTTTACATTTTTTTAAATAATGGGATTTTTAATGTTATTTCACCCAAAAGTGGTTTACAAACAGCAGATAATATTTAGAAAAGAAATTTTTGTTTTTCCTCTTCCTCTTCTTTTTTTTTTTTTTTTTTTTTTTTTTTTTTTTAAATAAAATCTACTATGAAAAGACTTATGGAAAACGGTAATCGGTCATTACTTGCCCGTTTGTGTGCAGTTTTGAGAATTTTAATTTCAATATTGAGTATTTTTGTCCCAAACTTTAGCTAATTTAGTCTCATAAGCATTCCCGGTTCGTAAATAATTGTTATTAAAAAAATTCCTTATGCATTTAATATAATATTACTATAACTGAATTTCTTCAAGATATCGAATGAAATAATATGATTTATATGAATAATACACATATTAATAATTACTATAATAATATCAATACATAAACTGCCACATACATTCACCGCATTTACCAAGCACCTATTCAGTGCATTATCTAGCTTATTTACTTTCCCATAGCAATAGCAAAATTAAATTTAAAATTCATAAATCCAAATCCACGCTGACTGAATGAAAAATCGTAAAACTTTTCCTTTTCAATTATTTATTTATGTTTAATTTACATGAAATAAAAGACTGAAACGAAATTTTTCTCATTTTACTGCTTTTCAGCAAAAATGATTTATAAAAGCTGATATTATAATTATAAAAATATTATAATTTTTACTTGTCCTGTAAGAAAAGTAATATATACATGAAATTTACATTAAAATAATTATTTATAAATGCAGTATTCTTTATCAGTGCATAACTGTTTAAATTCAAATCCTTTCAACAATTATTGATACGTAACAAAATTTTTTATTGTTATTCCGTGCATAAAATTTCGTCCAAGTAGGAAGTTAAGAACCTTTTAAAGATAAGCGATTTGAGTAGTTACTGAAGGCAATCAAAATAAAGAAAACGTTTATGATACTATCTTGCATTGTTTGACTGTAATTCGAACTTATCTCGTAGTGGGTGTAACAAGACGGTTCAAAAGCGAACAGGAAACTGATTGAATCTTTTTAAAGAAAACGCGATGACATTCAATCAGTTCATTGTGATTTATTGTTTGTCCTATACCCATTATTATTTTGTAATTCAGTAAGCTCAAAATATTTGCTCTATCCATGACAGTACAATTGATTTTCTTTTTTACGGTAAATAAACGTAATAAATTTATAATTCTAACAGCTGTATATTTATATTAAAGGTCACAAGTAACATTGATACAAAGACTTTATATAATATCTTATTTTCGCTGAACTTTAAATTGATTCAAAACTATACATGCTTTGTCTAATTATTTAAAATTAAGAACAAAAACATTCTTCTGAAATATTGAATGAAACAACAATAAAAAATTAAAATCATCCCAAATAATTTTTTTATACGTAAATTAGTTGACTATTTTATGTATCTGTGTACGGGAAACTGTGTAGATTTTTGAAAATATTTTTGAGCACACAAGGAATCACATAGTTATATTATATAAAACTTTTTAGGTGTTTTATTCAAAGTTTTCGTGTGTAAAGAATGAATTGCTGATCACATATAATACCGATTAACCTAAGGAGCTAGACAAGCTTGGTACCATTTCGGGGCCCTCTTTTATTTGCGATGTTCTTTTATTGCAAAGTTCTATATACATAGTTCAATGTACATAACTTGCTTGTGCTATGTTTTTTATTTTTTCAGAAATTACTTAGCAGTATTCGGAGTTAAGTTTATTTTCCTATATATTTATTAGTGTATGAAAATATTGCAAACTAACTTGTAAATTAAAATCGTGAAAAACACAAACTAATTGGCAGCAATCGTCTCGGTTTGAAATTATTTGGCAAAAGGTTTTTATCGAATAAAAAAGACCTCACCAGTGCAGTAACGTTTTCTGCTTTCAGATTGCACTCATGTTTACCCTCCTTTTGTTATTATTATTATTTTTTTTAATCAAATGAAGAGTTGAGCTAGAGGATTTCAAGCCGAAACAGTTGTTGAAATTTAATTAGTGCTTTTCACAGTATTAATTTCGAAGTTCCTATTCATTATATTCATTTCAAATAAATGTGTAATATCCTTTTAATGCCTATGTTTACCGACACCGAAATTCTTAGTTGTTAGCTATGAAGTGAACTTCCCAAATTTTTGTATGTTTTTTCTTGCTTTAGGAAAATTTACCCGATTTTTTTTCTTCTTAAGTGATTATATGAAAAATTGATACTATGAATTTGAGGCATTAATTTTCTGACATTTTGGGGAGGGTGAGGGTGCTTCTTAAATTTCAGAGAGGAAGCTCTTGCTTTTTGAGCCTTTTTGGGAATCAAGCATTGTATGCAGAACTCCCACAGGCGACTTTTTTTAATATTGTTTTTGTACCACTGTTTCCAAAACATAAAATTTATAATATATTTAAGAAGGTAAAAGTGCACTTTGTCTTCGTAAATTTACTATAAATTTTATGGTAGAAAAATGGTAAAAAATGTCGCCTGTGGCAGACCTGTGTATGTATGTGGCTTTTGTAATTTTTCGAAAGTCAAAATTTGTGAAGAGCAGTTCGTAAGTATGTATAGCTCGTAACACTAGTGTACTGAAAAGAGAATTAAAATTATCATTTCAGGTCATTCTCAGAATGTGATTGGAAAATTCTGTTAGTCGCGTTATTTTGAGGACAACAAATAGTACTTGCAATGAAATGCTTTAAAGTTTAGGCAATAAAGAGCAAAAAACCTCGCATATAATCATTACATATAACTGTAAATATTTTATGTTTTTTAAAAAATTAATTGTACAATGCGTACATTATTTTCTACAAAATAATAATGATAATATTAATAATAACAATGATAAAAGTCTGTCTTTGACAGAATTTAATTTTGTACGACAGGACTAATTTATATATTGCAATTTTACAATTAATTTTTTTTTAATACGTTTATAGAAACCTTCATCAACTATTTAGAATATATCACCATTAATAAGATATAACCATCTATTCAGAAGCCATTATTAAAACATATCTAGAAGAAACAGCCAACAAATATTTAGAAGCCATAATCCCTGCATATCCTGGAGTGCTCGTCAACAAATACTCAGACACCATAATCTATATATATTCTCAAGTTATCACCAACAAATTTTCAAAAGCTATAATCAATACATTTTCAGAAAGATATAGCAAACTCATAGTAAAAGCCATCATCAATATTAATTCAGAAGATATCACCAACAAATATTCAGAAGCCATCTTCAATAGAAATTCGGAAGATATAGCCAACAAATATGCAAAAGAAATTATCAATATACCTTCAGAGGATATAGCCCACAAATATGCAAAAGAAATTATCAATATATCTTCAGAAGATATAGCTAACAAATATTCAAAAACTATCATCAATATATATTTAGAAGATATAGGCAACAAATATTCAAAACTAACTATTAGTATTTAAGAAGATATCACCAAGAATATCCAGAAACCATCATCAATATATATTTGAAAGGTATAGCCAACAAATATTCAGAAGCCATCCAGTTTGTGAATATTGATGGCCTCCGATACCAAGATCGGCAATTGGTTTCTACATGTAATCGAGGAAGAAGCTCTAGCTTAAGAGTAGGTTTTTAAAAATGTAAAACTTTTTATGGATTTGACAAAATATTTTAAGTTAGTTTAAGAAATTAAACGATAGAATTGAATAATATTGGCAGGCATCCTGGAAAATTCAAAGTGTCACAACGGAAAGGCGACAACGCAAAATCGCTGTCTGAAAGAAATAGTCCTGTCGTACTAATAAAAAACTATAATCTACAAAATAGTTTACATTTTATCATTTAAACATTTTGACTGGTTCATTCCTAAAATCTTTTTATTTTTTATTTTTTACGCGACTGAAAATGTTGGTGGTAGTATAGTAAAGGAAACAAGACCGATGGACTACATGAGGGTGCCTTGCCATCTATAAGGGGTCATACGACTGAAATAGGAAATTGGGACATAATTACATAAATCCAAGTAAAATAATAATAATTTTTTTTTTGTACTATACTGTTACTCGAATCCCACTTTTTTTTTTTTTTTTTTTTTTTTAGAATACTTACAATTTATTTTTTCTGAATTTTTTTAAATTAGACCCAACAACTGAAGAGTTTATAAATGTAAAGAAAAAAAAAATTTTTTTTTGAAGGTTTAATTTACAATGATGAAGAAACTTTATTACTAATTTGGTTGTATGAATAGTCATACATTGTTAAACACCTCTTTTGTTTTTCTTTTAGTAAACAATTATTAGCTACATTTTGAAATGCAGATTTGTTTTATTTAAGTGAGTTTTAAAGAAACTACGTACCTAAATATTAAAAACAGTGAATTCATAGAATTCATTTGGTCCTGTTACCTAATCAAATATTTAAAACACAGATTCACAGATTGCTGTCAAATAGCTTTCTATTTAAAAAGAAGTCCTTTCGAATAGAAACAAGAAGTTAATTTGAAATAAATAACGTTTGGGGCTTTAGCAAACAATAGGTATTACGGGACGGGACGTATATTACAGATTGCTAAAGTCTGATTTAACTTTGTTGTCTCTGCAGAAATACACGCTTTTAAACAACAATGAGAAACAAGTTTAATGACTGCTTGATGTATTGGAAAAGCATTATTCTTTATTTGGAATAAAATTCTTCGGTTAAATGATTAGATTAGATAAATAGGCAATACAGAGACTATTTTTAACCATCTGAGATTCCTGTTGTCTAGACGAGTTAATGAAGGTTTATGAAAATGAATTCTAGATGTCTAGCCTGATTTATATGCAAATATTTCTAGACTTAGATTGGTTTTTACAGCAGCAGTATTCAAATGCAATTGAAAATTACTTTTATATAGATTACAATGTAAAATAAAAATATTATTTAAATTTTTAAAACTGTATCTTTCCGAAAACTTCCTGTATCATAACCCTAAAATTATTAACCATTTTGTCAAAAGTCATTTAAATAAAAATAACCTTATTCTAAAAGAACTTTATTTTGAACCCTATTTAAAGAAAGGGGTTTCTTTTACGATTCTTATAATATTTATAATGATTCAATTATGATATCAGAAATAATAACCTCTAACGCAAATATTATAGTTAAAAAGAAAAAAAAAAAAAGCTAATTGAATTTTATTTTATTTAACCCGTTAGTAGTCGCTATAGACAGCGCTACCTATTACAGATTGAGGACTTTTTATTTAACTCTCCCCAATAATTTTAAAAAGTGATGTGATCGACGATCCTTCGATTTTATTCGCGTTTTATGTATATCAAATGCTACTTCTAAAAAATTTTGGTGGCTATTGAATAAAAAAATCTGGCAACACTGCAGGATGGGCGGCAAATTGACCAACTAGCGACTACTAACGGGTTAAATAGAATCAATAAAAAGTCTGTTACATAAATGAGGAGCAAACATTCAAACCGTGTTTTCTCAAAAAAAAAAAAAAAAAATTAAAAACAGTTGGCGATTTTTCTTCAAACTTAACATGAAAATAGTATATCTGCATATCTTCTTAGATATGTCTACATATTTTCTTAGTATCTAGTAATACATCTAAACAAATGATAAGTAGGTTTTAAGTTTAGTTATTTTTTAATTTATTAGTTTTGTGGTGTCTGAAAAATTTTATCCGAAGAAAAAAACGCGGTTTGAATGTTTGCTTCTCAAATACATTTTTCTTATTGTAATGTTCTAACTTCTTTAAGGACCTCGAGTTTATTTTCTCAAGTTTCTTTTACTATAATGGTTTGGTTTCATCTCTAAATTAAAGATCTCAGTGCATCTAAATTCAGATACTCGGTCCCAGGATTTTTTAGATAGTTTTCTTTTTCACAAATGGAAAACAGGAGGCAAGTGAAATTGCTGAATATAAAAGTGTTTAAACATGATTATCGAGTTTTCTATTCTTTGATACTGCGAAGAAAATAACGTATATATTTTGAATATTTCTTGTCTAATTCTGAAACAACAAAAAATACAAAAATCCTATTGGTAATTGTATTGTTATCGGAAGAAATTTAAAATTTGATAGAAATAACTTTAAAAAATGTTTCATTCTACAACCCCTCCCCCTTTTTTTTAATATAATATTGCATTGTTTTCTTTAGTAAATGTAGGTATATAAATTAAAATAAAATGTAGTACAAAATATTAAAATGAAATTCAGTGTTTCTAAGTTTTTAAAAAATTCAACTGAATCTGTTAACTGTTTGTGATATTATCAACAAAAAAAAATATTTCAAACTCTGAAACCATTTGTATTACCTTTTTAGAAATAAAGAAAAAAAATCGATAGTTAGAAACAAAGAAAAAAATATACATTTATATAAAAATTATATGACTGCAAATTAAATAAGGGAAAATTCTATGGCATTTTATTTAAAAAAAAAAAAAAAACTGTTTCTTCTGCCTAAATTTGTATGGCGCTCTGTAAAAGAACGCAATCTATCAAGTATTTAAATTTAAGTTTTAAGCATGTATTTGTGTATTTAAAATAGGGTAAGTGCACCAGTGATTGACACTTTTAGAGCAATCTCTGATGTTTTTAGTGTTCTAGTCATCAGAAAATATTTTTATAAATCTTAAGTTAATACATATGGCATGAAAGACAGTCAGAACCACATATATGTTAAAATATATACATTTGATAACGATTGTTTTTTTTATGAATTTTTATTTGACACCCTCAATGTTCCAGTAATTGACACTGCCAGTTTTTCCTTTTATTAGTAATTGGCACCTTATGTTCCAGTGTTTGACACTGCTAGTTATTCATTTTACCAGTTATTAGCACCCTATGCTCCAGTGTTTGACATAAAATGTTAAAATTCTTATATGTAAAATATATGATTTTATTATTTTTCTTATTTATTAATTATTTCGGGATAGACATCAATTACTGGAGCATGCCAATCACCGGAGGACCTACCCTATATTTTCATCTTAGAAAAATTTAGTAGACTTTTTTAGCAAATGACGCTTTCCTCTAAAGATTAAATATGATTAACTTTTACATATATATTTCTATTTTGACAAAGATAACAAATATGGAATAAATACAAGAGACTGTTACACTGAATTAATGTCAAGGTAAACTAAATATGTACGACAGACACACCAAGTTTGCATCGTCAAAATGCGTGATATAGCAGTTTTTTTGGAGGCCTCGCAAGCAAATAAAAGTCTTGTCACGCTCACCTGATTTTGGTGTCCTTTTTGTATGTCTGTTTTCACTGGCTTTTATATAACAATGATGAGATGAAACAAACTTTTACTATTATTTTGCTAGATTTTCTTCTTTTCACAAGATAGAAAATGAAAGTTTTTTCTATGGCTTTACAAAGACTTGATGGCTTTTTATTTTTTTTTCCTTAATGTAGTTTTAATCATTAGTTAAGTAACTTTATTACGAATAATCTGAATGCCTATGTTTAATTTTTGCTTAAAACATGGAAGCGAAAACATTAAACAATAAAACAAATCATTTTGGTAATAAAATGATGAAAGCTGTGATTTCGAAATGTAGATGAACAACAGTTTTTCTTAATATAATCTTATGTAAACTGTAAGTTATTAAAGAACAAAATGATAAGCATATTGCAAACATGATTTAATGACGTCGACATCTAGCCTTCTACAGCCATCATAAATCTTTATTTTACCATTCTATTATCTTTCTAGTATATACATATTTTTGACTGTAAGTAATAGATAATTTTTGGTCCACGGTAATAATAATTATATTAATAATAACAACAGCCAGTCCTAGATGTTAAAAATAAATAATAATACAAACATAGCAGAGCCTTTTATTGATTGTTTTAATTTAAAATTGCATTAGCATACTATTTTATCCTATTTAGTCACATTTTTCGGTTGATATGGTTCTATATTATATAGACTGAAATAAACAGCAAATACAGAATTTAAGAAAAGCATGGCATAACAGAGCCATGAATTTGATAATAAGCATAAAAAATCTTAGATGAAGTATTTCATTGTCATTTTGCAAATCTGAAGTTTATCACAGCTGTTGTCTCTATCATATAATACGCGGCAGATTATTTATTGTATCTGTAGGCATGCAATATGTTGAACAAATATATTCTCAAGATAAGCATCTTAAATATAGTAAGATTCTATTATACGAAAAATTAACGTAAAGTTATCACCAAAATTGTGTAAAAAAATAACACAATAGAGTCACTTTTTTCAGTAAAGTACGCAAAATTTTATAAGTGCAACCAAATATAGGGTTTTATGAAATACAGTATTACATTTTCTACAAAATTTACCTCACGATCTGACAGACCTTTTCTGAACATAGAAAAAATGGTGTTCATTACATCCTAAAGTATTCAAATTCACACACACACACACACACAAAATAAATAAATAAATAAATAAAATAAAATAAAATAAAATAATATAAAATAAAATAAAATGAATAAAAATAAATAAATAAATAAAAATAAAAATAAAAGATAACAACGAAAATAACGAAAATTTTATTTAATGAATAAATTAATATTTTTAACAGAATTTTATTAGCATTTCTTTTATTTTAATTTAAAATTAAGATATAATTCAGTTGCGTTTCAAAATATGTCACTAAAGCCTAATGCAACAGACAAATAAGTATTTTGAATCAATTCCAAAATTTTGTTCTGTATCATTTAAATATAGTTTAAATAACACAAAATGTTTTTAATACTATGATTGCTATGTATAAATTTCGTTTACTTCTACTTAAAAGAAAACTTGAAAAAATTTCAGATTTTCACCCGGGAAAAAAAATAGCTTACAAGGAAACATTCAAAAGGTGTCGTCTTCAAAAAATGTTAGTAAAAATATATGTGATTCAACTCTTCATAAAACACCAAAAAGTGAAAAAATTATAGGCTGAAATGAATTACAACGACCATAAAAAATTATTAAATTAAGCATATTTGGCGATTTCACACTGTTAGGCGATTGATTTTGAGTGCTTGGCGGAGAAGCAAAACATGGTTCTGTTAGTACACGGCAATCTCGGTGCTAGCGAACTTATCGCCTAACAGCGCTAAATCGCCAAAAATGCTTAAATTAGATAATTTTTTGTGGTCGCTGTAATTCATTTCAGCCGATAATTATTTCACTTTCGGGTGTTTTATGATAAGTAGAATCACACACACACACACACACATATATATATATATATATATATATATATATATATTTTTTTTTTTTCAATATTTTTTGATGACGACACCTTTTGAATGTTTCCTTGTTAATTTTGGCTTTTAATAAGTAATATAATCAAAATCAAAATGTATTCGGTTCAGATATTTTATAGTAATCATCTTAAATAAGTTTGATTGGATTTATTTTATTCAGGCCAAGTTAAAGCATACACGGAATTCAAGTGAAATGGGGCATAGTTTTACATTAAGTGTTGAGCAATATTTTTCAAATATTTAAATAAATTCTAATTAATTTTAAGATGCATCTGAATGTTAAGTTTTATGGAGTTCTATGCAATGATTCTTCAGTTGCGTCAAACACAAAATTATGTTTTAGTGAGGAGCAGAAATTTAATAATATATTCATAGGATTTTCAGGATATCCCAAAACATGTCCGATTAAAAAATAAATAAATAAATAAAACATTTTACAAATCCATTGGGTTATTTTGATAAATGTGAGTATGTGCCTGTCTATTAAAGTGTTTTATTAACTGATTACTACAGCAATTCAAGAGCTAGCATACGAAATTCTCTGTTAATCGATTTCATCTACATATAAATTAGTGATAATAATAATAATTTTGTTGTTGTTGTGTGTGTATATATTGTTAAAGAATAGCGCTGCTTATAAAATGCGTTAAAAATTACTATATTTGACTTTTTATCTATGGCATCAGTTTAAATCAGATTTGATATTTACGATGCTTGTAAGGCTTAGTATGCCTTTTATAACTTTAGTGCCAATCGTCCAATAGATGACACTGTCTAAAGCTATATACCAGTCTGAATCACATGAAATAAAACTAAATATAAGACATTTATTATAAATATATTAATTCAGCTTTCATCTGGATCCCTCATCACAGAGCTTTTCTATACTTTGCTCTTTACGTTAAAAAATTGAAGTGTGTTTAAGATTTCTTTGGGTAAAAATAGTGAAAATAATGTATAATAAGATAATGTGAAGATAATGTAATTTTTCAGTTGAAATCTATTTGAATTATAAGAAAGAAAATTTTCCGTCCACAGCATATTAGTTGTAAAGTTGTTTAAAATTATCTAGGTTTTCCTTTTTTAAAATCTTAATCATATTCGACATTTTGCTTTAAAACATCTTGAGAAGATTCAGATTTAGATGTAAAATATTTTTTCTCAAATAACTGTTTTGGTAAAAAAAAAAAAAAAAAAAAAAGACCAGAAAAAATAAAAATAAAGAAAACTAGTATGCAACGGATATTACAAAACTTTCTTCTATATTTTCTGATGCAGATTAACGCAGTGCAATAAAATTATTTATCAAAATTATTTTTTCGTGTTGAGTGCACACTATTTTCCTTTCAAAAAAAGTATTGGAGTCTATCTATATAAATTAAATTTTGTGCTCTATGGACGACATCTTAGGAATTTCATATTTATGAATTTTTATTTATTTATTAAACATGACAAAAAAATGATAACTTTCTGCCAAATTTTTACAAATATACAGGGATTCTTTTTAAATATATTAATGAGTTCTTTTAAAAAGTACGCATATTGAAAGTTTACATTCCTGGAAATCTCCTAGTATTGGGGGGGGGAGGTGGGGGGAGAAGGAATGCTTTTTACAAATGCGAAATTGTTTATCCTAATTTACTATAACTTTTAAAAATAATTTATTTCAATTTCACAATAATTAGTTTAAAAAAATTCCCAGTTTGATCATTTATACAAAATTTTGTCATATGATGCCACATTGAAAATTATGTTAAAACTGTGCAACTGTCACCTGTTAAGTGGTCAGCACCAAATGTTTCATGGGTTCCACTTTATGCGAAGGAGCAATTAAATATAACGTTTTATGAAATTCTTTGCTTTAATTCTCGGGCTACAGCCGTGTGTCGGTGTTTGAGAATAAGGCAGATTCACTGCTCTAGGGTCCTAAGGCTGAGGGGGAAGTGCCTTCCGTAGCGGTCTTTCTAAGGGGTCCTAGCCCGTAAGTGTCGGCGAAAATCACCGAAAACTCCGAACGGCGAGGCTGGCGAGCGCGACGTGGGGTCGAACCCGTCACCTCACGTCTACCAGCTTTGAGCACAGAATCACTCGGCCGGGCTACAGCCGTCAAAAAATTTTCCTCACACACAGACATTTTATAAAAACGGTTAAATCGTGTTCAGAATATCTGAAAATTTATAAATCCGCTGAAAACAGGAAGTCAAAAATTTTTACGATTCTAGCACTTTATTTTATTCAATGTTGAAGAAAGTAATAAAAGACAATAATAAAATAAAAAATTATATTTTTTCGCAATTCAAATATAAATATTAATTGCGCAAAGGAAAAAAAAAAGATGAAAAGATGAAAAATAGCTTTTCATATAACGAAAAAAGTAAAATATTTTGTAATATTAATATTCTCAATCATTTGTGTAAACAACAAATTAAAAATAGCATTTGAATGCGTTTAATTTTGAAATTAACAGGCTATGTTTTTAGAAAAGGTAACTTCCCGTTACCTGCGTTGAGTTTTTATTCGATCACTGAGTACAGAATTACGTTTTATTTATCATATATTGATTTTTTAATTTTTTTAAACATTTTATTTCACGAATATAATTTATAAAACCAGTTCTTATAAACGGTTCTCGGATTTTAATTTCATTTTATAAATGCACAACATAAATTACCTTCTTAATTTTACAATGCATTAATAAGCTTATGATTTAACTATTATTTTTATGCCTATTATATCTTTTGTAAAAATACGTCTGTGGGAAATTTTCAGAATTCCCAATACTAATACTTTTTAAATGCATTGATATAATTAGGAAAAATGTATTTTTTTTTCTTTTATATAAACCACTTTTGAAAATCAGGTATTCTTGTTAAAGAAAACGAGGAAAGCAAGTCTCGTTAAATAAACATCATTTGAATGAAAACAATAACTTTGATTTGATTTAAAATAAAGAATTAACAAAAAGATGAATAACTGGTGGACTTAACGGCCTTTAAACTAATTTATCTTGATGTAAATCGTGAACATTAACATGTGCATGCAAAGAAAAATCAAGGCTTTATAATTCTAGTCATAAACCGTACATTTCTTTTTTAGAATACTGAAGAAAAAAGACAATTGAGAATGATAAATTAGTTTGAAATTTATAAACTTTTTTTTTTCCCGCTGAAGAAAGAGATTAAGAAACCAAACACATGTTTATTTCTGTTTTAAAGCAAATAATAATTTCAAATTGTTTAAATAGAGTTAGTAAAAAAGAAATAAGTAAGAAAGGCTTGCAATTATGGAATAGAGTGCTTTGCATGAAACGTGGAATGAAATTGTTGCATGACACGAAAAATAAAAAGGAAGACAATAATTACGTCCTTCATAATCGTGTATTTAAAAGATGGATAAGCAGTAGGTACGAGTAGGAAAAATGAATGTTAATAAGAGATAAATCTTTAGATATTGTCAAACTTAAATTGGAACAGTTAAACTTGGCATTTTAAAATCACTGAAGAATAAGAAATGCAGTAAATCAACGAATGAGATTCAGAGTTTACGTGATTAACTGTAAGGGCCAAATCCAGCTTTATATCTACTTTTGAAAATTTTAATTTTTGATGATAAATAAAATAATTTGAAATTTCCTTGGACTTAATCTGTATTAGAGGTCAATATATGTCTACATTTAAAATGCGAGTAAAACCTTTTTAAATATATTTCACCAAAATAAAAAGATTAAAAATTTGTAAATTATTGCATATACATTTCAAGCAAAATGAAAACGATAATTTCGGAAATAATTTAAACATGGAAGAAAAAAAAAAGTTTGAAATTTTTTTCTTTGTGTTTGTTTAAAATTTATACTTATATAACGTGTACCTAAAAAAGTACATGTACAACTGAATATATTTTATAAAATACATAATTATGTAGAGTTATAATCATACTAGTTTTTGTAAAGCACTATATTGTAGTTTCAAACATGTAATATCAATATACAATCTATTACTCGCACAGTATATTATTTATTATTATACAACATATCATTCATTTTTTAGATAACAACGCAAATATATTTAAATTTTTAAAATATGACTGTGAAAGAAGAAAAAAAATCATTAAGAAAAAAAAATATTATTAATTATTTTAATTTTTTATTCAGTAAACCAAATTATCAAATATTAGCAGCATTCCTGATCCTCGTACAGATTTAAAAGAATTTACACATTATTTACAAGATTTATAAATAGTATAGTTGTTTTGCATGCTTGATTCATTTTGTTTTAGCATGCATATAAAAATGCACATATTATTTTTAAAAATGTATTACCTTAAAAATAGAATCGTTAATATGTTTTTAATCTTACAAAGTGTTCGTTGAAAGAAAAAAAAAAAAAGAAAGAATATGAGTATTATTTTTTAAGCATCACAGATACCAATTAATATTAATATTAATAACACTTTTTAATTTATATTTTTCCAAACGCATTATGCTTTTAAACAAACACATTATACAATATATGCTCACACAATATATATAATAATAATAATAATAATAATAATAACACACTAGGAAGGAAGACTTGGATTAATGTATATATATAATGAAAACCATTTCAAATGCTGCGTAAGAAAAACTGATGTATTGTATGAAAAAAATGGGGGGGGGATTAAAAAATTATTGAGAATCCTTATGCATACAGCATAAATACATTTTCAGAGGTTTTAATTGAATATTGTAGGCAAAGTATGAAAAAAAAAGTGTATAATACACACACACACACACATATATATACATAAAAGTAGCGTACTTCGTTGTATTAAATAGGCTACTTTCAAAATCCTGTAGTGTATTTCGCATGAAATAACTCAACATTTGAATAAATATACAGTTTAATTTCACTAATATTTAGACTATTTGTATTTCAGGCACTCAATTTGAGCGTTATAAGTTTCAGACCATATAGTTTACAATTTACCAAAAGTTGGAGAGCAATTCTCCCATCCAACACATATGCGAGAAAAAAATACAGCTCAAACATCATAGAACAACCGAGATTTAATTCCTTCTCGAGCTCCTCATAAACAATTCTCGTTATCTTTCATTTTCATTTTTTTTTTCCTTAATAACTAATGGTTGAACCATGGATGAATTTTGCATGCTTCTTGGAATAAACTTAGCACCCTGTGTCGTTACAATATATATACCTATATATATTGCAAGGCATAATTATTTTCTATGCTTCATTCAACTTAATAAGCATGAAATAAAATGCATATATTTTAACCCTTTGCGGCGCAAGACAATTCGGATCATTTAAATTATACTGCCACCGGAATTCAGGAACTAAATTAAACTAAAAGAAATTTTAAATTTTACGGTTAAAAAAATCGGCTTCTTCTGATATGTTATAAACGTAAATTTTTGCTAAAATATTTCCGGGATGAATTTTTGCAGCTGGATCTAAAATTTTGCGTTCTCGCAGCGAGGACAACGCGCGTTAAGGGGTTAAAAAATATACTTTCAGAGAAGAAATATTGTAAAAACAAGTTTCGTAAAAAAGTGAAAATAAATTATCATTGTTTTAATTCTAAAAATAAGGATTTTTTTTTTTTTTTAATATCAATTAAAAAACACATTTTAATTATACTAAATAAACTTACTAAATTAACATGTATTTAGATAACTTTTATAAGAACTGGATATTTATCACTGTACTAAGTAATAAGGATGCAGAATCGTTTCACATCCTTGATTTAATTGGCCAAATGTGAAGAAAATATTTTATTTTATCTTCGAATAAAGAATTTTTAAACTAATTTTTTTATGTTAAATAAAATACACGAACTAAAACTTATTTTAATTTAAGCAATAAATTTCTTACAAATTAGAAGTGATGTATTTATATTTTGAACTACTCTAAATTTTTAGATTTGTTTTCTATGGCATTACTTACTACACGATTTTCTTTTTACGAGTTAAGTAATCTGGTGTGTCACTCACACGACTTTCTCTTACCCTGAAATTTAATACTATAAGTACGGATTGGAGATAAAGGGTTAATATAACGAGTACTGTTATGCAATCTTACGTTAAAACAATTCAACTTAAGCTTCGGAACAGATTTATTTGACAAATAATTCTACGTGAGGGGGGGCTATCGACCCCCTTAACCCCCCGTTTCATTATTGCACTTACATTTATAGAGAATTCAAATCTGTTATGAAGCTCAAAAGTTCATTAAAAATTATTCAGAGAACTTTCACACGCATCGTTCCTGAAAACTTATCAATCTTGAACAATTTTTTCTAGTAGCAAGCGTACTCACTTCAAAATACATAATTTGGATTGCCTGAAGTTATTTGTTTTTAATTTACTCTAACAGACACAGGCAATGATCAAATTATAAAACTTGACTTCGGTATTCAAGAAGCCTCAAAACGTTTAAATATACAAGAAACCAACCGATGAATATTTAGCTTAAAAAAAATACATTATTTATTATGTGGTTTTGAGGAATTAATTTCAATTCCTGTGCAGCTTTCCTGGGCATGGTAAAATATTACATGTTATAGTGCATTATAGAAAAGCACTTCCACTAACAAATAATAATAAAAAAAAATGTTAAGGTTTAAAATATTGACAGCCCTGTATATCTTCTGAAAGTTATGTACACATCACATAGTGCACCTAAATATAATCCTATAGTAATAACACATGGCACAACTTGAAATACACTTCCATGAATTTTCCGATATTGTCACATTATAATCCAGTTCTTTTGTGTAGCCCTGTATACGAACAGTGAATGATTTCTATACCATATTCTACATGAAACATGTTTTTATGCATATAAAAAATATATATTCGTTTCTTTTGGTTTAGTGCTGTCTATAGATGTTAAACTCTACTTACCAGCAATTTCCCCCATAGACGCAATGTAATTGAATTCTCTTGGGTGTCCCTGTACACAAATCATTTGCTTGATCTCAACGAAAAGTTTAGTGTAGCATCCCTATACGATACACATTTAGAATACCAAGTTTGAACTTTCTGCTATAATTTGTTTTTGAGATATACTGATAACAGACAGACCACAAACACACAGAAAGGAACGCAGGCACGCGGACACACACACAGACCAACCACTAAAAACATGATTTTCGGATTCAGGGGACCTCAAAGCGTGTAAATATAACAAAAACTCACTTTCGAAAATTTGAACCAAAAACAATACTTGAGAAAGTTGAAAAAAAAAAAAAAAAAGTTTCTTTTAAATATTTACAAGGAAGGTCTCCTTAAAGCGCACATTCAGAATGTTGTGAAAATAATTACAGAGATACCACTTACATAGGTAATACGAGATCAATAAAATTTATCGACGGAATCCCACTAAAAAATCAACAAAAAAAATAAAGTACTTCCGGATATTTTGCGCAAAAAGACAAAAATTGTACGGGGCTTGACGAGCAACATCCTTCTCCACTAAACTGAAGCAATTTTTATGTGTTAAGAATTTTTTGCGAAATAAAATAATAAAAAATGTACAAATAAAACTTAAATGATAGTATTCTTTATAAAATCTGCGTCCTCTTTCCGGGTTTTTTTGGTTTTATTTCCTATTTAAATTTTTTGTCACGTAAAAAACTCAGCAATCATCTAAAAAGAGATATTTCGAAAAAGATAATTTAACCCTCGATAGCTAAACATTCGTCAACTAGATTACCGACCCCTACCAGTTTTGCGAATTCGTGTTGTTCCCATTGCGCTTACACCATCTCACTAGTACCTTCATAACTAGTAAAATGAGTTATCCGAAGGTGACAAGCAAAGCTGTACATTTGTACTTTTCGAGATTTACGTTAATCGTCGTCTAACAGTGGAATGTTTAGTGATAATTAAAATAAATTTTGAAAAGCTTACAGAAGACACGACTAAAAGTGCGGCGAACAAACGTATAATTTGTACTTTCTGTGCATCTAATAAAGCTTTCATTCTTTATAATGATGCGCATTTCAAGATTCCCGTTATCCTCTTTTAATGTAAGCATAATGACTTTTAAAGAACACGCGAACAATTTACAAAGAAAAACAAAATTATTGTATATTTAGGTGAAAACAAACATAAAAAAAGTCATTTTGTTTCATTTATGTGCTTAAATTCATTTGTCATTTGTTTCATTTCAATTACATATGTGTAGAAATTTTATTAAATATAATTTCTGCACCACCATTAAGCATTACATATTACAACTGAATATTTTGAATAACTAAACTCATATTTTTTATATTTAGACAGGAAACTGAATGAAATAATTACATCAATTATTCAATATTAACAAAAAATAAATACCATTATAAAAAGGGAATTAACATGAAAAATAATAGTTATTTACCACACTCTAAAGAACAAGAGATTTTTAATGATTTTAAAAATATAAATATTAGGTATGATTTTTTTTCTTTTATAAAGGTATAAATATATAAAAACATTTATATATCATTAGGGAAGATAAACTACATATTTATAATTTCATGACTTCAGTTGGATATTTTAAAAAAAAGGGTAGATGTGTATGCTGTTTTTCTGATAATAAAATTGTCATTAATAGTGAAACATAAAATGTACAAAAATAGCTTAAAATATTATTTTGTAATCTATGTAAATTGTATTAATCCATGTAAATTTAAATTACTTTCTGGTAAAAATAAATAAATAAATAAATAAATAAATAATAATAATAATACAAATAAAAAAATAAGTAAATAGAACATAAATCACCTAGATAGCATTTAAGTATTATTCCATCATTTTCGGTGAAATAACATCTAACATTATCACAAACCATGAAAACAGGCACGACTTCAAAAAAAAAAAAAAAAAAAAAAAAAAAAAAAAATACATCGTATCAAGTTAAAAATATTTTTTTTTCTAAGATTTTAATGACGGAGCATTTTTAACATTTACAAATTAAGGCAACGAAATAAATTCGCCTATTTTTCTAGATGAATGAATTTTTATGTTTTTTGTTAGTTTCTTCAAATGTGAAAAATTCATATTTGAAGAAATTAACAAAAAATAAATAAATAAATAAATAAAAATTCAGCATTTAAATTAAACGATCTATCAAAATACAATAATTAGGCTTTTCAAAATAATATGCATATATATATATATATTTAATGAAATAACTTATTTTGAAAATTAAAATCATAAGTGAAGAAATTAATTTTTTTTTATACTATTAAGTATGCGTGTATGTCTGAAAAACGAAAAATGACGATATAAAAATAACATTTTATAATTATTTACTTAAATGCACATAGATAAATAGTATACGTCTGATTCTTGAATTAATAATAAAAATCTTATTTAAGTTTACCGCATTAATAATTTTTAAAAATTTTCTTTTAAAGAAGATGAAGGAAATACCTTAGAATACAATTCATTTAAAAATATTAATCCTATATATAAATTAAAAAGAAATAGCAATCATTTTCTATAAAAAAAAAAAAAAAAAAAAAAAAAAAAAAAATGTATATATATATATATATCAAAAATATCAGTAAAGATTACTCAAAATGGCGTTATTACTGACGCTAACAAAACAGAACAAACAGCTTTTTCATAAAAACTGGTTCTTAGATTTGTGACAGGTTTCCGCCCTTAGGCTTTTAAAGCGAAACTTTTGAAAACAATAGGAACATCATGAATGTATTTTCTTTTACTTATCAATTTTTATTTATTTATTTATTTATTTTAAGAATCAAATATGTAGCTTTTATTTGTGACATATTATAAGCGACAGAAAAGATAAAATATTTTTAAGAGGTTACAGAAGTTTAAAAGATAAAATAAATGAGCCATAGAGATAACTGATAACTTTGAAAGAAAAAAAAAAATATATATATATATAAGCTGTTTATTAAACTAAGTCTAAAAGATATATAATCGAGCGATATATTTAACGCCCGCGGAATGTTCTATATAGAACATTCGCCACGGCGAAATCTTATTCCAGAATTTCCTTAGAAAAGTCTATCCCGCAAATGAAAAATGTTCTCGCAATCGAATAATAAAGTAATTTGAAAATGCTAAACTTTTTTTTTTTTTTTTTTTTTTTTTTTTTTTTTTTTAAGGTAATATGAGATAGACGTGAAACATAAATCATTCAATGACTGGGAAGTTTTTGTTTCTCCTACGTTATCTATAAAAGAATTTATTTCTAAAGGAACATATGAATTTATCCAAAACAAAATAAATAAAATAAATTAATTAATTAATTAATAAATGTAAATAAATATAAATAAGTATAAATATAAATAAATAAATAAAAATATATAACAACCTAAAGAATTTTACAGCTAACTATAAGATAATATTAACCCTTTCAGACTGATGTTGAATGAGTGTAGCATCGCACTAGAGCTACGTAGTGAGCAATTGGTGACCTTAAAGGACTATTTATTAAAAATCAGAGGAGCATTCAGTAACTGAATTGAAAAATTATTAAAACTGATATCTTTCTTTACAATTATGTGCAAGATAATAAACTTAATTTATTAATTTTGGAAACAATATGCAATAATTTCCCCCAAATTCTTATGCCCTCGCTCTCATCTAGAACGGTAAGTTTGTGATGGCACGTTAATAAACAAGGCGCCTCCATTTTAAAGTAAATATAAACTACACCGATTGTCGATTCTTGGCTTAGTTGGTAAGAGTGTCATCCCCGAAGGTCCGGCGTGTTAATTTTCGCAGATAATTAGTAGAAAAGGTGTCAATTGACAAAAAAAAAAAATTTTTGTTGACTACACTATATCCTAAGAATTTTTGAAGAGTTTTTTGAAGAAGCTTTTTTTTAGATATTAAAAAACACAAAATATTTTATTAATTACTATATATATAATATATTAATTTAACTAAGCTATTAAAAAAAAAAAAAAAAAAAAAAAAAAAAAACTTTTAAAACCCGAATTATTAATGTATAACTAATTTTCAAGCATTATTATAGAAGAAATATCTATAAAATACAATAAAATTTGCAAATCATAACTTCAAAAAGGTCTATGTGATACGATACATTAAGAATTTGGGTTTTAAAAGTTTTTTTTAAATAGCTCATTACATACATGCAAGTTTGGAAGTGCGGCTATTACAAGAAATACATATTTTCTACCTTCTATCGGAAGTAGTTCAGAATCAGTAGTTTCAGACTATTACGTTTTATTCACGAACACGAACACGATTGCAAAATTGCTGCTAATTAAACTCGAGTTTATTCAAATGTAATTGAATTAGGGCATTGCATCTCCAAGAAACGCTGATTTAAAATTACAATGAAACGTATGCCAAAATTTTAGAACATTACACGATTTGTCGCTTAAGAAGTACTTGTTTTTCCAAACTATAGTTGAAATGCTGTATAATTTTAAATTTTCTTAATTGTCAAGGTAATCAAAGTTAGTGTTTAAGCAAGGGAAACATTATATTAAATTAATTTACGTCACGTAAGTGATTAAAACATAAATATTTTTTAACCCAAAACTAAACCACTATTCAAATTTCAAAAGTAATCCTGTCTGTATTTTAAAAACTATGCAGTTCGCAGTCATATACAGTCCTAAATCATGTTGTTTCTTTAAATATTACTTAATTGATATATATATATATATATATATATATATATATATATAACGCTTAAAAGTTTTTATATAACCTTTCAGATGTCAGATGCATGCAATATCCATTAAAAAAAAAAAAAAAAAAAAAAAAGGGTTAATTGGTACAGAGGGAAAAAAATATAAACAGTATAAATATATTTTATACTATATTTTAGGGATTATAAACAATACATTTATGGAGAAATTGAAACAAATATGAAAAAAAAAAAGAGAAAATAATGTAGAAAATAATGAACAAAAGTCCAGATCATTAAGCAATTTTAAGCATAAATTTTCATTGCATTCCTTGTTTCCCGGCGTCATTCATCAATAGTGCAAAATAAAAGAGAATACGTACCGATCAATGATTTCCTAGTGAAATTATCTAATCGCACATGATCAATTCAGCGAGTACATGTATTATCAAAAGCAAGAATGCAAAATGTCAGATATCCATGGACGCTGAGAGCCAGAACTCATCTATCCCACCAGAAAGCTGATGGAAAAAGAAAACAAAGAATCTGCACACAATGGACCATAAAGACTGGCAGAGCTGGTGATCGTATAAAGACGAGTGAGAGATGCGCCCTTGTTAAAGCATTGCTTACAATGAGAATCAGACTTTAAGAGAAAATATGGTTAGCTACAGTATTTCATGATGAAATAAATCACAAATAAATGTTTGTTTGGAATTCTTGCAATAATACAGAAGTAGTATAGGGTGTTTATGTTAAAGTAAGACTAGATTTTATTGAAGGAGTTATAGAAGAAGATAAGAGAAAAAATGAAAATTAACATTTTTACTATAAATTCAAATTTTAATTGGAATGCTCTAATATTAAAAAAAAAAAAAAAAAATAAAATAAAGGGAAAGCTTCTTAATTTGTTTTGAAAAATTAATACACACACATATATAATTTTTACAATTATAGGATACAAACACACAACCGTTAAACTTATTTTTGTTTTTCAAAAACTTATTATTATTTTTTTTAAATATATTATTTTTGAACTAAAAATTGCGAAGAAAAAAAAAATAATAATAATAAAATAAAAATAATAAAATAAACTATATGCAGTTTTCGAACTTTATAGCTTTGAAATGAATATTATAGTAAAAGGTAAAATAACTATTTTTTTTCTTTTGGGGAGAACAAGAACAATTTTAATAGTTGTAAATTTTCTCAGTGCAAAATTGAAAAAAAAAGAAAAAAAAAGCAAAAAAAAAAAAAAAAAGCATTAGCCAATAAGTAATTCTCATTCTAGGTCAAGTCTGATGCAGAGACAATATCGATTTTGGCACATTTACTTTAAACATTAATTATAAAAGATTCTGATATAATGCGTCGCGAGAATAAAGGTATAGTTATGCACTGAGAAAAAATTCTGTAACTGATATCTTGAATCTAGATTATGGCTCTAGTAAAAATAGTTCCCTGTCATCTTTATAAATTCTAGTCCCCTTTAAAAGCGAGTTCTAGAAACTCTTATTAGAAATCTAAAGCTTTTGTCTATATTATAGAGGTCAAACTTATTTAAAAATCTCAGCAAATAAATGCGAATACAAGAGGCATTTTGTAGCAACTATAATCTTGGTTTATGACCCAATTCTAGAAAATCAATGGCGTTCCTTATACGCATAGTTCCGAAATCTATATTTCTAGTTTAGAGATTTAGAAAATGACCACTTATTCGTTCTAGATGAAGGCGGTGTATTTTTTTTCTCAGTGTGCGACTTTGAGAATAGGAATATAGCTTACTATATTTATAGCAAAAGTATTTCACTGGTTTATTAAAAAACGTATGTATAAAATTTAATAAAATGTTCATAATTATATTAATGAATATTTCTTAATATATATTTTATTATTATTTTTAATTTTAAAAACATATAATTTTATTAACGCAGACTGTTTTCAGAGCCGATTCAATAATTTGAATAACTATCTATGCCAATAAAAAAAATTAAATATTTTTGGTGTTACCATTTCCAATCGGTTTCTCTAAAGAAATTTATTTTGATGTAATTATTTTTAGTTGAACATATAAATAAATTATAAAAGTCATATTTATTGAAATTTTATTTTTCCGACTGAGTAAAAATAATGCCTGGACCGGGAGTCGAACCCCGCATCTTTGACTTACAAGGTCAAATCTCTACCAACTGAGCTATCCAGGCCGACACCCCGGTCAGCATTACTCACTCAGACAACCTTTAGGCAGAAACATCTCTGGTCTATCATGTAGATAGCTCGACAGATATAAATAAAGTAGATAGCTTAATTAAAATAAATATATATATATAAAAGGTTTCGAAATACTGTTCTGCCAGTGTAAAAAATGATGATCAAGTCACATTGAGAATAGGAATATAGCTGTTTCAACATAATTTACTAAAAAATGTTTAATTCTATTAAATAATGCTGTTTTTTCTTTTTCTTTTTTCGTTTTCTACTTTTTTTTTTCTTAATATTTATTATTACCGTTACTTTTGAACTATAAAAACAATACTATAGAAAGATATAGAATTTTACTATCTCCGACACTGTTTAGAACAGAAAGTAACAGATTTAAACATTTGAATAATAAACAATGACAGTGAAAAATTTATTACTAATTTTTGTGCTGCAATTTCAAACCAGATATAGTAAAAAACACCATTCTGATGAAATTGTTTTAAATTTAAGTTGTGAAAAACTGTTTTGCACGATCTGGCAAAAGAGAAGAAATGGTTATATGATTTAAAAAGACACTCAGGATAGTTCAAATCATAAAAACACAAAGAAAAATAAAATAGCGAAAAAAGAGAGTAGTTAAAATTTTAATTTATTTTACTATTCAACGAAATTCTCATTTTGTAGTTCTGATGAAGTGACTTTTTCCTCCGGAAAAATATGTACTTCTTTTAATAAATTCATACCGCCTTCTTAAATTTAGCGATAATTCTTTGATTCCGCCATCTCACACGATTATGGTCCTTTCGAACTTTTGATAATTACGATCACAAAAATTAATCATATCGGGAATTCTTAAAAAAAAAAAAAAAAAAAAAAAAAAAATCTAAAAATCTAAATATCTAGAATAGAAAACGTGCTTTAAACAGCAAATCTCTCAACATTTATTTTTCAAAATTATTAAAGCATCTTAAAAGTAAATTATATTAAATATAATAATTTTGGAATTTAAGAAAAAATGCTATTCAAAAATTTAATTTTTACTAATGCTAATGCTAATTAATATTAATGATACTTATTATAATTAATAATTATTATTTTATTATTTTTTTAGTCACATCTATATTTAGAGCTCTTACCCTTTTATACCTTTTGAAATGCATTATTAAATCGAATGTTTTTATTTCACATCATCTTATTTATATATTTTTTATTATCTCGGGGGAAAAATCTCTCTTATTTCATTAGGAGAATAAAAACAAACAAAATATGTTTACCTCTGTGAATTTTTTTTTAATGAGTACACCTACACAATTTGACATATTACCTTTCAAAATTAAAAGCAATAAATAAAATAAATAACATTAAAATAAAACTCGTTTTCTTTTCAGTTTGCCTACACATAAATTTTAAATATATCATAATTAAACCTAAGAATGAAAACGAAACACACATGCGGCCAACACATGCGTTTCACCTTCAGTTTATTTATTTATTTATTTTTTTTTTAATCTAAAGTTAAAATAGAGCAAAACAAAATATATTCAAGGAACAGCGTCTAGAAAGATAATTTTAAAGTTTATCAGTCGCACATATGCGGCATTTGAGATTAATTCACATAAGATTGAAGCTTTATCATTACAACAAAGAAAAAGAATGATACATTATGAGATAAAGATGAGAGAGGAAAAAAGAACGGCATTTTTCTGCAAAAACTAAATCGTTACGCACTACTTGTGGTGATTAAAATCTGTCTGTGTATTGCTGTTTAGATTATACTAGGAGATGGTCTTCAAAATCATGAATATATTACATATGTTTTGGTGAAATATGAGTAACATGTTTATTGAAAGCTAACATGAGTTGTAATGAAAAATATTAAAAGTTTTTTTTCCCCTATAAAACTAATTAACTTGTATTTCTTATTAGTCAGCCTTTTTTAAAACTTTCCAACTAAGTTGAAAAGCGTTTTTGACTTTGGTTTGTCTGTCTGTCTGTCCGAGCTGTAACATCCGTAATTTGTTTCAGAAATTCTTCAATCTAGTATATATTATTCAAGTTCACTATGAAACGTTTTCTTTTGTAAATGGTATAAATAATGCAAACAGTTTGAGAGCAGGGATTCAGAAAAGAATTTACAATGCACTACGGCCTGTGACAGGCATATTTAAAAGCATAGTTAATTATATTTATGCAACATACAACATAATGAAATTAATATATCATTTTGAGATACACAAAATCAATTGATTAGATAAACTGATTGGCTTACAGAACTCCTCAAAGTTGTTCTGATACATTATAAACTATAACGGGAGAATGTTCAATGCAAATTTGTGTTTTGAAAAGTTTTTTAGTACATCATATGGTGGTGTGAAAAGTTTAGACGCTATACAAGGTTATACAAAAGAAATATTTTTAATATTTTCTCTTTGAAAATAAAGCTATGAAAATGTCTTTATGGGACACTTTACAACTCAGCTAAAGAAATATACTTTTGTAGGCATGTTGCTTTATGACAACACAGGCCTATAAACACAAAAGAATTTAATGAGAGGGTTATACAATAACAACCTATTAAAATAAATAAAAATATAAAACATTTATTTTTGCGAGTATTCTTTCTTCCTGTTTAAAATAAAAATGTTTTTTAAGGTTTATAATTTGAGACAAATGCGTTCAATATCAAAGGATGCAAGGTCCGTGTGGATGGAAAATATTTATAATCTATGTGCATTATGTGATTTTTCAGTTTTGCTTAATGTAAAAGAAAGAGATAACTATAAAATAAATTAATATTATGATACAGATGGTATCCTTATGAACATTAATAAATATGCCATTTAAATTATGCTAAAAAAATATTTAGTTAATTAAATAAAGAAGCACGAAAAGAAGAATGAGTGAAGAATGATTTTTCTGCATAGCTACCCCCCCCCCTTTTTTTTCTATATCTTTCTTCTTTTATTTATTCATTTCATTTTTAAACTTATAAAAAGAATAATAATTTCTATATGATACAACACGCACATGAATATCTATAAAAAAGCAATTTAATTAAGTTTTAGAAGGCCATATGAATATATATATATATATAAACATATTTTTTGAAGATTTTCTGAGCTACAATATTGTAAACGTTATTTTATTTTACTGTTTTATCTTACGGTATATGTTTTTAAAGCATTGTCAATGGGCCACAGACCCAGTCTTACCAAGGATAATTCGCAATTTCTGAGCTCGCAGTCAGATTTTTCTGTTAAATATATTAAATGGGAAAATATCATTAGGATCTTTCTTATATGCTCAAAATTCTGATAAATATCGTATATTTCGAGAACATTGATATCATCAAATAAATGGAAATTTTCCATTGGTTCATGAAATTCAGGGTGGAATGGTGTGATCAAAGTCAAGGATTTGGAACTCTGTGACTATGTTCTACCTGCTCTATAACTGTTGCTCCATATTATACATTATATAAATTATATAATGTTTGATAATGTAGTTGATACATCTAAAATTTATATTCTACAAGAATTTCACAATGTATTCTAACTGAGCTATACAAAATGCATAGCTCACGCAGCATATAGTGTTGAATTTGGGGGGTAAATTTACTGCTCAGGGACAACAGTTCGATATTTAAAAAAAAAAAAAAAAAAAGTAAATAAACAAAAAAAAAAGAAAAAAGAAAAAACGAAAAAGCTAAACGTATTAGTTAAGCACACAAAATTGTTTAAATTACAAAAATAGATATATTTACAGAACTGTTTCATTAAAAAGGTCCTCTAAAATTTAAATTCAAATTTATTAACTTGAATCCTTTCTATTATATTTTATGATGTGTTAATTGTTAGCCAATTCATATAGCATGCTATAATAAAAATGCGCAATTAAAAATAATTTGTTGTCTCAAATAAATATTTCTCTTCTAGATTACTTAATAATATTAATATCCACACTGCTCTACAAGAAATAACATAAATAAGAAATATTTTAAAGCTCCATAGTACCTTATAACTTTATAACTTAAGTTTTTAAGCGAAACCAGTGTTAATATGGGTTCCTACGTATATGGCTCTATGTGTGCAAGATATTGGATATCTAAAAATGTTTCATTTGCCTTATATACACTCTAGATTATAGAGAACTAAGTTCACTTTCATTTCTGTTACACTTTTTAATTAATTAGATTTTTAAAAGAGAAGTGAAAACGAAATTATTATCAGAATAATAGACTAAAATTGTCTATTTCGTTATATATGTTTGGGTATACGCGTGTGTATGTAATCGAGAAATTATTCATGGTTCATTTCCACAGAGATGTAGCATCGCAAAATTACTTAAATATAAACGTTTTGGCTGTAGCTTAGAATATACTGGAAAAAAAAAAAAAATCAAAACCTGTATCCAGTCATCTTACGTTAAACAACGTTATTTGGAATAAAACACTCCTGCGTTGTAGTAAAACTTAAATATGCTTACAATTAAATATAGTGTAAGATTGTTATTTAGTTTACTAGTGTGAGAAATTGAGTAATTTTATTGTTTTACTAGCAGGGTTTGTCCAATTCGCTGGTCACTATATTTAAAGTAATTAAAAACTGAATCATTTTTTTTTATTATTATTATTATATCGCTATAAAAAAAAAAGAAAGAAAAGAAAGAAAGAAAATTCATTCAAATGGCTGAAAAGCTCGCTTCAGATTCTTGCTGCCTTCGGAAGTGTCTTCCTTAACCGATAAATCTCAGGTACGTATCCTTATTTCCTGTAACAATGCCTTACCCGTGGGCTTTGATTTGGGTGCTTATCAGATGACAGTTTCAAAACGGACAGCATCGAAATAAAATGAGGTAGCTTTTTTTTATATTTCAATCTCAATAATATACGTATGTATGTAATTGGGACGCAACCATAAATAAATATTATGTACACACACTATACATAACATTTATTTTTACGATATTTCCTATATTTTATTTAATTTTTATCATAAAATGACAGTAATTTCACAGCTAATACTATAATATTACAGTATGCTGTGAGCTCTATCTCTAATGCGACAACTAATTTTTTGTGGCTATATATATTTTTCATTTTAAACATTTTATGGTCAGTTAAAAGTGGTTGGTATAAAGAAAAATAAATATTTAATCTGATCATGGTAGTTTTATTATAGCTCTCTTTAGCGATTTTTGATTTTTGTCGCCATTTTGACTTTTAAATGATACATTGAGACAAAAATAGATAATTTATGCGATTATTGTTTCTGTTTCTTTCTTTCTTTTCTTTTTCTTTTTCTTTTCAATATTTCATAATTTATTTATTTTTTGCTGCGGTACTTGGCTTAAGATGGCTGTCACGAAAGTAGAGACCTTGGCGAAAAATGTCTGGCGTACTTCAGCATCAATATTTAAAAAAAAAAAAAGAAAAGAAAAATAAAATCCTCACGATTTACTATAAATATATTATTATAATTTTATTTTTATTAATATTTAATTTTAAAATCATAATGATGGCTTTCTTTCTCATGTGCATAAGCAAATTGAATTTTTCATATATATATATATATATTTCTCGTGAAAATAAGTTTTTTTTTTTTTTTTATGTCGAAAAACAAACAAACAAGAAAAAAAAATCGTAAACTTTTTTGATAACAATTAAATTAAAAACTAATATTTAAATGGCTAATTTCAAAGCTGTTATAAGGAAATTATTATCAGTTTAAAAAAAAACTAATCAAAAATTCGGAAATAGGGTTTCGAGGTTAATAACCAAGAGAGGTTAATACGAACCACCATGTAAATTTGTGCAACTCTGCGATCAGCTATTTTTGAAAATGCTTCGGCCACACACACACAACTTATATATATATATATATATAGAGAGAGAGAGAGGTGGATAAGCTCTCTGAATTTTATAAAAGTAAATAGCTATGATAAATCTATTACTTAAAGTTTTGAACAAGCCTGTGAGAACGAATTATTAAGATCTGAAATTTGTAATATGAATATTGTTGTTTTGACTTACTCTTCTGAACATTTGCAATAAGTTTGAAAGATATTTTCTAGACAGAAAATATGTCTTGAAACAAGTCCATGAAAACAATCGTTTTCTTCTGAAAATAGTTGATAGTAAAAAATTTATGAAACGAAAATAGTGGAATTCTAAAAATAATTAAAAAAAAAAAAAAAAAAAAAAAAAAAAATCCGAATTACATACAAGTTGCTATTTAATATAGGGTAAGCGATTAATATATATATATATATATATATATATATTTCTTCTAAGATTTATGAGAAATGAACTTCATGGACGATTGTCTTTAAAAACCATTTTTAGTTTATAAAAAAAAAAAAAAAAGTGCAATATGAAGTGTTATGTACGAATGGCAAAAATGAATAAAATAAAATAACATCATTACTAGATTTTCAGCTTTCATTGTTTTCTTTTCTAAGAAAATTCAAATATTCGCCCTTCTGTTTGTAGAATTAATTAAATCATTTTGAGGTAAGCAAGCTGGACTTAAGCCAAATACTGTTACATATTTTATTCTACTCTTTGCAACAAAAATATGTAAAAAATGCTTATTTGAGCAACTATGCATGCAGCTACACGGACATTTTAAGAAATCAGAATGAAAATATTGGGACTTTTTAAATGAGAAATTTTAATTTAACTAGAACTTTTCATATGTTGATCAGAATAAAAAATGATACTATTGTTGTTAATATTAACCTCACACTGTGGCAGTTGCTTTGAGATCTATAACTAACAAGGATGTTTTCTCGATTGACCCTCACATATATAAAAGTGTAAAAGTTATTAAAGTAATTGGTAAATTTTTAACTATTACTTTTCAATGAATGTAGTAATTAAAAATAATAAATCTACTAAATAATTTATTTTTCAGTCTTTAAGAATACAGGGTGGACCAAAAGCCTCTGGCATCTTTTAAACCTTAATTTAAAATCAAGTAAATAACGTAGAAAAGAGTAGTTTGCAATACCATGCTTCTTTCAATGAAAAGATTTGTTTAAGCAAATAATAATAATAAAATTTTTTTTTCAAATTATGGCTCCTAGATGGCGTAATATCTTAAAATACAAGAAAATGAATAAAAAATGCAAAGCAAGCTGTTACAGAGTATTTAATTTCTGGAAATTACTAAAATGTTTCAATGTGCGT
Organism: Salticus scenicus; assembly: GCA_963930645.1. NCBI lineage: Eukaryota > Metazoa > Arthropoda > Arachnida > Araneae > Salticidae > Salticus > Salticus scenicus. The sequence continues at coordinate 274,951,063 of OZ005650.1, read as the reverse complement.
GGACTTTATAGATCGAAATGTTACTAATAATGTATGATCGAATAATGTATAATTGAATAATAATCGAATTCAATCCACGTATTCAGTAACAGTCATCGCGGTAACGACTGTATTACATGCTTTATTGAGGTCTTTAATTCTTTAATGTCATCAATACAGGAGACATACACTTTCTGCTTGACATATCTCCGGAAGAAGAAATTAATGGGGGAAGGATTAATCTGAAAATCTAGGTGGCCATAGAAAAACTACAAGAAACGTTCGAAACAAAATAACGAAGCAGGCATTGCCAATGAAGGGAAAATTTTTGAATTGATTTTTTCTTTTACATGAATCAAACTTTTCATTGCATGAAACACCGTAGTACAAGCTGCACCCTTGTGCACTAATTACTTTATTTTAAAGTAAAGTTTAAAATGTGCCAGGGACTTTCAATTCGCTCTGTATTTTGGAAGAATTTTTGCCCTTCCCAACGAAATTTAAAATTGTTTATGACTTGTCATTGTCTCTGTCCCATATTTTTATTTCCATAAATATTTTTATTTTGAGGATTCTATAATCTGATGTTAGTTATTCAAATATTACAGATTTACCGCAGAATGCTTTCTATTAAAAGAGATGTAGTACAACAAAATTTGAATAGGTATTCACGCTATAAGTCGGATATTTTGCGGTCCGAGAGACATATTTCTTATAAACACATTTAAAATGTTTTATATTGCGATACACAAAATCATAGACAATACAAAATCAACATACGATTTTTAGATGCAATAAAGTATGTTTACTAAAGAAAATCAGTAGTTAACCTTAATGACACAAAAATAATCAATATCATTTTGGGAAATTACTGGGGTTGTGTTATGAATTTTATAGATTTTTCTTAGCGATGATGAGAAGTGAAGAAAAGTAAAAAGTACTTATTATAAAAAGTACTTATTGAGTATTTATATTGTGAAAAAATAAATACATTTAGAAAGTGTTTTATAAACTTAAATATATATAAATGCAAAAAATATGTTCACAAGCAGCCAAAACAAATAAATAAATAATAATAATAATAATAATAATAAGATAATAATAATAATAATAAAAAGATAAATGAAATCTAAACACATTTAAACTTTGGAAAATGTTAAAGAAATCCTTAAAACTGTTCTTAAATAATTAAAAATGAATATATTAGCAAGTGAAATTATTGCTCTTGAATTATTACATCCTATAAAAAAGCATTAAAAAAAAAGAAAAAGAAAGAAAAAACTCTAATTTTCTAATAATTCTCTCATGTCTGTAATTATTTTTGTTGTTGAGACGTGTTACCAAAATTTGATCCTCTACAAGGGAGAAACGGAAAATAAGTAAGGGATATTTTATATAATAATACATACTCGTTGCCCTATTTCCAAGACATAAGATTCATTTTTATGATGCCAATTTCATTTTTTTAAAAAGGGATAGGTTTTGAGTATTTTAAAATACAATAGTAGTTTTGTGATGAGCTTAAAAGCATGAAAAATAAATAAAGTATCATACTACAACTGATGATTATAACAGTTATAAAAATTATATCACAAAAAATAAATCAATATTATTGATAAACTTTGATTAAAGATTCTAATTGTTGACGACTAAGAAAACCAAAACCTTCTTTAATATGTGTGTGTGTGTGTGTGTGTATATATATATAATTCGTAAATAATATTTCAATTACATTTATAAGTTTGAGAGACGTAATTATGTGCCCTCATATATACATACGCATATATTGTGAACGGTTATATAAATATGTATGCATGTATGTATGCGTGTATTTGTGTGTCGTATGTATGGATACTTGACAGACTAAAGTTAATTTTCTTAAATAGTTAAATATAACTAGAGTGTTTTATTTTAGTTTTGCTAACATTTTTGCGATATTATGCTGCGCGTAAATATAAAAATGGAGGCTAAAATATTTTTTTACAATTAATGAAAAATCCTCTATCAAACGATTTTTTATTTGGTGAAGTTGTTATTCCGTCTTCCTGTTTCTTTAATAAAAACAAAAGCAAAAACATTTAAGAAGAAATTAGAAAACTATCTTTAAATATAAGCAGTATGGTTTAAGTAAATTAAAATAGTGTACATACGTAATTATAAGTTCACACTTATATGTACTAGTAAATTGAGGAACCCCATTTTTACTTTTCGAACATGCATATGTAAAGAAGGTATTTGTAATCATGTCAAAAATTTGATTATAAGACTTTGGTGTTTATATACGTTTTGAGGTCCTCTGAGTTCATTTTTTTTTAGATGATGCATGTATGTGTGTGTATGTTTACATGTGAGTGAATACGATAGCGCCTAAACTCTTTGTTCAAATAAGCTGAAATTTGGTATTTATGTTGTATGTCACCATATCACACCCTATTGATTGTGGTGAATCTATCACTTATAGTTTTTTTACAGGGACACAAAGAAAAATTCTTTATCATTATGGCCTATGGGGCCAAATTTTTAAAGTGTGATAGCTTCTAAACGCCTCATTCGTCTGAGCTAAAACTTTATACACATGCTATAAATCATTGTCGCACAAAGTGTATAGAGTTTGGTGAATTTAGCAGTTATCGTTTTTTTACAGGGACACAAAGAAAAATTCTTTATCATTATGGTCTATGACCACAAATATTTTAAAGTGCGATAGCGTTTAAATGCCTTATTCGATTGAGCTGAAAATTTATACACATTTTATAGATTATACTCGCACTAATTGTGTAGATTTTGGTGAATCTATCTCTTATAGATTTTTACAGGGACGCAACGAAATATTCCATATCATTATAATCTATGGGCTAAAATTATACGAAGTGCAATAGCGTAAAATTAAACAATGAGGAAAAATACTCAAACACTTTACTGTAATTTTCACTTTTGCTTATTTAACTATTTGTCTTACTTTAATTTATTTACACAACCGTTCATTATTTAATGTTCGGAAAGTCGAGAGGAATCACTCCAGATTTTTTAATTTTATTTTTTGCATTACACTCATTCTCCTTTAAGTATAATTTATTAATATGAAGAAGTAATTTATAATAAAACATTTCAAGAAAAGGAAATATGTAAGATGCATCATTATAATACAAAAATCACACATATCTCTACAATCTTTTGCATTGTCTATTAGTGTAATAAATACTTAATTAAGGTAAAGGAGCTGCGGCTGATACGTTGTTATGATTATATTAAATGAACAATGGCAGTTAGATCGTAGTAATTGATGAAACCTTGATAAGGCTTTTGAAGGTACCGACGGTAAAACAAGATTTTTTTTTCGTTATATTTCACCTACATTTTATCAATATGTAAATAGTTTATTAAATGTAAATGTTAAGAATTATTATATTTTAATTCCTACATATATTTCTTAAATTATAAATAGTTTGTTAATTCGCACATTCAGTCTCAAACACTGTTATTATTTAATATATTTAATAATTATTTTGAATTATTTTAAATTCACAGAATGGTATTATCAATTGATATTATAAAATATGAAATTAATGTTATAATTTTTTTTTTCACATATACATTTTTATTTGGCTTAAAATAAAACATTTTTACATAAATATAGCAGTAGCGCAATTTATATATGATGAGCAAACCTTCAAACTACGTTTTCTTAAAAAAAAAAAAAAAAAAAAAATGAGTTAGTGATTTTCTTTAAACTTAACATAAAAATAGTATGTCTATATATCTTACTAGATATGGTAACATATTTTCCTAGTATCTTGTAACACATCTAAACAAACAATAATTAGGTTTTTAAGTTTAGTTATTTTTTTAATTTATCAGTTTTTGTGTTGTCTGAAAAATTGTATCCGAAGGAGAAAACACGGTTTGAATGTTTGATCCTCATACATAAGCTTATAAATAAAAGTTGATTTAACTAGGCAATTAAACTGCTAATTAAACTAAGAAATGTATTTGTAATTAAGAGATCTGCAATACTCAGTTTTTAGAAGATAATATTAAATATTTTTATCTTAATGATAAAATTACACTGGAAATATTAAAACTTAAAAATGGTTATTGCGATAAATGTAAATTGACTATTTCACTCTAAAAAAATTATGTCTGCTATAATGTGAGTATATGATCTTTCTAAATAAGCTTAATTTTTAAATATCTTTTTAGACTTTCTTCTATAATGTGTTCAGTTGATATTTTTTTAATTGTATTCTTTTAATCAATTAATTAATTGTTTTTATTCTTTAAAATTATTAATTTCCCTTTATACTTTTTTTTTTTTTTTTTTTTTTTTTTTTTTTATGATATAACTGAATAAGGATTTATTTAAATTTCTTTTTTATATAGTGATTTTGCTTGTTGTGATCGTAAACTTAAAAATTAGGAATTTATTTTGCATAAAAAATATGATTTAAGCAGGAAAATATCTTTGATGATCTTTTACTTTTAAATCAGTTTAATGTCTTCTTCGTTACACATAAAAATGGATTGTTTTCAAAAGATATATCGGTGAAATGCAGCATTTTTTACTGAAATTTTACAATTGAGTTAAAGTTAAATACACACACACACACACATATATATATAATCCTTTTTTAGTAAAAGAAAATAATGACATCGAAGAATAATCAATCAAATAATTCACCAAAGAAACATACACAGGCCAAACAAAGTAACTAGATATCTTAAATTGATTTAATTTTTAAGATTAATATTAGTACTTACTCTAATTTTTAATCCTACAACACCTCTTAAAAATTAAATAGGACCTATATATTAATCATTATGATTTATGAGAGGGAAGTAGCCGATGAAAACATTTTAGTAAAAAAAAAGAAAAAGTAGCTAACTATTGCAATAGAAACATTTTATTTTGAAAATATCATTGAAAATAAAGAGTATTAAAAAAAATCTACATTCAAGTTCTATAAAAATCGCCAATAATAGGGAATAGTTATTATTCTATATTACCAGAATCGCCATCTCGGAGAATAAATCAACCTCAACCATCTGTTGGTAGAAATAAGTTCATGGGTATCAGACAACTAATTCCTCTCCCCTACTGGGAATGATACTAGGTTTTCGCTCATTTTATTACTTCGTAAATATGTTACAGAATTCGATTCGTAATACTTACCTCTAAAAAAAGTCTGTATCATGATAAACCTTTTCTCACTGACATGTGATTTCTCTTCTCGCTGACACAAGGTGAACTACTGATCATATTTGAGGCCCAGTTCTTTGACGCCCTTTTGAAAGCTTGCAACACCGTACCAGTGAGATATAATGGTATACTATTTTACCCGACTATTCTATATACCTGAACGTTCCTCTATTCATTGAAAAGTTTCAATTAAGCAATTTTTTAAAATTCTGTTTTTTTTTTTTTTTTTTTTTTAATGAAAAATATTAATATATTTAAGGAATTGCTATTTTCTGAATTGGGACCTGTGTTATTTTTATATGCTTTTCTTTATGCAAAATTTGAAGTAGAAGAAAATGTAACATTATGAAGTTCATTAATTCTTGATGATGTGAGAAAACAAGAAAACAAATTCGTAAAAAAAGTAAATTAATAAATATAAAAATCTTGCTGTGAATCTGAAAAATAGGTTAACATACCAGGACTCAAAATACAAGTCTATGGAAATTATTATGACTTTACCCATGTTATCGAATTAAAGTGTCTGGTAAATGGACATTATTTATATTTAATTAAATGAAATAATCTATTATCCAGTTAAATGAAAAATAAGAACGAAAAACCATGCAATTCGCATAGATTATTAATACTTTCCAATTGTACGTACATGTTGCATCGTTTAACTTTCTACTTTGACTACGTGTTCACACAACGGACAGACAAGAAGACAGAAATGCAGACAAGTACACTAATTGAATCCATACTCAGTATTAAATACTTTTGGAAAGTGTTAAAGAGGTTTAATGCAAATGAAACCGAAATCCTAACAATTTCCAATTGCAGTCTTTAACGTATCTGAATATTTTAACGTAGCGCAGTAAATTTTAACTTGGAACATACCTATTCTATAGAAAAAAATTTGTTTAGCATCTGAACGATAATTGACAATTACATAATGATATTTGTACAATACAAATTTATTTAAATATGATTTATAAAAGCAATTCTCATAAACGCATTGGCATTGTTTTGATGTCTCTGTACAAAAAGAAATTATGTTATTTATACTATTTTGAGTTGAAAATATGCCATAGTGAACTGGAATAAGATGCGTTAATTTGAAGAAATTCTGAAAATATTTACGGGCGTTTAAGGCGGACAGACAGACATATAGATAAGAAGTTAGACAGTCGGAAAATCAGACAGATAGACTAATTCAAATAATGATTATTTTTTAACATTGTTTCAAAGTATTAAAAATGCTTAAAAATACGAAAATACAGTTCCCGAAATTTGGAATTATAATCCTTAATGTATCTGAATATTGATGTGTGACCCTGTAAAATCCTAAGGTATCTTAATGCTAATCATATTTTATTCTATAGAAAAAATATTATTGTGTATATAAATTATAAATGTCAATTTTATTACGATTTGTGTAAAATAAAGGTATTAAAATATGGTTTATCATTTGCATTTCATAGATCGAATGTTCTGAATATCTTTCTGATGTCTTTGTATATAAAATGGTGATGGTATTCACCCCATTTTAAATTCGGAGCATATTGCAAACATGAATATTATAAATTAGATTGAAGGAATTCTTTGAATATTTACGGAAGTTAAAGCGTGGACCTAGAGACAGAAAAAAAAACAAAAAAACTTGAAGTTATAAACATTTTTAAACTTTTGTGGAAAGTGTTGAAAAAGGAAATATTGGCTTATTTATAAGTTATTTTTTGCCCAATAAAAATCTATATCTTCCTTAAATTTCCTTCGAATGTCAGGAAACTCCTACATACTATAAAGAGTGACTGTTGCATTTTATCTATTAATGGTGTAACAAAATTTACATTGAATGTAAAGCTTAAAATGTGAGTATTTTTTATATCAACAATTTATAATAAAAAACGTTCAACAATGTTATACATTCTGCATGCATAATTTCTTTTCGGAAATAACAATTTTAAATACATTTTTTCGGACATTACAAGTAATGTAATGTTATTTATGTATAATTGTATTTGTACTACATCTTTATAGAGAGAAAAACAATTAATTAATTCTTGAACATAAAATTTAAGAAATTTAGATTGAAATTTATTTCTTATTAAATAGCATATGCAGTCAATGTACATGCCCCCACAATAGTATTAGAACAGTTTTTTTTAGAGTAATTCTTAAAGTTTACGTTAAATGGTATTTATTTTGTATTTATCAAATGTTACGATATTAATATATTACTTGGTGTATGTATAATACACAATGCAGGGTTAGAATCGTCAAAATTGAATTAAAAACATTGTCATTGTAGATTACAAGGGATATAAATGTATTTTAAACTTAATGAAATTGAACATTGTTGCGAAATGCTCAGAATGAATCCTTCGCATTTATGATATCAAAGTATACTTTGTCACGTATTTCTGAATAATAGGACAAACATATTGTACAGTGATTCATTTTAAGGAGATTTTCTAGTAATATTCTCATGATATTGGAGAGTGTTCCATAACTTATGTACGACACATAATTTTCTCTCTCTTGATTTCTATTTCTTTTTCCTTTGACTGAATGAATTTATATACTATTATATTCAACCAAATAAACTATGAAAATATGTTAACGTATAAAATAAACTAGTTTCCTAATGAGGTTTCCGTCATTAGGAAACCTGTTATCTTTATTTTTAGCTTTCTTATTTTGTAAGTTTTAGTGTTATTGTAAAATCAAATATTTCGTATAAAAACAACGTAACACGAAATTATTATTTAAAACAAAAATAAAACATATATAAATTGATACATATACAGGGTGGTACACAGGCCACATTTTCCTTCTAATTTTTCTACCTGTATTTTTCTTTTGAAATTTTTAACAGTAAAATTTAACGATTATTTAAGTAAAATATTTTTATATAAATATATTGTTGTAAGTATCAGGGAAAAAAAGCGCGTCTGTAACCACTCTGATATATATATATGCCTTTTCTTTCTTTATTTTTTTTAAGTATTCAATTTGGATTCGCATTCAGATCGATTCATAAATATACACAAATTTCTTACTCATTAAAGTCAATTCGTTTTGTTAAACTTTTGTCAAATATAAAAGGGAATAATAGAAGAAGCATTTTATTTCACAAATTTTTCACGTAAGCAGAATTAAAAACCCAACTCAATTACCAGACGCAAATTTATAAAATCTGACTGATATGCTCTACTTGGCTGTCCTTTACAAAATCTCGATGTTATTGAACAACTGAGTTATTTCCTGAATTGCAGAAAAAACAATAAAACAACGTAAACCTATGCCTTTACATCATATTTTCTCATGAATTAAAATATTATTTTACTCATTCTGACAAATTGTGAGAGTACGAGGAAAATTTATGTTCAAGTTTTGAGAAATATCAGATGTTTGAATGTATGCATATTTTATGGAAGCGTGAAAATGAAAATTCATTCAAAGCTTCCTCCAGTTGCATAATAACTTCACACATGTTCAACAAATAGTAACGACTTTCATAACTAAATGAATGACATCTACGAAAATGATTAAAACGAAGCTTGTAAAGGGGTATACCTCTAACTGACCTGTATATCAACTTTTTTATTTTGCAACACTGAAAAAAAAAAAAAAAAGAGAAAAAAAGCTGTTTTTAAATTTTTCTCTGTCATAAACTTTATTCGTATTACCTTCTACATCTTACTAAATGTATATTTGTGCTACCTGTTGTTGAATCTACGTCTATAATTAATTATTATTTTGAAGCTAATCTTTAATACAACCAAAAACGAGGGTGTACAGTAGCAATGTTCAAAACAAGTTTTGAATGTTATAACGATAGTTTTATAATATAGAGTCTCATTTTTAAATTTTACGGTATTCTAGAACAATAATAATAATAAATTCTCGCTTTAAAAACCTGTGTACTTGGTAGTTGACTAATGCCGCTAAATGCTTCTGCATTGACTTTACTGAAAGATTTATTATGTCTACTTTCTAAAATAAATCTTTTTTAAAGATTTTTTACGAACGTTTCAATTTTACAATTATTTCAAAACTCTAGACAAATCATTTAGGAAACATCAATGAAAAATTGGCAACTACTATGTGATATCGATAGTTTTTTGAAGTGAGTATTTAATGTATACTTGTGGTGTGGTACATGAGATTTCAGAAAATTTCGTAATTACAATTATTTCAAAACTGCAGACAAATCATTTAGGAAACATCAATGAAAAATTGGCAACTACTATGTGATATCGATAGTTTTTTGAAGTGAGTATTTAATGTATACTTGTGGTACATGAGATTTCAGAAAATTTCGTAATAACTAAATGCGAATTAATAATAGTATATTGTGTGTATACGTTTGATCACATTTCCCACGTGAATTGTAAGACGAGATATCCTAAATGCTTTTTTCCCGTACAATTCTGAATTGTGGTAGTTGCATGGGACCGCGCTTAGCGCAAAATTATACGGAAAGAAAAAAAAAAGTTACAAAGTGCCATTGATTAAAAAACAAAAAAGATTATAAAAGTGAAAACAAAGAATAGTATTGACATGTTCAGAAAAAAGAAAAAATGTACAGAAAGTAAATGCATCAAAAAAGCGGGCGGATCGTTTAAATCGGCGGGAGAATTTACTGCATCTCACTTAATTTTTATCTTTGATATAAAATATAAAGGAACTCACTGATAATGCACATCTAAAACTATAATAGGACAGTATTAAATTTTAATAAATATTATTGCAGCTAAGGAATAGAGATTAATATACAGGTTATAATTAAACTTCCTCTTTTAACAACATCCTACAGTGCAAACGGGTGAACGGAATGCAACGAAATTTGGTATATAGACTATACATGAGATGCGACCACGGAATTTCGAAAAAAAAAAAAAAAAAAAAAGTTCCAAAATGTCCATTAGAGGGCGCCTTTTCCGGAAAAACATTAAATTTCTCACAATAAACGATCAGAACGGAATACAGAAACAATATTAACATTTATTGACTAGTTTCCGATCACTTTGTCATCACACCACATTAAGTAAAGGTAAGGAAAAAATAATAGTACGCTGTTTGAGAAAAACAAAACAGTTCAGTCTGCAGAAACAAGAAAAGATTAGGACAAAATTGCACAAGAGAAGCAGTTATTGGTCGTGTCCAGGAGGACGATGTAGGGTAGGGAAAGGTGCTCCATGTGACCACCCTCATTCACTTGCAAAATTTCAAGTCGATGCTCAGTCAGTGTGCTCAACAGCAGATCGTCTGATCAGTTGTGATGCTGCACACATGAAGCGTTTTGGAGTTCTTTAAGTCATTCAACGTCGCAACACCTCCACGACACACCACACTTTTTAAGTGGCCCCATAACCAGAAATCGCACGGATTTATATCTGGCGAACGTGGTGGCCATGGATTACGAAAGAAGCGACTAATAACACGTTCGTCTGTGAAGTGTTAGAGCAATAGCGCCTTCACGGATATTTTGAGGCGCACCATCCTGCATGAAAATGGTCGATGTTTAGCTGTAATTGCGGCACAACAAACGTCTGCAGCATGTCATGGTACCGACGTGACGGCTCGTAATGGAACATGTGACAGGACCACTTGTAGTTATTTCCTCAAAGAAGAATGGCCCAAGGATGAATGTCGCCGTGAATCCACACCAGACAGTCACCTTTAGAGAATGTAGGGGAATTTCAGTGTGCATCCACAGATTTTTCCTTAGTCCAAATTCCGGAATTCTGTGTGTTGACTGTCCCATTAAGGTAGAAATGAGCCTCGTCGCTCCAGAGAATATTCCAAAGCCATGTCAGATCAATAGTCATTCTGTTCAGAAAACTGACAGCGAATGAGAGACGTTGTGGCTTGTCCCTATCAAGCAGCTCTTGGGTATGGTGGATCTTGTATGGGAAGTAGTGCATTATGTTTCTGAGCACTTTTTGGTCGGTGCTGTAAGAATAGCCTGTCTATCGAAAAACTGCACGTGCGCTACTGCCCCCAAACTCTGATGTCTATGAGTCCAAGCTCTGTGCGGCAACAGCTGACATGACGGCATCAACAAGTACCGGTGTGACAGGTTTACGGCCTCTTCCAGGTTGAACTCCTAATTTCCCCGCCCCTTCAGTTCTCTTAATCATGGCCCGAATACCCTTAGTAGACAATGGTCTACGCCGTAGGTTCTTTATACGACGAAATACACGAACTGCAGCAGTAGCATTCCCCTTGTTCACCAATAACGCACATTCAACTAAAGATACCGTCATCATTAGAGCCGGAAACATCAACATAAAACATGACAACGTCTGCAAACGTTTTATACCCTACCAGTTTTGCATAAAGCTTCCTCTTCTTTGCAAGCATGCAAATCGCGATATTCCCCCCCCCCCTAGAGCTGACAGCTTTTCCCGTTTTTACATTTTATTACTCATAATTCGTGTTCTAGATTGTTAATATTGTTTCCGTATTTCTTTTTGGTCGTTTATTTTGTTAAATGTAATGGTTTTCCGGAAAAAGGTGCCCTTTGGCGGACATTTTGGAACTATTTTTTTTTCGAAATTCCGTGAGCGCATCTCGTGTATTGTCTATATACCAAATTTCGTTGCATTCTGTTCACCCGTTTGCGCTGTAGTATGCTGTCTATAGGGGAAGTTTAATTATAGCCACCCTGTATAATGACGACGAATATACTAAATCCTGTTTCGTTCGCAATTTTTTTAAATAAACAAACAAACAAAAAATGAATAAATAAACTAGTGACGATTTTCATAAATTTGCGCTGAAGTAAATTTTCATGAATAATTAAATTTAACTTACATTTCATTATTCGAATTCCATTATTTTGATTAAAAAAAAATAATTGCATTTTAAATAACTTTTTTTGTTTTCTTTATTGGTTATTTATCATGACATTTTGACACCATTTTTGATAGGGAAAATTTTAAAATACGTTTATTTGTAACTGTCTACCCGTAGGTGGAAGAATAACGACTATTTACTAGTGATGCTAATATTCGTTTAATTTATTTTCATAAAGTATTTCTCTTACTTATTTCTCTATTTATTTTTGCCAACCAAGAACTTTCATTCACGAAAGCGATATTCATTAAAAGCAATATTTATTTTTCTAAGACAAAACTACATTTTTAGGTATTTGAATTTTTTTAAAAAGAAAGCGGCGTTAACACTGTAGAAAACTATTTATAGGAAATCTTTCTTTATGGTAAATTAGAGAAAATAAATCCCATTTGCATCTTTTAATTTGTCAAAGTTTATTTGGACTGCAAAAGTTCATTTGACTATTTTAAAATTGAGAAATAAACAATCATGATCTTTATCTAATTTATAGTAAAAAAATTCCATTTAAATTTTAATTTATTGCTACTAGCTGTTATTGGTATCCAGAAATTATTATTAAAAATGATTGACAATTACAAGTACCTCTTTAGTGTATTCGTTGCCAAATAAAATGAATAATTTATATTTCAATTTGGAAATATAACAGACAAGTGAAATTTAATAAAGTGATCTAATGAGCAAATTACACAATACAAATGACATCATTACATTGTTTTCTGCAATCTAAAATTATCCTGCAAAATTTAGACAACTTGAGAAGATATAAGTGTTTGAAACAGAAATTTTTAATATTCAGAGATTTTGAAATCTATATGAATACTTAAAGTCTAATATTTTTAACTGAAGTAAAGTCGTATATTTTAAGTAAGATGCAGACAGTTCTTTCAATTCTAATCATGTGTAGATTTTTTTATTTCAAATTTTTTATTAACACTGAGAATTAATAATATATTCTAAATTAAGTATTCTGATTCACATATAATTTCCCCTGTAATATTGCCTTATTCTGTTAGAAATTATAGAAACTAGAATGTCGCAATATAGTTTCAATAATATAAATTCAGATGTCATATCAAATGGGACAGCAACTCGATTCCATCTACAGTCTCCTTTTTTGTCAACGCCACTTTAAGGTGCTTTCAAAAAAGATAAAAAGACACCTGTCAGTCCCTACTTCCTCCCGGCATATGGAAAACGGTGTCTATTCTTGCGAACGGTTCCGGAAAGGCCCTTCTCTCTCTCATTTATAGTCATTCCTTTTTTCAAGGCTTGGTTAACCACCTGTTTAAAACCCTCAGGCCTAGAATTCAACTTGTTCAACTGAAATAGGCTACTAAACATTTTTTTGCTTTTTGTCAGGTTCATATAAGAAAAAATGAAATTTTTAACTGAACCAAAAAAAACGTTTTGATAATTCAGTTTTTAACCTAGTGAAGGTCTGATAAATCTTTAGATTAAATACAGGTATACAAGTGTGATTTTATTTATTTATGTATTTTTTGATGAAATGCTACAACATATCAAATGATGCGCAGTAAATATGCTTGTTTAACAAAATCTCTTAATAAAAATATTCGTATATCCTGGAAAACAATAATATAATTACTTTTTTTTTTTTTAATACGAAATTCCGTGAAAAAAAAAAAAAAAAAAGTAAATTTCTATATTAGAGCAGAGATGTCTCGTATTCGTTTACAAATATGCAGATTTGCGTACTTATGATGTTTCAAACTGTCAAAATTATATTACACTTGCTAAATATAAATTACTGATATTTAAAGAAGATAGTTACATTTTCTTCATATTGCTAATCTGAACTTTTCTATAAAATATTATTTAAAATTGCATAGTATTTCATATTTAAAATAAAATACAATGTGTAAAATATCACGTATTATGTATGGTGTTTGTATAAATATTTACAGATTCCATTACAACTTTTCATATCTCTGGGGAAGAAAATACAAAGGAATTCAAAAGGTTAATTTTGTTAAGTTTTCGTTTTAAAGAGTATAAGGTTTAAAGGAATTCATGCACTTTATATATTTTTTTTATTAAGGCACAAATACTATCGTTAACATTTTTTTTTTTTTTTCAGATTTACAATGTATTTGTTATATTTGATATTTTCTTATCCTATACAAGTAGGAACTATGTTAAACCAAATCCTTGTGCTCTATAGTTGAGATCATTTTAATTTTATTCAGTGTCATAATTTAGATAAAACAACAAAATATGGCAAAATCATCTGCTATTTTATTCTTATTAGCTACAGAACTGTTAATTTGACGCAATCTTGCGAAATATTTTTAAGAATGTGTTTAAATATTTCTTTTCTGACCAAACTTATTCTATATAATTTAATCTTAAGATGTTACGGTCGTAGTTATTAAATTTAAACTTAAATTACTCAAACATTTTCTTAAAAACAAATAAATAAAACCATGTAAAAGGTTGTATATTAGAAACTTACATTTTTGAATTCTTAAGAATCTATTAAAATTTGAAGAAATCGTAAGAAATTTGGCATCGAGATTCTTACAATAAATATATAAATAAAGTGAAATAGGAGGGACAGAGACAGATACATGCTGCCTATTTATAAGTATTAATGATACATACAAGGAGTTTCACAAATGACTTCTCAACTTTAAAATGACACAACTACCACATAGTGAGAAACAGAAAGCAGAAACAAGTGATATGTGGAAAAGACAGGTCAGGAATTTTCTATATGCATAAATTACGAATTATTTTTTGTTCGGGACATTTTTCAGCATTATTTTTTGTTGAAAGCTTTGCCTTTTCATCGTCAGACTTCAATCTAATCGGTGGTATTCCTGTACAATAGAAATACTTTGTTTCAAAGAATACGACATGATGTTCTTAAATTTTCTATAATAATTAATTGGATACAACTTCTTTACACGATTCAGCAATGAAACATGCTAACGAATGAACTTTCTGTACTTCTGAGTACCATTTTAAACTTCATGTGTTTGCGACACCACCTATTAGCTGATCTTGTAACTATTTCTGCAAACTTATGTATAACAAATTCTAAATATGTCCATCCAACATACAATTTGTTTTACCTTTCTGTTTCTCATCGTTTCTCATTTATGTCATTTCAAAGTTGGGGAGTCGTCTCTGAAACACATAAACGAAAGGAAAAAAAAAAAAAAAAAACGAATATGTTTTTAAAAAGTTAAAAAGAAAAACAAGCGTAATGAAATTTTTTTTTTCATTCATATAAGATATCCAGTGTATTTTAAAACAATAAAAACTGTTAATATTCATTTAAAAATAAAGTGAAAAGTATTAGCTTACTAGCGCAAATCCAAAGGCTTTGAAGTCATTGTCCGAAGCAAATTTGAGATAATTATAATACGTTGTATACAGTAATTTTTTCTTAGGTGGCATTTAAAAGATTCCAGGTTCCTATAGTCATATTTAGTAAAAGTCGACATTCATCCTAACAAATATAACACAAAAAGTTCCACTTCTGTGTGCGCAAAATTTATCAAAACATTTAGTTTAAAAACTTGGGATTTTTTCGCATTTTCTCGGGCTTCATCAGGTATTTTTAACATATCCATTAATGAAAGTAATAAAAATGTGAAAAATCCCAAACTTTGAAACTAAATATCTCGGTCAATTTTGGGCGTACAGAAGTGACAGTTTTTTTGTTATATTTGCTAGGATGAGTGTCAACTTTTATTAAACATGACTATAAGGAATCGGGAATTGTATAAAAAATTAGTTTTCGTACTTAAAAAAAATTTGATTTTTTAAATTTAAGCATGCCATATCATAAATGCTTACATTTTTAAAAACATTTTGTAATTAGAAATATATGTCTGCGATCAATTTCAATGGTTGTAGAGGTAAAAGCCTCCTCGCAAGTTTGCTTTGATCCCTATATATTCCTACACTTAAAAATAGCAATATATATATATGCGTCATAAAATCGAAAATCATGATACACAATAATTGTATGACATAATTACAAAAACTAATATGATTAAACTAATTCCACTAGGTAATGTTTCCTCTGGCCAATTTTTATACATTCAATTAAACAAAATCTTTAAGACGTACTATCACAATTTTGATTAAAAAAATATAAAAAATTTTCGAGTCATTAATGACCCCTCATGATACTCTCTGAAAACAATTGTAGAGTGGACTGAATATAAATGACTAAGCTAGCGCTCATCTTCATGACCTCCCGAGTCTTAAACAGGAAACTTGCCTTAATCGTAGGCTTTCGGTCAAATTTAATTATGAATAGAGATCCTTACCCGAGGATTAATTCTTCTAACCTGAGAAGAAAGTCAAGGAGAAATTACCATTGTTGATTATCGTTCATGTCCAGAGGGTTTTTGATTGTTCAAGCGTATATGATGTTGGAGACCTTCCCCAAGAAGATGACACACCTAACAGTTGTCTTAAGATTTTCTTTCTTTCTGTACTTTTTTTTAACTAAACTATCGGTCTTCTATCAATTTTATACAAATTTTCCGCTTATGACAGAATTAGTGCACATACATTTCTAAAACTGAATGAAAGCCCCTTATTTATAACATGCTAAAGAGAATTGCACAAGTTATTAAAATCAAAGGAGGTCCTAAAAAATACTGACTTTAATTACAGTAAATAACCATGTACAGTCTATTTTGTTCTTTTATATGTAAAATATGTATGTTATTTGTGCGGAATTCCATTAAATCGGATTTTTCTATGGGTGGACTTAAAGTTTTGCAAATGACTGCAATTGACAATTACATAACAATTATTAGGAGTTTTATTTATGCGAGATATCCATGTGAAAATTTGTTTGTGTAAAAACAATTATATTTATAACACTTATTAATTGTGGATAATCAAGAAAAATTATTTGAATAATAATGAAGAATTTTAACTTAATAAAACATAGTTTGGAAATTTGCAAAACAAATATTATTTAAGCTTTAATTTAAGTTCAATAATTATCATAACTATTGTTATTATAACAAAATAAAAATAGAATGATATACAAACAACGATATTAATAATATTTATTCAAAATGGATAGTTAAGAGAAATTAATTTTAAGAAGTGAATAAATAATTTTAGCTTAATAAGGTGTAGATTTGAAACTTATATGCAGCTTGTTTATTTTCTTTTACATTTAACAAACAATATTAATATTATCTTTTATGTAAGTTTGTTAACTATTATAACTATAGTTATTACAATCAATTAAAAAAGAACGATATCTAAAACTCATTAAGAAATTCACTTCTATTTCTTAGCGTTAATTTTAAAAAATGTCTTCATACTTAAGTATTTTCAGTCGTAAAGACATAATTTTGTAACTTACAAGAGTTCTATTGACTTTTACAAAAGTTCAACTTTAATAACTTTTTTTAGTTAGTTTTAATTAATAATTAAAATGTAGGATACCTTCCAAAGTAAAATTCGTACCATATTCTGAAAAAATTGAAGAATCTATTGAACTCTATGGGAATCTTGAGATGTGCGAATAACAAAATCAAAGCAATTTTATTTTTGTTAATATTATGTAAACGATCATAAAATATAAACTAAAGTTTAATTACTCACAAAATTGTTTATAACAAATAAACATATCTAAGATTAAGTACAAGATATGCTAAAAAAGAAAAAAAAGAAAAAAAAAAAAAAAACTGAATGCGGTTTCAATTATTTCGAAATACATCTTTAACATTTTTGATCGCACATTGGTGCTCTAAAATAATTGTTTGAAATACATAAGAAACAGGAAACTATTATGAAACTTTATTCTTACAAATTTAATCAGTTGTAAGATATTTAAATTACACACTTGTGTTTAAAAAAAAAAAAATATTTTTTTCGAAAAAAGAAAAAAAATTTCTGAAAATTATCATGAATAAGATTATTTATTTACACGATACTGAAAATAATTTCTTTAAAAACAAAAATAAAAATACACTTATTTCACCAGTAATGCAACAAAAGTTCTCAGAAAAAAAATTATTTTAAGAAATGTAAATTTATTATTAGCGATTTCACATAAAACAATGAAGATTTAATGCGGATTTTAGAAGACAACGAACTGTTGCGGTATTTCATTCCTTAAAGATATAGCGTTTCTGAGAACACAACAGAGTTGCGATTTTATGCTTCAATGATTCGGCGGATTGGTTTTATTCTTTCGCTCAAATGTACCTACGGCCGATAGAAGCATGTTAGTATCTCAAATCAGAACTTATTATAAACAGGAAATCAGTTCGGACAAAATGACATGCATATTCAAAAAACAAAATAACATATCTATATTTATTTTGCAATAAGCTTCTTTGGCGTTAACAGTATTTCATTAAAGTGCTTTTGTGAAGTATAATTAAATATTCAAGTTCATTTAAATAGTTGTGTATTTATATATATACATATATGTAGTAACAAATAAGTAGAATTCAGAATAACAGATAGTAAAATGCCACCGAAATCCTAAGTAACCAAAAATGAAGTAATACATAACTAAATTAAATAATCAGTGACACATTTAAAAAAGATATGAAAAGAATTAACAAATTATAGTTTTAATTTGATATGGAAAGTTTATTCAAACTTAACAAAATAGTATTTCTAGAATATTGTCCAAAATGATCACAGGAAATAAGGCCATTAGAGTGAGAGTGAAACCACAGATAAAGTACAGAAACATTTTTTTAACAACAAAATCTTTTTTATTTCGGAGTCCTAAAAAGCACAAAAAAAAAACTTCTAAAATCATACAAGACCACTAAAACAAAAATTATCACAAAAACAATTTAAGTCAAAAAATTGGAAATGCGCTCAAGCAGTGGAGATTTATCATCAAGGAGAAGGAAGCCATGCTCAAAGTGAGCAAGTTAAAATGCAAGATTTCAAAATCTATTAGGCATTAAAGCAAAATAACAGGATGACTCTCCTATATTGCAAATAAAACAATTAAACGAGTGGAAAAAATCAATAATAAGACACGTTATTTTGAGCCAATGAACAATAACATCAACTTGAAAACCCCAAGCCGTATGGATATATATATATATATATATATATATATATATATAGTATTTTGGTTTATTTCTTGCAATTCTTATCTTGTGTTGCTGAATTTACTCGATAAATGGATTAAAAAAACTATCTCATTGTTTTAGGCATTAGTGATATCTACGTCATTTCTCTTCTGTGTAAGTATTTTAACATGATTTTACTAATCGGTGAATTTT
Organism: Salticus scenicus; assembly: GCA_963930645.1. Taxonomy (NCBI): domain Eukaryota; kingdom Metazoa; phylum Arthropoda; class Arachnida; order Araneae; family Salticidae; genus Salticus; species Salticus scenicus. The sequence continues at coordinate 274,931,779 of OZ005650.1, read as the reverse complement.
ACTTAAATGGTATTTGTGACAATAACTTTATAAGTAATCCTTCTAAATATTAATATCATTGTTGGTATTTTCATCTTTCTCTTATTTGCTGAGTATTGTAAAGGAATTAAATTATTTATTATATATATATATATATATATATATATATATATATATATATATATATATATATATATATGTATGTATATACATGTATATACATATGGACAAATTATGCAACACTATTATTTGATAATTTAATAAAATATAAAAGAAAGTTTAACAGCCGGCAGCAAAAGTATCCGAGTACTAGCAATAATCCTTGTCTAAAAAAAGTACACTTATTACTGCTTTGTTAAATAAATCCTTGTCAAGTCATATTTTTAGTCAGTCTAAGAACATGATTCTACAAAAATTTATTTAACAAAACAGTTTAAGAGTACTTTTTTGATATCGGAATTATTGGCTAGTGCTCAGATACTTTTATGCTGACTGTAGTAGATATAACATTAGTAGGGAAAATTTTATAAGCAGTAAGTTATAAATAAATTACGTAATTTGAAAGTGTAATTTCATATTCAAAAACTGCCATTTGAGCTGAGAAAACATCTTATAAAGTGCCCTTTAAACTAATCAAACTTTCAAATTATGACATGCCTGATACTTGATGAAATTTTAAAATGAAAACAAATCATATATTACGCAAAGCAGTGTTAAGCATTTTTTATACCTGCTAGAAAAGTACTATATTGGAATTATTTCGGATTCCTTATTAAATATACGTTATTAACACTACGTATGCATTTCTTGAATGATTTAAAATCATACAAATACGCTTCTTACGCGTTTTACGCATTTTTAAAAAAATTTCCTGTGTGAAGAACGAGAGCAATGTGACTCATGTAAAAATATCTAATATTATTTTCTATTTGTTTTACGTCCTTTAACATGTATAATTAAACACATACTTGATGTAGAACAGTTTAACTAATTTTAAATCATGCCGTTAATCCTTTCAGTAAAATTTATGATTCCAGTATTTCCAAACATTTGAGTTTGATTTTTCTTTTGAGACAGCTAATTATAAGTATGAATATATATATATATGACATATCTTATTAGCTACCAGAATTTATAGGAAAAAAAATATTTTGATTTGATTTTTTTTTTTATGAATATGCATGGCATTTATGTAAATCATATATGCATTTGAATTCTGAATGAATTTGGTTTATGGGATTAATTCCTTTTAGTTGCATCAAACTTTTAACTTGAAATTTTTACATGTTGTACGACAACATTTTTTGATTGGTTGCTGAATTAGGGTTCGTATATGTATATAATAACAAAACAATTAACACCACTTTCTTTGATATCATGCGCTGTCAAAACCAATGTTGTAATATCTACACATAAAAATGTTTTTAATATTGAGGAAAAGGTTTATGATTCCAATCTCAAAGAAATATGACTACCCTAGTAAATCAAATGTTTGTCCCTCCCATAAACATGTTCATTTTAATATTTTATTAATTTTATTTCAAAATATTTTCAAATAAATAACTAATCAAAATTACATTATATATTTGTTTTTATTTTATTTTATTTTTTACGCATTATTTCATAAATACAGTCATTTTACAAAATTTCAAATTAATTGATAGAATAACACACCTTAAAGACATTTTGAAATTAAATGGCAGAAAGGGAAAGCTATAGAAAATTTGCACAATTGAAGATATATTTAATATCAAGCTAAAAAAAAGGTACAGCATTAATTGATAATTTAAATACATGGTAAAGGTTTAACGAAGTTTTAGGTACTGAGAATATATTAAACTAAGTTTTACACTTAGTTTAATACTAGATATGATATCAGTTTAATTTGATATCAGATTGAGAAAACTCAACTTTGACTATGAGGAAGATTTACCAGCATGTTCAAAGAAAATTGTAGATCTGAAAGGGTGAAAAATAATGCTAAGCAAAACGTGCGAGTTGTAGCTCAGCAAGTTACCCCTTTCTTGGAAAATTAACAGATTAACAACATGTTTAAATTATAGACTAATTCATGAAAAGATCACTCAGAGTAAATACTCGTGACTCCATGTTAGTTCTAGTTGTATTATAGAGAGGGGAAGGGGGAAACGAGTGTGAACTCAGTTCTCCGTAAAAAGAAAATTATGTTTTGAGTACAAATACGTGTATATTGGCAAGCTCAGATATTTCTAGTGACTCAAAACTGAATCACTCTGAATTATGAGGGTGTTCCGTTCAAAGAAAGAAAAAAAATATAAGCTTTTCGATATTGTGTAAAACAGCTCTATGTAAGCGGAAACAGCAGGCAACTTACAGCATTGCGTGCAATAAAGGCGGACATTCCGGTTTTCAAACGAAGAGGTACCTCATGTATAGATAGTTCGGTCAGCAGATTTCTGGGTGGTTTCAGTTGATAAAATAGAAACTATGAAGGATGTTTCAAGGTTTATTTGAAATTACGGAAGAAAATAATTTATCATTATTTTTAGAAATATATTACAAAAACTTCATTCATATACAAATTATGTCAGTATAAACCAGAAAAATATTTTCGTTATTTAAAATGAATTTAACTCATTTCACAGTAAATCAGTATTAAAAACTGAATTACTCTTTTAAACTAACAAAATCAATAAACAAATATACATATACAATATGAATAAATTAATATTATCTCTTTAATAAGTCAGTAAACAAAAAAAAAAAAAAAAAAAAAAAAAAGCTAAATAAAGAATCCTGACCATAAAATTATAATACTATTATTAATAATGATAGCAATTATGAATGTCAACTATTGTTGCATATTATTTCATTTAGCAAAACATGAGAAATATCACATATGTAAAACTATTCATGGATCAGAATGGTATTTCTTTCGTAGTTAGAATACGATTTACATCAAGCATTGTGATTTTTTTAAAAACCTTTTTGCATGTGTTCTAATCATATTCTAATAACTTTCTCTAAAATAAATTTTAAAAGTAATTATCTTACAAAAATGCAATTAAAACTGTATTCAGATGCAATTGTTTTACTGATAGTAAAATCCATGATTCAATCATCTAGTAGTGCGGCTTATTTAATAATAATAAAAAATAAAATAAAATAAAAAATGGAGAAGCGAAACTTTGCTGCCCTCGGCAGTTTTGATGAAATGCAGTACTCAGTGCTTTAAACACAAAATGGTCGAAGAGTAAAGCTTTCAAAATGGATATAGTAAATCTGAGAATGTGTATAAGCATCTGAAGTTCGGATTTTAAGGGGAAATGAAGGGAAGAATTGAAAGAAATAAAATTTTAATGGATGGATGAAAATGTTACTCTCACTTTTGGGAACTTTCGACCGAGGTAAGATTAAAATTTTCTAAAATAAATGCTATTATCAGAAAATGGACGAACCTGTCTTTTTTTATGTAAAAATAAAATCAAATAAATAAATAAACGCAATAAATAAATTGAACGTAACGAAAATTGCCTTGAATGCGACAATCTAAAGAAATTTTTTCTTCTCCCTTAGAAATGAGGTAGAAAAGCAAGTCTCGAGTTTATTTATTTTTCAACTACCTGAAAAGGCCTCATATATGTATAGAAAAACCGATAGAAATATAAATCATGACTAAAAGATGACGAAATAATCGAAAATATTTATTATTAAACACTTCTTTAACGTAAATTTTAAAAACGAAAGAAACACCTTTTCAAATGTTAATATCTTTCTTCCTGCAATTGGCTGTTACTTCAATCAGACCTTCAGTTGGTAGATGTGACGTCATTCACTTAATCAAGTTGGATTCGTAAACATTATTCAGATTCATGGGCTAAGGTGAAATTACAATTAACATGACTAGCTTTCGGGTTTCATCGAGTAGCCATTGCTTGCCGATGTTTAGTTTCACATATATTTATTGAATAAAAATCAATAAATCCGGTAAAAAAGATAACACATACTGTTGTGTGCCACAGTGTGACTCAAAAAAAATCGAGAAATCCAGAATTAAGCTTCCATTTATTTCCAAATGACAAATATAAAATTTCTGTTGCTTCGGCTAATAGAAGTAAAGAATTAATCACATGATTTGAAACTAATATTTGATCAGCTTCAGTTAAAAACCTACTTATCGAACTTTGAATAAACGGAATTATTTTTTTCCAAAAGCAATCAATTTTCCATAATGTAATGGCGGAGAAATTATAGCATGAACATTAAGTAGTAACACAAATAGAACAATAATAGATACACGTGGCTATAATATTTACTAACAACAAAAGCTGAAAAGGGGCCATCTATCGATCATTATAAACGCGGATCATCTATTTAAATTGTATTTCATACTGCTTACGAAAAATCAATGTATATATTTTAACAATAGAACTAGCTTTGAAAAGTTAAGTGAAAAATAAATTATTTAGGTTTTATGTAATAGACGATTTAATTGAGATCTAACGTTTTGACGTCAAACTTCTTTCATTTCTGGTTTCTCGCTTCATTGTCTCAAGCAAAAAAAAAATCCAAGAAGTGAGCGTTTTGAATTATCGCAAAGATATCAGACATGCTCAAATTGCCGCATATTGGTCTTAAAACAGAGTCTTTTATTTTAATGAATAAAGTTATTAAATGTTCTATTTGTACGAATTTTAATTTTATTGTTTATTAAAAATAATTGTTTAATTGTTTATTAAAATCAGTCAATATTACTGAACAGTATTAAAAGATGCAAGATAATATATTTAATTTGTTTGAGAAATTTTTTAAGTATATAATTAACCAAAACACATTTTACTTTTTAACCAGATTTTGCTTTTATGCATTATTTCAAAAATGTTATCATCTTAAAAAAAGTTAAACTAATTGATAGAATAAAACTTATTGAAGAGATTCTGAAATTAAATACCAGAAAAGAAAAATACACCAGTTAAATATAAAATGAGCATCTTCAATTGACTTAAAGGTATTCAGGCATGTTCAAATTGCCACATTTTGGACTCCCTCTCTTTGTTTTCTTTTTTCAAACTTTTATTTTACCGTATAAGATTATTACAGCTACTTCGTTTACAGATTGTATTTGTATATATATATTTTTTTTTTTTTTTAATTAACCTATGAATTATTATTACTGAATAGTCTTAGAAGATACAAGATAATGAATTCTATTTCTTTGAGAAAGTTTTTAAATATATAAATAACCAAAAGAACATTAAAGAAAAAAAAAAAAGAAAAGAAAAAGAAAAAAAACAGATTTGCTTTTCATGCATTATTTCAGGAATGCAGTCATTTAAAATAAATGTTAATTTAATTGACAAAATAAAATGTATTGAAGACATTCCAAAATTAAATAACAGAAAGGGAAAAATTATACAGTAAAATATAAATATTTTGGTCTTAAAAAAAACTTTTTATTTTATCGAATAAAATTACTACACCTGCTTTGTTTGCAAATTGTATTTTTATTGTTTGTTAAAATTAACCTATGAGTCATTATTATCGAACGGCATTGGAAGATTCAAGATATTAGATTTTATCGGTTTGAGAAAGTTTTAAAATATATAATTAACCAAAACACATTTTTTTTTTTTTTTTTTTTTTTTTTTTTTACAGATTTGTTTTTTATGCATTAATTCCGAAATATAGTCATTTTACAAAATGTTGAACTAATTGATAGAATAAAACATATTGAAGATATTCTAAAATTAAATACCAGAAAGGGAAAAGTTACACACTTAAATACAAAATGAACGTTTTTAAATAGCTTAAAGTTATCCAAGAATGTTCAAATTGCCACATTCTAGTCTTAAAAAACAATTTTTGTTTTAATAAATAAGATTATTACAGCTGCTCTGCTTATGGATTGTATTTTTATTGTTTGGTAAAAATAACTTACGAATTATTATTACTGAAGTGTGTTAAAAGACACAAGATAATAGATTTTTTAGCCTGATTCTTTTTACAATAGATTTATATATTTCAATTTCTTTTCAGATTTTGTAATTGTTTTAAATTTTATACTATCTAATAAAAATCGCCTTTAAAAATTGTATATCTGAATTTAAGTATTGTTAAAGAAACCTAATAGTTAAAAAATAGAAAAAGAGAACTGCAGTAATGTAAAATAAAAGTTTCGAACTGTTTACGTGTTCACGAAGGCATATTCATTTACAAGCTTTTATGCTATAATGAAACATGTTAAAAATATTGAAAACTAAAAAGTATTTTCAATACAAATTTCCCTTTTAATATTAACGAAATGTTAAAATTTGTACGAGAAAAGTTATGTGTTACTGTAGTACAATAGCAGCAAACATTCAAACCGTGTATTCTCCAAAAAAAAAAAAAAAAAAAAAAAAAAGAATCACTGATTTTTCTTTAAGCTTAACATAAAAATGGTATGTCTATATATCTTCCTAGATATGACGATAGGTCTCCGTAGTAACTAGTAATATATCTAAACAAACGACAATTAGGGTTTAAGTTTAGCTGTTTCTTAATTTATTAGTTTTTGTGCTTTCTGAAAAATTGTATCCGAAGGAGAAAACATGGTTTGAATGTTTGCTCCTCAATTATAAATACTTTATAATGTGACTTTATGACCTAATACCTTACTTCATCTTAACCTTTTACAGGCCGAATTTAGATCCAGGTATATTTTCCATTAGTTTTTTGCATATTTTACCGTATGATGCTTTAGTTAAGGAATATTAATCATTTAAATGAAAAAAAAAATTATACATAAATATTAATTATCATTAATAATAAATATTAATATTATTAGATTATTAAGATTAATATTATAGATTATTAATATCACCCGTTTAATATTATTAAATTTGATATCCTTTTTGATAATAAGAGTTTTTAAAATATACCAACTGATTTTCAGAAACATTGGATAATTTCAAACTTTTATGCATTTCGTTTAGTTGTACTCTGTAAAAAAATATGAAAATGGTCATTTTAAGATTTATTGTACAGTTACCAACTAATGATAGGAATGCTATTTTTACTCTAAAGAATAAAGTCGTCTTTTAAATTATATCTGCTAGTTTTTTTCAAGTCAATATAGGTGCAATTTAATTTTTTAAATAAGTTTTAATTTAATGTTCCCAATTGGGAACATTGGCCTGTAAAAGGTTAATATCGTATGAATAATAGAAAAATTTCATTTACGAATTTTGTTTTAAATTATAGTAGTTTTTTTTTTTTTTTTTTTTTTTTCAAAGTTGTAATTAATTTTGATGTTTTCAAAATTTAACTACATTTTTTTTTTGTTCTAATTCACGGAAAGCCGAAAAAAATATAACATATCATAAAAAAAAAAAAAAAAATCGCACTTTTCTATGAAAATACAAGGATATATACTGCGTACATTTTTCTTTATATAAATCAAAATTTTTCACTTAGGTTGTCACAAGCTATCGAAACATTTAATCTACTCTCAGAAAAATAATTTACTTTCTAAGCAATCTAAATCATATGCTTAATTAGCATAAAATGTAATTTTATAAAAATACATTTAGAATGCATGAAGTATGACTCTGAAATAGACTGTCAATAACAGTGAAGCAACCTACCAAACCGTTGATCATATCACAGAAAACGTTTTGAACTATTTTTATAAAATCTAGATTCCTATCATTTTTTTTCCCTTAAAAAAAAAAATAATAATATAGAACAAAAGTATTTTTTTTATTCAATTTCTTATTATACAGATGGAGTCCTTTTTACATTTCTCTGTAATTATTTTCTCCTTTCTAAAAAGTGAAAAATGAAGTTCGCGCTTGATTAAGTAAGGAGTACTTCTCCGTTTCTCATCACTCCGAACATAGAGTCTAAATCCCCAACAATTAATCTGAAAGTACGCAGAATGTCTCATTGGAATCTATGTCAAGTGTGAAATTTCTAAAATCTAACGCATTTTTTGCCACAAAACTATTGTTGCATGTTATGCGATGCACAATAGTTAAAGACAAAAAGTCAAATCTTTAGCTTTTAAAAGCTGAAGAATAAAATTGCATGCAATCCACCGTGTTACTTGTTTAATGTTATTTTGTATATTTTAAAGATCTTTGTTGCGCTAAGGCACTGCGTTCAGATTTTTTTTTTAAACTAAGTATATTTAGCAGAATGCTTATCATCCCTATACTACCCAGATCCTTTTTAAGATATGGTTTTATTTAAAAGCAGTTTTGTATTATAGATTACTAACAACTTAAAGGCAATTTAAAGTATAAATATACGTAAAATATTTATATATATTGGGTTGTTCGATAAATAATGTCGTTTTTTAAAACCTTCGCTTCTAAAAACCAAGGCTTCTTCGAACGTGGAATTTTTCAACTTACCGAAAGATGGCAAAAGGTTATCCAACAACATGGTCAATATATCATTGATTAATGTTGTTGTTAATATAAATAAATTAACTTTGAAAAACATGGGAAAAAAAACGACATTATTTATCGAACAACCCAATATATATATAATTGCAAAAAATATAAAAATAAAATAATGGTTAATACACATAAATGAATATCGGAAATGTCCTATTTTATTGTTTGTGATTTTTAAATAACGTTTAAGCGAAAAAAAAATCATATATAGTATTAGAAAACAAAATTGCCGGTATATATCGAACGGAAAAAATGTATGTAACAGATTAAATACAAACACCGTCGCGTATGCTATATAGCTTATGATTATTGAGGTACCTTTTCTAATTTTTTAAAATGAAATAGAGGGTGCTGTCGCCATTTCTTGGCATAATATCATTAGATATTTTGTCAATATCGTAAACTAATGTGAATAATTTTTAGTAGTTGGTAAGTTGTTAGCTGCAAGATGTTACGACGGCCAGTAAAAAGTTGTAGTCGTCTAATGTAGTTCCTATAATGTTGATTTTACTGCGCGCGAAAACGCTTAAAGGGTTTGTATACAATGTAAATACTTTTCTGTATATAAGGATATCATATGGTGATTTATTAAAAATATTATATGATGATTCGAAAATATTATTTTCTAGAAGCTTTGTCCAGGATTTATCATATGTGAAAGAAACTTCACAAGGAAAATATTATTGATTTTAATTTCTGCTTCCTATTTAACTTTGTAATAATTTTAAAGAAAAATTCTGAGAATTTTTTTTTTCTAATTCCAGGAAATAGTTCGAGTAATAAATACTATGCGATTTTAGAATAACTCATTATTTTTTTTTGCTTGTGTTCTAAATATGAGTTAGTGGTCATCTAATGTTTCAAATGAGCTTTTGCAAGATACTTTAGACTCTTATCCCCTCAAGCTAAGTTCTCAATCTATAACTCAGCACAAATATCACACCAAACAACTGTTATTCAACTCCTGTCAGCCTGCAGGGAAGAAGAAGATACGTATTAATAGCCTTGCCGGTTGAATAGATTTTAACCAACTCGTCAAGTCGGTTTAAAATCTTCAAGCTTGAAATTTTCTTTAGTTTTTGATTTTATTCATCTGTTATAATTATCTCATTTCTTTTATCTCAGAAGATTATGGCAGATTTTAAGTTTTTTGGTAGCACAAATGTTTTTATTATTAAAAGCAATGTCACAACACTTCCATACATTTTTCTGTAATAATCACTAAGTTACATTAATAAATTTTGATTGTCACTTTTATTAGTTAAAATCTCTCTTGTTCTGTCTTGCGTTGAAAATTTATATTGCTTTGGGTTTTAATAGGACATCTATGGTATTTTTAGAAAAAAAAAAAAACTGAACAGCTAAAGAATGTTTCATGATTAAATATGGAAACGATTCCCATTGCTAAATAGTTGTTTAAGGGAAAAATAAGAACTGTATCAAACCGGTTTTAACTAAAAAGATATATTTATTAATTTATGCGTATTTGTCAATTTTAAAAGACAGAAATAAATTTTGTTTTTGTTTCGCTTTATTACAACTCATTTTCAGTTTTTACAGTTTAACAGAAACAAAAATTTTTTGACATCGCATTAAATGTACGATGACAGTTATACAATTGTTGAGTTAGAAATTTGTTAATAACGAACTTTTTTAGTAAATCGCTTCAAATATCTATTAATACTTAACAAATATTTTGACAAAATTTCTTTGAATAAGTTATAAAAATAAATTTAATAATTTCATCATAAAAATATAATTTATTTTTCATTATTTGGAAATAAGAACGTTTTATTTCTGCTTATGTTTTTTATAATGAAAAACTAATGTTATATGTTAGATTGTATTACTGAAAATGAATGTGTATGTTAAAAAAGATATTCTTTCAGTGATTTTATTTGGCAAAATAATTGCTATAGAAAGAAAAACGTATGCCAGTTTGTTGCTTTAATTCGTAGTAAGAATAAAAAGACTCATCTGCGTATACGTATATAAAGGAAATAACAAAACATGATATGCAAAATGCAAACAAAAGTTTTGTGAAAAAGTATAATAGTTAACCCGTTAGAAGGCGCTAGTTGGTCGATTCGCCACCCATCCCGTCAGTGTTTATTCAACAGCCACCAAAAACTTTTAGATGTGGGATTTGATATACATAATCGACGATTATTCGAGTCGATTCGCCTTTTATGTATATCAAATGCCACTTCTAAAAATTTTTGGTGGTTGTTGAATAAACACTGAAAGGATGGGCAGCGAATCGACCAACTAGCGACTACTGACGGGTTAAGGAACATATGACTATACTTGAAAACATGACATGACAATTGTCAATGTCCAAAATCAAATGGCTGCGGTTGATGTCGTAATGTAACTAACCAAAGACTATCCTTGTCATACATGACGTGACAAACATGAAAATATAACTATTCATGAAAACATCAGACATGATGTTTTTCAATGTCTAATATTAAACGTGGATTTCCAATGGCTCTAGCTGATATCGTAATGTAACTAATCAGATATTATCCTTGACATCCATGACATGACAAACATGAAAATATGACTATCCACAAAAACATAAGACATGATATTTTTCATTGTCTAAAATTAAACGTCAATTTCTAATGGCTCAGGCTGATATCGTAATGTAACGAATCAGAGATTATCCTTGACATCCATGACATGACTATACATGAAAATATGACTAGGTATGAAAACATTAGACGTGGCAATTGCCAATGTCTGAAATTAAACGTTAAATTCAAATGGCTCTGGCTGATATCGTACTACAACTAATCAAAGACTACCTTTTAAATTCGAAAGTTGTACATGAATATTTTAGACCCAATCAATGGCTAACAGGATAAGACCGCAAATGGATTAATTCTGGATACCTTTTTCTCATGAACATATAAATATATATATAACATTTATAATTGACTATAAAGTTACACCAGCTGAGAAGATGAATAAAATTGAATTTAATTGAGATAATCACGCATTAAATCAGAATATAGAACTCTGCCAAAGGCGCCACAAAAGGTGTGGTCTTTCACAAAAAAAAAAAAAAAAAAAAAAAAATGTGGAAAAGGCAAAAGTCCTTGCAAGCGGTCTACTTTCAACACACCTACGCTGAGAATCAACAACCTGTCTGTTAGTGGATGAGTAGGTTGGAATTCGCAAGTGTAAAACAAACGAGTCTGATTTATAAAAAAAAAAAAAAAAAAAAAAGAGAGAGAGAGGGAAAAAAAAAAAATGATCTCGTTTGTTTTTATTATTCCTTTTGTGCCACACCTGCTGTAAAAGCTTATTTTTAGGAAGACGATCAAGCCGAAATATATAATTAAGTATATCATGATAACAGTTATTAATAATAAATAACATTTGTACTATATTATTAAGAGTGTCAAAATGGGAGTAATTTAAAAACAATATTGCTTGCAATATTCTTTTCTAACACCCAGAGTTAAATAGCATGAATGATACTGTCTATATTAACTATAATACTTTTTGCATTGTTCACAATTAGTTAAAAACTGATTTCGTTTATAAATTTTCGGTGATACTTAATGGAGTTAATAGAGATTTTATGGTCTTAGTAGAGTTTTTAAGAACAACTAAATTTTTCTATACGCTGTATCAGTGGACATTATCATAATAAATGATTTTTATGAGATAGTTTGCGTAATTTATTTTAACAATTTTTTCTTATAATTTAGACAAAAATGAGATTATGTAAGCATTTTCGAAATATATTATTAAAAAATAATGCATTGTATTTATAAATTCGCTAATAAGAATATATTATATAATTGAACAACGTTATTTATACACACATTCCCGTTATTTATACACACATTGCAAATGGGTTTTAAAAAACTAAATTTAACTATTAATATTTTAAGTAATTTTATTGAAACCAAAAATATATTTTTATTCCTATAACTAATAGACAATTTGGATATCCAAGTAAAAAATAAATTATTTGTTTATTTTTTAATAATAAATAATAGTAAATAATTTTTTAGTAATAAAAAAAAAATGAAATATAAATGATATCTGTCATATAAAATTACTTTATTTATCGTTCTATAACTTTTTTAACGACTAATTGACTTTTGTTTGCGCAAATCAGATTTAATTGTATCCACTGTTATCCTTATTAGATAAATGTGAAATTCTGAATTAAACAAGTGTTCTCTATTAGCCTCAAATTTTCAAATCGCAAAAATTCTAGTGTATTTTTGTTTATTACAGAAGAAATAACCAGAATTGCCAACTTTTATAATTTATTTTGAAGCATTCTTAGCCCGCCTTTTCTTCATACCAGTAATTTTTAAGAAGGATTTTCTTCTTATTGAATCATTATCACATACTGAAGAGAAATATTCTGCAAAAATTCCGGTGCGAAAAGAAGGTGGGGCTAAAAACGCTCCGGAATAAAAGATTAAAGTTGGCAAATCTGGAAATAATGTCATCCATAAGAATATTAGAGTGGTGAATCTTGGTATCAATGTTTCATTAAAACCCGAATAAACTACTACGTCAGAAACGCCAAAAGAAATATATTTGCAATGCATAAGGGAGACTGTCTTAAAAATTTTGCAGTCTCCCTTCCTCCCCATGCGCGTTCATGTCACCCACCTAACCAAAAAATGGCTGCTTTCTATACTTTTTTAAACCGTGCCCTTAATATTTGCTCAAATCCAATTTATTAAAATCTGAAATTAAATACCTGAAAGCCTTTGCAATTGACAGTGGTTATGACCCTTCCATTATTGACAAAGCCATCCAAAAATTACAGCTCGCTCGTATTTCGTCTACTAAATCAGTCTCTTCTAATATAAGTATTGTTTTACCCCATTTTCCTAAATCCAGTCAAACCATAGCTAAAATTCTCAAAAAAATATGATTTTAAAATAATACTTTCGCCTTCCAATAAACTCACCTTTTCTCAGTTAAAAGATCCCATTGATATGCATAATTCTTGGGGCATTTATAGTATTTCCTGTCAGTGGGGTTTATCATATGTTGGCCAAACTAAACGCAGTCTTAAATTTCGTCTAAAAGAACATATGAATTACGTCCGCAAACAAGAAACCAATAAATCGGCTATTTCTAAACATCGTTGGGAGGAAAATCATAATTTTAAATTTAATTCAGCTAAAATAATTTGCAGACCTAAACCCACTCATGAACTCGATTTCTTTGAAGCTTTTCATATTTATAAAAATTTTAAAAACCTTGTAAATTGTGATTTCGCTGTTCCCTAATTGTCTTATTGTTGAAAATTTTACATTCAGTCCACATTTGCTTACTTTTTCTACTGTTTACACAGCTAGCATTCCTAAATTCCTATTGGCTACACACTCAACCTTTCCCGTAATCCTATTGGTTGAACTAAATTCGGTCCCTCTCCTATATATATGAGCACTTCTCCAGATTCAGAATTCTTTTTGCACTGAAGACGGTACGCTTAAGGCTACCGAAACAGCTGTATGCATCGCAAATATATTTCTTTTGGCGTTTCAGATGTAGTAGTTTATTCGGGTTTTAATATTCCAACGCCAAGTCTCCTGTTTTTATTTATCAATGTTTCATATTTTTATAGTAAAAATAATTGAAAGTGTATAATCAATTTAAACCTGATATTTTTTGGTTTTGAAACCACTTTAATAAATGGTAAATTATTTACAACATAAATCTAAGTCTGTACAAGGTACATTAATTTTGGATTTACTTACAACGTCTATAAGCCAAACAATTTTAAAATGTTTATAAAGGAAATTTTAAATTGTAGAACATCCTAAATCGATTTTTAAATATTTATATCTGTAATAATGTATGAATTATTGAAAAAATTTAAAATTTTAATTTTTAATAATCTTAGCTAAGCTAAAATAATATTTCTATTTTTATACGCAATATATATATGTATATAGATATAGATATATATAGAAAAATTTATTGTTATCCTGATTCTTTAATTTTATATTGTTACAGAATATCTGCACTGTAGTTATTATACAATAACCTCAACGCATATTCATCTTATCTAACAAAATTATGATACATGCAAAATCACTTATTCGATTCTTCTTGCTTTTATATTAAATGTAGGGAATGTGTGAATCGTATCAAGAAGATATAGGTTAAAGCAATATTAAGTGTGCATTTTTTTTAATATAGGAATTATTGCTAGTGATCGAATATTTTTTCTGCTTATTGTATTTAAATGATGAAATTCACAAACGCCTATCCCCTGAATACTTTTTGACACTGCGCACTTGACATTACTCCTTTCTTTCGAAAGCTTGTACTATTAAAACATACCGTAACAACTTAAATCTAAAATTCCACAGTAAAAAAATGACTAAATTGCAATATTAGTTTGCATAAAAACTACAACAAAATACACAAAGAACAAAATACAGCACTATGAGATATTACAGTCGGCAGCAAAATTATAAGAGCACAAGCAAAAATTCCGATATAAAAAAGGTACAGTTAATACTGTTTTGTTAAATAAATCCTTGTTGAATCATGGTCTTAGTCAGTCTAAGAACATGACTAGATAAGGATTTATTTAACAAAACAGTATTAAGCGTACATTTTTTATATAGGAAATTTTGCTAGTGCTCGGATAATTTTGCTGCCGACTGCATATGCAATGATTGCTATGTGAAACAAAGGTATCGGTCAGTTTTCCTGATACAACTTTTAAAATAGTCATCAGTTCTTAAGAAAAAAGTTATTAAGACATAATCTCAGCTTTCATTTCTACATTTTTGTTTTCTTCTTTTAACAATGTAAAATGCAAGATGAATAATTTTTATGTTGTAGATAACTGTAGCGTTTAAATCGATACGCGTGTACTTTTTTCTATTAACGTTGGTTATATTAAGTATCAGCAGAAACATTTTCGATAACGAAAACCTTGCAATAAATATTTGCTTTCAAATATTACTTATAAAGTTATACTTACAAGCAAACATTCATTTGGGGAGGATGGAGTTGCAGGTCAGGAGAGGAGTCATTTGAAAGAGGATGTTGAGAAGAGTATACTGTACAAATTTTACCTGCTATGGCCCACTGGGAGAGGAACAGGACCTCTTCAAAACAAATTATTTTTCTTTTTCCTTTAGTCACAGAGGTCAAAGTGCCCGATATTTAAAATCACTTTCCCACCACTATTCTTAAGATATAAACTTGATCACTTTCTTTATAACTTTCTTGAAAATCTGGGGAACAAAAATATAAGGAATGTGTTAGCTTACGAATGGTGACGGGATAGTGAATTAAAAACATAGGACACTTCGACCCCTGGCAGTTATGGATGCTCGCAGAGTCGTTCATGCCCTAAAACTGAAGTATGGTTCAGCAGAGAACGACATGAATGTTGAAGAGAACGCATTGTTTGATCATATCGTTGGTATCATTGAGAATCGATTAGAAATAATCGAAGAGGTAAAAACGCTTGGCTTTGGTGGTGATGATGGGAGTGACATGGAAATGAACTTTGGCGATGAAGACGATTCGGATACGGAGATCGAAGAAGAAGAGAAAGAGGAAGAGGAAGAACTGGTTGCAACTACACCAGAAGTGCTTCATTCATCACAAGCATCAACATCAGATTCAGGTTATGAAGGATCTCCTGTTAAAAAAAGAAATATTTTGGATGATGATTACAAGGAGGCTGCTTGGAAATTCCTTACTGAAAACGATGATGGCACTCTACGCAACGTTAATGGAAAGGCCAGTACGGTTATGAATCGGTTCCGAAGAATTAAAAACATGAACATTCTTTATAAGTATGGAAAGTCTAGAGACAAGCCAACGATGAAGAAGGTCAATGATGCAGTACTCAACATATTTAGAGAAAAAGTTCAAGAATGTGCTGTCATTCATGATCGCAACCTTCGTCTTTGGACCTTTCAGATTAAAGAAAATATGGATCCTCAACATCTACATCTTAATAACTTCAAAGCATCTGCCTCATGGGTTCTTCGATTTAAAAAGAAAAACAATATTGTTAGTCGAGCGATCACACTCAAGGTGAGAAAGAACTGGAAGGAAAACGAACGAGAAACACATCAGCTAGCCAATGATTTCGTAATCTCTGTGAAGTCACTTATTCAGCATGAAGGATTAGATGCGAAAAATATCTTTAACACTGATCAAAGTCGATTTGAGAAGGAATTACATTCTTATCGGACATTAAGACAAGTAGAAATAAAAAGAGTTCAAACTGTTGTTGGGTCGCAGAGCGCAACAACTCATTCTTACATGATTATGCCCGTAATTTCAATGGATGGAGAGATCATGAGACCGATGTATGTTCTTGTTGCTGAACCAAACGGGAAATTTCCAAATTCTAAAGAACATGATCCTCCAAACATTGTTTCATTTGCTGGTCGAACAGCAAACATGAACAAAGAGGATCTCAAGCGATTTTACAATGAAGCCTTCTGGAAAAGTATTCCCTCTGATCGTGACAAAATCTTGTTGCTCCTGGACTCGTGACGTGCAAATTGCGATGATTCTCTTTCAAGTGGAACATGTCCTATTGGTAGACATTTAATAAAGCAGCTTATCCCTGGCGGATGTACAGGATTAATACAACCACTGGATGTTTACTTTTTCAGACCATATAAAGCATTCATTAGATATATCACTGATACTCTTATTGCCAATTCCGCGATACAACTGTGGCAAAGAAAGAATTTTCTGCAAATGCAAGGATTTGCTATTTATCAATTCAGCGCCCCGAGATTCAGGAGCATGATTAAGTATGCATTGTACAAAAGTGGATACTTGGATGAAGAACCTGAACCCTGGATTTCACTCATGGACTTTTGTTTCGATGCAAATATATGTTTGACAAATGCTTGAAATGTAATGAGATGAGTTTTGTTAAGTGCGCACATTGTGAAAAGAGCCTTTGTGCACTGCATGCATTTGTTAATGAGATTCATCTCGATTGTACTTCTGCTTAGTATAACTTAAATAAAACCTTTTTATTCAAAGTATTGTCTTCATTTCTCTCATTATCTCATTTTTCATGGATTTTCTCCACTTTTTTTAAGAATTTCTACTAATATTTTCCGAATTTCGTCTCCCTGCTCCATATTAACCTAACCTAACCTAACTATTTGGAGCCTTCTAACTTTTGACCTGATGGCCCATTGCAGCTAAGATTTATACAAGATAATCACCTTTTGTTCTTCTTTCGAATGAACCCACCCCCATCCTGCAACTCCATCCTTCCAAAATGAATGTTTGCTTGTTAGTTAAATGTAAAACAAAATAAATTATTTTATCAGAGCTTTATTATTAGGGAAAAAATTTCCATGGCTTAAGTAATTTTTAATTGTATTGAAATAAAGAATTGTTTTGCTTTGTCAATTCTTCTCATGATTTTATTTATAAAGATATTTGTAAGTCTGATAGGTGTGATAAGCGCATTCTAACCTAATAAATATTTACATTATTTTGTAGTTAGTTATTTACCTTCGAAATCAAAAATTAATTAAAGGAGATTATAATTTAAGAGGATATTTTTATCGAAAACAATTAGAAATTATAACTAAGTTTTATACAAACGATACCTATTAACTGATCAATATTTCTGAATAAATTTGAGCTGGCAAAAACCAACTTTCAGATAAATAAGGAAGTGTTTTTAGATTTATTCTTAAGATAAACATTTTTATCTTCAACCAGACGAAATTTTTGGTGTATATTACTACTTTACTAATTATAAAAATTCATCCTTTCAACTAATATATTTCTAGAAACCTGTGACCCAACATTCACAGCATGCCTAATAGCAACATGCACATTCTAACGTAAATGTATAACAGAACTTGGTGCAAAGTTTACGGTGATGTTAGTCGAGAGGTAAAAACAGTTATAGCCATATCCGTGGCCGCTGAGGCGTGCTGAGTTGTTTAGGAGCTTCTTTCTCACAAACGAGACTTGTTAGCCATCGAAGCGTATCGATGTATTTTTCTTTTTTGTATTGCCTGAAAGTTCGCGTAGATGTTGATGGTTATAGAGATAAAAGAGAAATTCTTAGACTTGTCAGTAGAAGGATACATCTAAATGTGTTTTCTTTGACTCGTATTTGAGAGAAATTTGGAATATAGGATTAACGGTTTTTGAAATGATTGACAGGAAGGTTATCGATACACATTGCTGTTGTTTGATGTTGTAAAATATCTTGATAAATTTATTAATATTTCACATCATCAAACGGCTATATATGCAGATTAAGATCACATATGTGTTATTATTAACCGCCTTTCTGACCATCACGTTCATCAACACCAGCTGACGTTCATCTGACCGCCTTTAAGAAGGGCAAAATAGTAATGATGTTTTCATGCATAGATTTTTTCGGTGTGCTAAATTAATATTTATTTCAACTTGAGATTAAAAATGTAACTCTGTACATGATTATAATCCTTATAACTACTATTTATGACATTTAAACTTGAAAAAACAAGCTAAAATTTCATAATTATATAATTTTAATTATAAGTGTATTGTGGAAAAAAGAAAAGCTCAGTGACCGGATATATCCGTTAGTGGTTTTAATGTACTTTCAGGAGCTATACAAAAATTAAAATTAAAAGAAATATATGAAGGTTATCTCTATATCCTACTGAAATATCAAAAGAATAATAGTAGTAGTAATAACAATAATAATAACACATAAAAGCGAGTAATTTACATTTTGTTTATTTGTGTAGAAAATATTGTAAATATTCTTTAACCACATTTCTTGCGACCATGGAAGCCCCTGCGCAAGTGCGGATTGAACGAGCCCAGTGTTAAAATAGGGGTGACTGCGAGAAAACAAGCGATAAGGGAACACAGAATAACTGGATGTTTGCCAAATAACTATCTCTCGGCCAATTTTGCATCCCTCAAAAGTTTTGGACTCGGTCTCACTGCTAGTCGTAGGAAACGTGGTCGTACTATATACAATTTTTATTGAATGGCATGACATATATGAAAGATAATTTAAAAATGTAAGACGAATAAATTAAACATATACATGTAAAATTTAATAAACATTCAAAATTATTTTTCTTTTACCAACCCGCTGATATTAATGCATCTAAAAATAATTTGGTTTATTTATGCTAATAATTTAGGAAGATATATAAAGGTACATAATAATATTTATTAGTAAATTTTTCAATAATTTTTATAAGCATAATTAACCTATTTTGAAATTTTTATTTATATTCGATGTATATATATATATATGTGTGTGTGTGTATGTGAGTGCGTGTGTATCAAGATATTATTTGATAACACATATTATCCATGATGAAGAAGAGTTTTCACTCAGTAACAAATATTGTTGTTTTACGCAGTCGTTTTATTGAAAGCCCTTGGACAGCCTTGGATCTCCGTAAAAAGAAAATTATGTTTTGAGTACAAATACGTGTATATTGGCAAGCTCAGATATTTCTAGTGACTCAAAACTGAATCACTCTGAATTATGAGGGTGTTCCGTTCAAAGAAAGAAAAAAAATATAAGCTTTTCGATATTGTGTAAAACAGCTCTATGTAAGCGGAAACAGCAGGCAACTTACAGCATTGCGTGCAATAAAGGCGGACATTCCGGTTTTCAAACGAAGAGGTACCTCATGTATAGATAGTTCGGTCAGCAGATTTCTGGGTGGTTTCAGTTGATAAAATAGAAACTATGAAGGATGTTTCAAGGTTTATTTGAAATTACGGAAGAAAATAATTTATCATTATTTTTAGAAATATATTACAAAAACTTCATTCATATACAAATTATGTCAGTATAAACCAGAAAAATATTTTCGTTATTTAAAATGAATTTAACTCATTTCACAGTAAATCAGTATTAAAAACTGAATTACTCTTTTAAACTAACAAAATCAATAAACAAATATACATATACAATATGAATAAATTAATATTATCTCTTTAATAAGTCAGTAAACAAAAAAAAAAAAAAAAAAAAAAAAAAGCTAAATAAAGAATCCTGACCATAAAATTATAATACTATTATTAATAATGATAGCAATTATGAATGTCAACTATTGTTGCATATTATTTCATTTAGCAAAACATGAGAAATATCACATATGTAAAACTATTCATGGATCAGAATGGTATTTCTTTCGTAGTTAGAATACGATTTACATCAAGCATTGTGATTTTTTTAAAAACCTTTTTGCATGTGTTCTAATCATATTCTAATAACTTTCTCTAAAATAAATTTTAAAAGTAATTATCTTACAAAAATGCAATTAAAACTGTATTCAGATGCAATTGTTTTACTGATAGTAAAATCCATGATTCAATCATCTAGTAGTGCGGCTTATTTAATAATAATAAAAAATAAAATAAAATAAAAAATGGAGAAGCGAAACTTTGCTGCCCTCGGCAGTTTTGATGAAATGCAGTACTCAGTGCTTTAAACACAAAATGGTCGAAGAGTAAAGCTTTCAAAATGGATATAGTAAATCTGAGAATGTGTATAAGCATCTGAAGTTCGGATTTTAAGGGGAAATGAAGGGAAGAATTGAAAGAAATAAAATTTTAATGGATGGATGAAAATGTTACTCTCACTTTTGGGAACTTTCGACCGAGGTAAGATTAAAATTTTCTAAAATAAATGCTATTATCAGAAAATGGACGAACCTGTCTTTTTTTATGTAAAAATAAAATCAAATAAATAAATAAACGCAATAAATAAATTGAACGTAACGAAAATTGCCTTGAATGCGACAATCTAAAGAAATTTTTTCTTCTCCCTTAGAAATGAGGTAGAAAAGCAAGTCTCGAGTTTATTTATTTTTCAACTACCTGAAAAGGCCTCATATATGTATAGAAAAACCGATAGAAATATAAATCATGACTAAAAGATGACGAAATAATCGAAAATATTTATTATTAAACACTTCTTTAACGTAAATTTTAAAAACGAAAGAAACACCTTTTCAAATGTTAATATCTTTCTTCCTGCAATTGGCTGTTACTTCAATCAGACCTTCAGTTGGTAGATGTGACGTCATTCACTTAATCAAGTTGGATTCGTAAACATTATTCAGATTCATGGGCTAAGGTGAAATTACAATTAACATGACTAGCTTTCGGGTTTCATCGAGTAGCCATTGCTTGCCGATGTTTAGTTTCACATATATTTATTGAATAAAAATCAATAAATCCGGTAAAAAAGATAACACATACTGTTGTGTGCCACAGTGTGACTCAAAAAAAATCGAGAAATCCAGAATTAAGCTTCCATTTATTTCCAAATGACAAATATAAAATTTCTGTTGCTTCGGCTAATAGAAGTAAAGAATTAATCACATGATTTGAAACTAATATTTGATCAGCTTCAGTTAAAAACCTACTTATCGAACTTTGAATAAACGGAATTATTTTTTTCCAAAAGCAATCAATTTTCCATAATGTAATGGCGGAGAAATTATAGCATGAACATTAAGTAGTAACACAAATAGAACAATAATAGATACACGTGGCTATAATATTTACTAACAACAAAAGCTGAAAAGGGGCCATCTATCGATCATTATAAACGCGGATCATCTATTTAAATTGTATTTCATACTGCTTACGAAAAATCAATGTATATATTTTAACAATAGAACTAGCTTTGAAAAGTTAAGTGAAAAATAAATTATTTAGGTTTTATGTAATAGACGATTTAATTGAGATCTAACGTTTTGACGTCAAACTTCTTTCATTTCTGGTTTCTCGCTTCATTGTCTCAAGCAAAAAAAAAATCCAAGAAGTGAGCGTTTTGAATTATCGCAAAGATATCAGACATGCTCAAATTGCCGCATATTGGTCTTAAAACAGAGTCTTTTATTTTAATGAATAAAGTTATTAAATGTTCTATTTGTACGAATTTTAATTTTATTGTTTATTAAAAATAATTGTTTAATTGTTTATTAAAATCAGTCAATATTACTGAACAGTATTAAAAGATGCAAGATAATATATTTAATTTGTTTGAGAAATTTTTTAAGTATATAATTAACCAAAACACATTTTACTTTTTAACCAGATTTTGCTTTTATGCATTATTTCAAAAATGTTATCATCTTAAAAAAAGTTAAACTAATTGATAGAATAAAACTTATTGAAGAGATTCTGAAATTAAATACCAGAAAAGAAAAATACACCAGTTAAATATAAAATGAGCATCTTCAATTGACTTAAAGGTATTCAGGCATGTTCAAATTGCCACATTTTGGACTCCCTCTCTTTGTTTTCTTTTTTCAAACTTTTATTTTACCGTATAAGATTATTACAGCTACTTCGTTTACAGATTGTATTTGTATATATATATTTTTTTTTTTTTTTAATTAACCTATGAATTATTATTACTGAATAGTCTTAGAAGATACAAGATAATGAATTCTATTTCTTTGAGAAAGTTTTTAAATATATAAATAACCAAAAGAACATTAAAGAAAAAAAAAAAAGAAAAGAAAAAGAAAAAAAACAGATTTGCTTTTCATGCATTATTTCAGGAATGCAGTCATTTAAAATAAATGTTAATTTAATTGACAAAATAAAATGTATTGAAGACATTCCAAAATTAAATAACAGAAAGGGAAAAATTATACAGTAAAATATAAATATTTTGGTCTTAAAAAAAACTTTTTATTTTATCGAATAAAATTACTACACCTGCTTTGTTTGCAAATTGTATTTTTATTGTTTGTTAAAATTAACCTATGAGTCATTATTATCGAACGGCATTGGAAGATTCAAGATATTAGATTTTATCGGTTTGAGAAAGTTTTAAAATATATAATTAACCAAAACACATTTTTTTTTTTTTTTTTTTTTTTTTTTTTTACAGATTTGTTTTTTATGCATTAATTCCGAAATATAGTCATTTTACAAAATGTTGAACTAATTGATAGAATAAAACATATTGAAGATATTCTAAAATTAAATACCAGAAAGGGAAAAGTTACACACTTAAATACAAAATGAACGTTTTTAAATAGCTTAAAGTTATCCAAGAATGTTCAAATTGCCACATTCTAGTCTTAAAAAACAATTTTTGTTTTAATAAATAAGATTATTACAGCTGCTCTGCTTATGGATTGTATTTTTATTGTTTGGTAAAAATAACTTACGAATTATTATTACTGAAGTGTGTTAAAAGACACAAGATAATAGATTTTTTAGCCTGATTCTTTTTACAATAGATTTATATATTTCAATTTCTTTTCAGATTTTGTAATTGTTTTAAATTTTATACTATCTAATAAAAATCGCCTTTAAAAATTGTATATCTGAATTTAAGTATTGTTAAAGAAACCTAATAGTTAAAAAATAGAAAAAGAGAACTGCAGTAATGTAAAATAAAAGTTTCGAACTGTTTACGTGTTCACGAAGGCATATTCATTTACAAGCTTTTATGCTATAATGAAACATGTTAAAAATATTGAAAACTAAAAAGTATTTTCAATACAAATTTCCCTTTTAATATTAACGAAATGTTAAAATTTGTACGAGAAAAGTTATGTGTTACTGTAGTACAATAGCAGCAAACATTCAAACCGTGTATTCTCCAAAAAAAAAAAAAAAAAAAAAAAAAAGAATCACTGATTTTTCTTTAAGCTTAACATAAAAATGGTATGTCTATATATCTTCCTAGATATGACGATAGGTCTCCGTAGTAACTAGTAATATATCTAAACAAACGACAATTAGGGTTTAAGTTTAGCTGTTTCTTAATTTATTAGTTTTTGTGCTTTCTGAAAAATTGTATCCGAAGGAGAAAACATGGTTTGAATGTTTGCTCCTCAATTATAAATACTTTATAATGTGACTTTATGACCTAATACCTTACTTCATCTTAACCTTTTACAGGCCGAATTTAGATCCAGGTATATTTTCCATTAGTTTTTTGCATATTTTACCGTATGATGCTTTAGTTAAGGAATATTAATCATTTAAATGAAAAAAAAAATTATACATAAATATTAATTATCATTAATAATAAATATTAATATTATTAGATTATTAAGATTAATATTATAGATTATTAATATCACCCGTTTAATATTATTAAATTTGATATCCTTTTTGATAATAAGAGTTTTTAAAATATACCAACTGATTTTCAGAAACATTGGATAATTTCAAACTTTTATGCATTTCGTTTAGTTGTACTCTGTAAAAAAATATGAAAATGGTCATTTTAAGATTTATTGTACAGTTACCAACTAATGATAGGAATGCTATTTTTACTCTAAAGAATAAAGTCGTCTTTTAAATTATATCTGCTAGTTTTTTTCAAGTCAATATAGGTGCAATTTAATTTTTTAAATAAGTTTTAATTTAATGTTCCCAATTGGGAACATTGGCCTGTAAAAGGTTAATATCGTATGAATAATAGAAAAATTTCATTTACGAATTTTGTTTTAAATTATAGTAGTTTTTTTTTTTTTTTTTTTTTTTTCAAAGTTGTAATTAATTTTGATGTTTTCAAAATTTAACTACATTTTTTTTTTGTTCTAATTCACGGAAAGCCGAAAAAAATATAACATATCATAAAAAAAAAAAAAAAAATCGCACTTTTCTATGAAAATACAAGGATATATACTGCGTACATTTTTCTTTATATAAATCAAAATTTTTCACTTAGGTTGTCACAAGCTATCGAAACATTTAATCTACTCTCAGAAAAATAATTTACTTTCTAAGCAATCTAAATCATATGCTTAATTAGCATAAAATGTAATTTTATAAAAATACATTTAGAATGCATGAAGTATGACTCTGAAATAGACTGTCAATAACAGTGAAGCAACCTACCAAACCGTTGATCATATCACAGAAAACGTTTTGAACTATTTTTATAAAATCTAGATTCCTATCATTTTTTTTCCCTTAAAAAAAAAAATAATAATATAGAACAAAAGTATTTTTTTTATTCAATTTCTTATTATACAGATGGAGTCCTTTTTACATTTCTCTGTAATTATTTTCTCCTTTCTAAAAAGTGAAAAATGAAGTTCGCGCTTGATTAAGTAAGGAGTACTTCTCCGTTTCTCATCACTCCGAACATAGAGTCTAAATCCCCAACAATTAATCTGAAAGTACGCAGAATGTCTCATTGGAATCTATGTCAAGTGTGAAATTTCTAAAATCTAACGCATTTTTTGCCACAAAACTATTGTTGCATGTTATGCGATGCACAATAGTTAAAGACAAAAAGTCAAATCTTTAGCTTTTAAAAGCTGAAGAATAAAATTGCATGCAATCCACCGTGTTACTTGTTTAATGTTATTTTGTATATTTTAAAGATCTTTGTTGCGCTAAGGCACTGCGTTCAGATTTTTTTTTTAAACTAAGTATATTTAGCAGAATGCTTATCATCCCTATACTACCCAGATCCTTTTTAAGATATGGTTTTATTTAAAAGCAGTTTTGTATTATAGATTACTAACAACTTAAAGGCAATTTAAAGTATAAATATACGTAAAATATTTATATATATTGGGTTGTTCGATAAATAATGTCGTTTTTTAAAACCTTCGCTTCTAAAAACCAAGGCTTCTTCGAACGTGGAATTTTTCAACTTACCGAAAGATGGCAAAAGGTTATCCAACAACATGGTCAATATATCATTGATTAATGTTGTTGTTAATATAAATAAATTAACTTTGAAAAACATGGGAAAAAAAACGACATTATTTATCGAACAACCCAATATATATATAATTGCAAAAAATATAAAAATAAAATAATGGTTAATACACATAAATGAATATCGGAAATGTCCTATTTTATTGTTTGTGATTTTTAAATAACGTTTAAGCGAAAAAAAAATCATATATAGTATTAGAAAACAAAATTGCCGGTATATATCGAACGGAAAAAATGTATGTAACAGATTAAATACAAACACCGTCGCGTATGCTATATAGCTTATGATTATTGAGGTACCTTTTCTAATTTTTTAAAATGAAATAGAGGGTGCTGTCGCCATTTCTTGGCATAATATCATTAGATATTTTGTCAATATCGTAAACTAATGTGAATAATTTTTAGTAGTTGGTAAGTTGTTAGCTGCAAGATGTTACGACGGCCAGTAAAAAGTTGTAGTCGTCTAATGTAGTTCCTATAATGTTGATTTTACTGCGCGCGAAAACGCTTAAAGGGTTTGTATACAATGTAAATACTTTTCTGTATATAAGGATATCATATGGTGATTTATTAAAAATATTATATGATGATTCGAAAATATTATTTTCTAGAAGCTTTGTCCAGGATTTATCATATGTGAAAGAAACTTCACAAGGAAAATATTATTGATTTTAATTTCTGCTTCCTATTTAACTTTGTAATAATTTTAAAGAAAAATTCTGAGAATTTTTTTTTTCTAATTCCAGGAAATAGTTCGAGTAATAAATACTATGCGATTTTAGAATAACTCATTATTTTTTTTTGCTTGTGTTCTAAATATGAGTTAGTGGTCATCTAATGTTTCAAATGAGCTTTTGCAAGATACTTTAGACTCTTATCCCCTCAAGCTAAGTTCTCAATCTATAACTCAGCACAAATATCACACCAAACAACTGTTATTCAACTCCTGTCAGCCTGCAGGGAAGAAGAAGATACGTATTAATAGCCTTGCCGGTTGAATAGATTTTAACCAACTCGTCAAGTCGGTTTAAAATCTTCAAGCTTGAAATTTTCTTTAGTTTTTGATTTTATTCATCTGTTATAATTATCTCATTTCTTTTATCTCAGAAGATTATGGCAGATTTTAAGTTTTTTGGTAGCACAAATGTTTTTATTATTAAAAGCAATGTCACAACACTTCCATACATTTTTCTGTAATAATCACTAAGTTACATTAATAAATTTTGATTGTCACTTTTATTAGTTAAAATCTCTCTTGTTCTGTCTTGCGTTGAAAATTTATATTGCTTTGGGTTTTAATAGGACATCTATGGTATTTTTAGAAAAAAAAAAAAACTGAACAGCTAAAGAATGTTTCATGATTAAATATGGAAACGATTCCCATTGCTAAATAGTTGTTTAAGGGAAAAATAAGAACTGTATCAAACCGGTTTTAACTAAAAAGATATATTTATTAATTTATGCGTATTTGTCAATTTTAAAAGACAGAAATAAATTTTGTTTTTGTTTCGCTTTATTACAACTCATTTTCAGTTTTTACAGTTTAACAGAAACAAAAATTTTTTGACATCGCATTAAATGTACGATGACAGTTATACAATTGTTGAGTTAGAAATTTGTTAATAACGAACTTTTTTAGTAAATCGCTTCAAATATCTATTAATACTTAACAAATATTTTGACAAAATTTCTTTGAATAAGTTATAAAAATAAATTTAATAATTTCATCATAAAAATATAATTTATTTTTCATTATTTGGAAATAAGAACGTTTTATTTCTGCTTATGTTTTTTATAATGAAAAACTAATGTTATATGTTAGATTGTATTACTGAAAATGAATGTGTATGTTAAAAAAGATATTCTTTCAGTGATTTTATTTGGCAAAATAATTGCTATAGAAAGAAAAACGTATGCCAGTTTGTTGCTTTAATTCGTAGTAAGAATAAAAAGACTCATCTGCGTATACGTATATAAAGGAAATAACAAAACATGATATGCAAAATGCAAACAAAAGTTTTGTGAAAAAGTATAATAGTTAACCCGTTAGAAGGCGCTAGTTGGTCGATTCGCCACCCATCCCGTCAGTGTTTATTCAACAGCCACCAAAAACTTTTAGATGTGGGATTTGATATACATAATCGACGATTATTCGAGTCGATTCGCCTTTTATGTATATCAAATGCCACTTCTAAAAATTTTTGGTGGTTGTTGAATAAACACTGAAAGGATGGGCAGCGAATCGACCAACTAGCGACTACTGACGGGTTAAGGAACATATGACTATACTTGAAAACATGACATGACAATTGTCAATGTCCAAAATCAAATGGCTGCGGTTGATGTCGTAATGTAACTAACCAAAGACTATCCTTGTCATACATGACGTGACAAACATGAAAATATAACTATTCATGAAAACATCAGACATGATGTTTTTCAATGTCTAATATTAAACGTGGATTTCCAATGGCTCTAGCTGATATCGTAATGTAACTAATCAGATATTATCCTTGACATCCATGACATGACAAACATGAAAATATGACTATCCACAAAAACATAAGACATGATATTTTTCATTGTCTAAAATTAAACGTCAATTTCTAATGGCTCAGGCTGATATCGTAATGTAACGAATCAGAGATTATCCTTGACATCCATGACATGACTATACATGAAAATATGACTAGGTATGAAAACATTAGACGTGGCAATTGCCAATGTCTGAAATTAAACGTTAAATTCAAATGGCTCTGGCTGATATCGTACTACAACTAATCAAAGACTACCTTTTAAATTCGAAAGTTGTACATGAATATTTTAGACCCAATCAATGGCTAACAGGATAAGACCGCAAATGGATTAATTCTGGATACCTTTTTCTCATGAACATATAAATATATATATAACATTTATAATTGACTATAAAGTTACACCAGCTGAGAAGATGAATAAAATTGAATTTAATTGAGATAATCACGCATTAAATCAGAATATAGAACTCTGCCAAAGGCGCCACAAAAGGTGTGGTCTTTCACAAAAAAAAAAAAAAAAAAAAAAAAATGTGGAAAAGGCAAAAGTCCTTGCAAGCGGTCTACTTTCAACACACCTACGCTGAGAATCAACAACCTGTCTGTTAGTGGATGAGTAGGTTGGAATTCGCAAGTGTAAAACAAACGAGTCTGATTTATAAAAAAAAAAAAAAAAAAAAAAGAGAGAGAGAGGGAAAAAAAAAAAATGATCTCGTTTGTTTTTATTATTCCTTTTGTGCCACACCTGCTGTAAAAGCTTATTTTTAGGAAGACGATCAAGCCGAAATATATAATTAAGTATATCATGATAACAGTTATTAATAATAAATAACATTTGTACTATATTATTAAGAGTGTCAAAATGGGAGTAATTTAAAAACAATATTGCTTGCAATATTCTTTTCTAACACCCAGAGTTAAATAGCATGAATGATACTGTCTATATTAACTATAATACTTTTTGCATTGTTCACAATTAGTTAAAAACTGATTTCGTTTATAAATTTTCGGTGATACTTAATGGAGTTAATAGAGATTTTATGGTCTTAGTAGAGTTTTTAAGAACAACTAAATTTTTCTATACGCTGTATCAGTGGACATTATCATAATAAATGATTTTTATGAGATAGTTTGCGTAATTTATTTTAACAATTTTTTCTTATAATTTAGACAAAAATGAGATTATGTAAGCATTTTCGAAATATATTATTAAAAAATAATGCATTGTATTTATAAATTCGCTAATAAGAATATATTATATAATTGAACAACGTTATTTATACACACATTCCCGTTATTTATACACACATTGCAAATGGGTTTTAAAAAACTAAATTTAACTATTAATATTTTAAGTAATTTTATTGAAACCAAAAATATATTTTTATTCCTATAACTAATAGACAATTTGGATATCCAAGTAAAAAATAAATTATTTGTTTATTTTTTAATAATAAATAATAGTAAATAATTTTTTAGTAATAAAAAAAAAATGAAATATAAATGATATCTGTCATATAAAATTACTTTATTTATCGTTCTATAACTTTTTTAACGACTAATTGACTTTTGTTTGCGCAAATCAGATTTAATTGTATCCACTGTTATCCTTATTAGATAAATGTGAAATTCTGAATTAAACAAGTGTTCTCTATTAGCCTCAAATTTTCAAATCGCAAAAATTCTAGTGTATTTTTGTTTATTACAGAAGAAATAACCAGAATTGCCAACTTTTATAATTTATTTTGAAGCATTCTTAGCCCGCCTTTTCTTCATACCAGTAATTTTTAAGAAGGATTTTCTTCTTATTGAATCATTATCACATACTGAAGAGAAATATTCTGCAAAAATTCCGGTGCGAAAAGAAGGTGGGGCTAAAAACGCTCCGGAATAAAAGATTAAAGTTGGCAAATCTGGAAATAATGTCATCCATAAGAATATTAGAGTGGTGAATCTTGGTATCAATGTTTCATTAAAACCCGAATAAACTACTACGTCAGAAACGCCAAAAGAAATATATTTGCAATGCATAAGGGAGACTGTCTTAAAAATTTTGCAGTCTCCCTTCCTCCCCATGCGCGTTCATGTCACCCACCTAACCAAAAAATGGCTGCTTTCTATACTTTTTTAAACCGTGCCCTTAATATTTGCTCAAATCCAATTTATTAAAATCTGAAATTAAATACCTGAAAGCCTTTGCAATTGACAGTGGTTATGACCCTTCCATTATTGACAAAGCCATCCAAAAATTACAGCTCGCTCGTATTTCGTCTACTAAATCAGTCTCTTCTAATATAAGTATTGTTTTACCCCATTTTCCTAAATCCAGTCAAACCATAGCTAAAATTCTCAAAAAAATATGATTTTAAAATAATACTTTCGCCTTCCAATAAACTCACCTTTTCTCAGTTAAAAGATCCCATTGATATGCATAATTCTTGGGGCATTTATAGTATTTCCTGTCAGTGGGGTTTATCATATGTTGGCCAAACTAAACGCAGTCTTAAATTTCGTCTAAAAGAACATATGAATTACGTCCGCAAACAAGAAACCAATAAATCGGCTATTTCTAAACATCGTTGGGAGGAAAATCATAATTTTAAATTTAATTCAGCTAAAATAATTTGCAGACCTAAACCCACTCATGAACTCGATTTCTTTGAAGCTTTTCATATTTATAAAAATTTTAAAAACCTTGTAAATTGTGATTTCGCTGTTCCCTAATTGTCTTATTGTTGAAAATTTTACATTCAGTCCACATTTGCTTACTTTTTCTACTGTTTACACAGCTAGCATTCCTAAATTCCTATTGGCTACACACTCAACCTTTCCCGTAATCCTATTGGTTGAACTAAATTCGGTCCCTCTCCTATATATATGAGCACTTCTCCAGATTCAGAATTCTTTTTGCACTGAAGACGGTACGCTTAAGGCTACCGAAACAGCTGTATGCATCGCAAATATATTTCTTTTGGCGTTTCAGATGTAGTAGTTTATTCGGGTTTTAATATTCCAACGCCAAGTCTCCTGTTTTTATTTATCAATGTTTCATATTTTTATAGTAAAAATAATTGAAAGTGTATAATCAATTTAAACCTGATATTTTTTGGTTTTGAAACCACTTTAATAAATGGTAAATTATTTACAACATAAATCTAAGTCTGTACAAGGTACATTAATTTTGGATTTACTTACAACGTCTATAAGCCAAACAATTTTAAAATGTTTATAAAGGAAATTTTAAATTGTAGAACATCCTAAATCGATTTTTAAATATTTATATCTGTAATAATGTATGAATTATTGAAAAAATTTAAAATTTTAATTTTTAATAATCTTAGCTAAGCTAAAATAATATTTCTATTTTTATACGCAATATATATATGTATATAGATATAGATATATATAGAAAAATTTATTGTTATCCTGATTCTTTAATTTTATATTGTTACAGAATATCTGCACTGTAGTTATTATACAATAACCTCAACGCATATTCATCTTATCTAACAAAATTATGATACATGCAAAATCACTTATTCGATTCTTCTTGCTTTTATATTAAATGTAGGGAATGTGTGAATCGTATCAAGAAGATATAGGTTAAAGCAATATTAAGTGTGCATTTTTTTTAATATAGGAATTATTGCTAGTGATCGAATATTTTTTCTGCTTATTGTATTTAAATGATGAAATTCACAAACGCCTATCCCCTGAATACTTTTTGACACTGCGCACTTGACATTACTCCTTTCTTTCGAAAGCTTGTACTATTAAAACATACCGTAACAACTTAAATCTAAAATTCCACAGTAAAAAAATGACTAAATTGCAATATTAGTTTGCATAAAAACTACAACAAAATACACAAAGAACAAAATACAGCACTATGAGATATTACAGTCGGCAGCAAAATTATAAGAGCACAAGCAAAAATTCCGATATAAAAAAGGTACAGTTAATACTGTTTTGTTAAATAAATCCTTGTTGAATCATGGTCTTAGTCAGTCTAAGAACATGACTAGATAAGGATTTATTTAACAAAACAGTATTAAGCGTACATTTTTTATATAGGAAATTTTGCTAGTGCTCGGATAATTTTGCTGCCGACTGCATATGCAATGATTGCTATGTGAAACAAAGGTATCGGTCAGTTTTCCTGATACAACTTTTAAAATAGTCATCAGTTCTTAAGAAAAAAGTTATTAAGACATAATCTCAGCTTTCATTTCTACATTTTTGTTTTCTTCTTTTAACAATGTAAAATGCAAGATGAATAATTTTTATGTTGTAGATAACTGTAGCGTTTAAATCGATACGCGTGTACTTTTTTCTATTAACGTTGGTTATATTAAGTATCAGCAGAAACATTTTCGATAACGAAAACCTTGCAATAAATATTTGCTTTCAAATATTACTTATAAAGTTATACTTACAAGCAAACATTCATTTGGGGAGGATGGAGTTGCAGGTCAGGAGAGGAGTCATTTGAAAGAGGATGTTGAGAAGAGTATACTGTACAAATTTTACCTGCTATGGCCCACTGGGAGAGGAACAGGACCTCTTCAAAACAAATTATTTTTCTTTTTCCTTTAGTCACAGAGGTCAAAGTGCCCGATATTTAAAATCACTTTCCCACCACTATTCTTAAGATATAAACTTGATCACTTTCTTTATAACTTTCTTGAAAATCTGGGGAACAAAAATATAAGGAATGTGTTAGCTTACGAATGGTGACGGGATAGTGAATTAAAAACATAGGACACTTCGACCCCTGGCAGTTATGGATGCTCGCAGAGTCGTTCATGCCCTAAAACTGAAGTATGGTTCAGCAGAGAACGACATGAATGTTGAAGAGAACGCATTGTTTGATCATATCGTTGGTATCATTGAGAATCGATTAGAAATAATCGAAGAGGTAAAAACGCTTGGCTTTGGTGGTGATGATGGGAGTGACATGGAAATGAACTTTGGCGATGAAGACGATTCGGATACGGAGATCGAAGAAGAAGAGAAAGAGGAAGAGGAAGAACTGGTTGCAACTACACCAGAAGTGCTTCATTCATCACAAGCATCAACATCAGATTCAGGTTATGAAGGATCTCCTGTTAAAAAAAGAAATATTTTGGATGATGATTACAAGGAGGCTGCTTGGAAATTCCTTACTGAAAACGATGATGGCACTCTACGCAACGTTAATGGAAAGGCCAGTACGGTTATGAATCGGTTCCGAAGAATTAAAAACATGAACATTCTTTATAAGTATGGAAAGTCTAGAGACAAGCCAACGATGAAGAAGGTCAATGATGCAGTACTCAACATATTTAGAGAAAAAGTTCAAGAATGTGCTGTCATTCATGATCGCAACCTTCGTCTTTGGACCTTTCAGATTAAAGAAAATATGGATCCTCAACATCTACATCTTAATAACTTCAAAGCATCTGCCTCATGGGTTCTTCGATTTAAAAAGAAAAACAATATTGTTAGTCGAGCGATCACACTCAAGGTGAGAAAGAACTGGAAGGAAAACGAACGAGAAACACATCAGCTAGCCAATGATTTCGTAATCTCTGTGAAGTCACTTATTCAGCATGAAGGATTAGATGCGAAAAATATCTTTAACACTGATCAAAGTCGATTTGAGAAGGAATTACATTCTTATCGGACATTAAGACAAGTAGAAATAAAAAGAGTTCAAACTGTTGTTGGGTCGCAGAGCGCAACAACTCATTCTTACATGATTATGCCCGTAATTTCAATGGATGGAGAGATCATGAGACCGATGTATGTTCTTGTTGCTGAACCAAACGGGAAATTTCCAAATTCTAAAGAACATGATCCTCCAAACATTGTTTCATTTGCTGGTCGAACAGCAAACATGAACAAAGAGGATCTCAAGCGATTTTACAATGAAGCCTTCTGGAAAAGTATTCCCTCTGATCGTGACAAAATCTTGTTGCTCCTGGACTCGTGACGTGCAAATTGCGATGATTCTCTTTCAAGTGGAACATGTCCTATTGGTAGACATTTAATAAAGCAGCTTATCCCTGGCGGATGTACAGGATTAATACAACCACTGGATGTTTACTTTTTCAGACCATATAAAGCATTCATTAGATATATCACTGATACTCTTATTGCCAATTCCGCGATACAACTGTGGCAAAGAAAGAATTTTCTGCAAATGCAAGGATTTGCTATTTATCAATTCAGCGCCCCGAGATTCAGGAGCATGATTAAGTATGCATTGTACAAAAGTGGATACTTGGATGAAGAACCTGAACCCTGGATTTCACTCATGGACTTTTGTTTCGATGCAAATATATGTTTGACAAATGCTTGAAATGTAATGAGATGAGTTTTGTTAAGTGCGCACATTGTGAAAAGAGCCTTTGTGCACTGCATGCATTTGTTAATGAGATTCATCTCGATTGTACTTCTGCTTAGTATAACTTAAATAAAACCTTTTTATTCAAAGTATTGTCTTCATTTCTCTCATTATCTCATTTTTCATGGATTTTCTCCACTTTTTTTAAGAATTTCTACTAATATTTTCCGAATTTCGTCTCCCTGCTCCATATTAACCTAACCTAACCTAACTATTTGGAGCCTTCTAACTTTTGACCTGATGGCCCATTGCAGCTAAGATTTATACAAGATAATCACCTTTTGTTCTTCTTTCGAATGAACCCACCCCCATCCTGCAACTCCATCCTTCCAAAATGAATGTTTGCTTGTTAGTTAAATGTAAAACAAAATAAATTATTTTATCAGAGCTTTATTATTAGGGAAAAAATTTCCATGGCTTAAGTAATTTTTAATTGTATTGAAATAAAGAATTGTTTTGCTTTGTCAATTCTTCTCATGATTTTATTTATAAAGATATTTGTAAGTCTGATAGGTGTGATAAGCGCATTCTAACCTAATAAATATTTACATTATTTTGTAGTTAGTTATTTACCTTCGAAATCAAAAATTAATTAAAGGAGATTATAATTTAAGAGGATATTTTTATCGAAAACAATTAGAAATTATAACTAAGTTTTATACAAACGATACCTATTAACTGATCAATATTTCTGAATAAATTTGAGCTGGCAAAAACCAACTTTCAGATAAATAAGGAAGTGTTTTTAGATTTATTCTTAAGATAAACATTTTTATCTTCAACCAGACGAAATTTTTGGTGTATATTACTACTTTACTAATTATAAAAATTCATCCTTTCAACTAATATATTTCTAGAAACCTGTGACCCAACATTCACAGCATGCCTAATAGCAACATGCACATTCTAACGTAAATGTATAACAGAACTTGGTGCAAAGTTTACGGTGATGTTAGTCGAGAGGTAAAAACAGTTATAGCCATATCCGTGGCCGCTGAGGCGTGCTGAGTTGTTTAGGAGCTTCTTTCTCACAAACGAGACTTGTTAGCCATCGAAGCGTATCGATGTATTTTTCTTTTTTGTATTGCCTGAAAGTTCGCGTAGATGTTGATGGTTATAGAGATAAAAGAGAAATTCTTAGACTTGTCAGTAGAAGGATACATCTAAATGTGTTTTCTTTGACTCGTATTTGAGAGAAATTTGGAATATAGGATTAACGGTTTTTGAAATGATTGACAGGAAGGTTATCGATACACATTGCTGTTGTTTGATGTTGTAAAATATCTTGATAAATTTATTAATATTTCACATCATCAAACGGCTATATATGCAGATTAAGATCACATATGTGTTATTATTAACCGCCTTTCTGACCATCACGTTCATCAACACCAGCTGACGTTCATCTGACCGCCTTTAAGAAGGGCAAAATAGTAATGATGTTTTCATGCATAGATTTTTTCGGTGTGCTAAATTAATATTTATTTCAACTTGAGATTAAAAATGTAACTCTGTACATGATTATAATCCTTATAACTACTATTTATGACATTTAAACTTGAAAAAACAAGCTAAAATTTCATAATTATATAATTTTAATTATAAGTGTATTGTGGAAAAAAGAAAAGCTCAGTGACCGGATATATCCGTTAGTGGTTTTAATGTACTTTCAGGAGCTATACAAAAATTAAAATTAAAAGAAATATATGAAGGTTATCTCTATATCCTACTGAAATATCAAAAGAATAATAGTAGTAGTAATAACAATAATAATAACACATAAAAGCGAGTAATTTACATTTTGTTTATTTGTGTAGAAAATATTGTAAATATTCTTTAACCACATTTCTTGCGACCATGGAAGCCCCTGCGCAAGTGCGGATTGAACGAGCCCAGTGTTAAAATAGGGGTGACTGCGAGAAAACAAGCGATAAGGGAACACAGAATAACTGGATGTTTGCCAAATAACTATCTCTCGGCCAATTTTGCATCCCTCAAAAGTTTTGGACTCGGTCTCACTGCTAGTCGTAGGAAACGTGGTCGTACTATATACAATTTTTATTGAATGGCATGACATATATGAAAGATAATTTAAAAATGTAAGACGAATAAATTAAACATATACATGTAAAATTTAATAAACATTCAAAATTATTTTTCTTTTACCAACCCGCTGATATTAATGCATCTAAAAATAATTTGGTTTATTTATGCTAATAATTTAGGAAGATATATAAAGGTACATAATAATATTTATTAGTAAATTTTTCAATAATTTTTATAAGCATAATTAACCTATTTTGAAATTTTTATTTATATTCGATGTATATATATATATATGTGTGTGTGTGTATGTGAGTGCGTGTGTATCAAGATATTATTTGATAACACATATTATCCATGATGAAGAAGAGTTTTCACTCAGTAACAAATATTGTTGTTTTACGCAGTCGTTTTATTGAAAGCCCTTGGACAGATTACAGTTTATTTTCAAGTCATTAGGTCCAAGCACGTTGAATCATTCCATCGGCGGCCGTACAAAGCCGGTGCCGTCTCTTTGACGATCACATTCTGGCACCGTAGTAAGATTCCCGGAGTAAAATTGGATGCGGATTTAACTAAGCAGGAGCAACACACAAAAAGGAGCGAATTTTCGTGTGCTCTCGCTTAAATACTGCTAATTTTGGCGAGAATTTACTCTCCTCCTACATTTAGCTGATCTCCGAAGATCCAGGATTAATTAATATGCATTATTTTACCGCAAGAAAGGGAAGATTGCGCAGATTCAGCACATTTTTCTAACTTTTGCGTTATGAACGTGCTTTGCCGCGAAACTAATTTTACAGGGGAAACTTTACAATGAAATTCAAGTTAAGACTTTTGAATGGGATTTTTTTTTTTTTAAAGTTATCACTCAATATTAACTTAAAATCTTAATTATTTTTATCCCTTATATATATATATATATATATATATATATATATATATATATATATATCATAATCATATCATATCATTTTAAAAATAAATTCCTATTCACTTCAAAACGATGAAATGTTTGGTAGAATAAAGAAAATGGATTAAATTACTCACTAATTTTGAGACTAGTAAATACTATTTTAATAATTAGGAATAAGGTATTATACCCTATTTCTAATTATTAAAATAGTGATTTTAGTAATTATTAATTCCTAGTTATTAAAATAGTGAGACTACAATTATAAGTACCTTATAAGTATTTTTATTTTCTTTTAAATCGAAAACTGAAACACAAAGCCGAAATTTTTAATTTCCCTACATTTAATATAAGGTGTATGCTAATTGTTATACATTTTTTTTTCCCCGTTAGTACTAGAAACATTTTTTACAGAATTAAATTCGAAAATTCTCAAGTATGTCAACCTACAACTTCCTCAATCAGACCTTTTTATTTTCATCTCACACACTTTAGACTTTGGATGACCTTAGAATAATATTTTACGCTTAACTGCTTTTCTCTCGTTATTGTTATTTGCTTGGATGAGACACACAAATAATGCATGCATATTCAGTTACCGAACAAAACAAAACACTTCTGGTGATTATTAATAACTCACCCCCTATTCCTTAATGATGATCTAACCACTTATTGCCATCTTTTAATTGTCAGAATGATATTATGAGCATATCAGGTTGTATCACTGATAAGAGTAATAATACATTCAGACTAGTTAAGGTAAATGCCTTTATGCATGCAATAAGAGAAAAGTTATTTTTAACTAGTTGTCTGACTAAGGTAGTTGTCTGTATTATGAAGAGACAAACTAATAAGTATTACTTTAAGTTTCTGATGCACTCATGATCATATCAAATTATATTGCATTCAAAATTCTCATGAAGGCAATGTTAAGATGATTAGTTACGATAACTGAATTAATACTAGTAATAAAAGAAAATATATTTAAGATTAACTTTTAACTTCCTGTGTAATCTACTATAAAATTAATGGTATACTAATGACACTTAATGCATTCAACTTTCAATGGATTTAAATTTTATTAGATTTCAAACTATGTAAAAGACTTATTATACTTACACGATTAGTTAAGACTCATGATTTATGTATACAATAAAAGAAGATAGTATTTTAAACTAGTATTATCTGCCCAATAAAATAATTTAATAGTAAGTAACATTAAAATATTTATTTCATGCACACACGAAAGTCAGTATTTTGCATAAGTGCTAATGATATGCATATTTGAAATATTTCCCCTTTATTTGTACTTGGAGAAAAATGAATAACAATAAATTAAATATGTAAAAAATAAATAGGACGGATCTCAGTGTTGGCTGTACATCAGTCAAATAGCTCCCTTTCTCCCTTCCTATGTTATCCAATGGGATTTTCGTTGCTTCGTTTTATAAAAAAAGTTCATTCAAAAATGAAATTTTTTGAATTCTGTTTTTTGAATTTACTCTTTGAACAGGTTGTCTTTTAGATTAGTGAGCAATTTTTCGAAAAAGTTAATTTAAATACTTCACTTAGTGATCCAAACTTAGAGTTCATAATTTACTTACTGAAATAAAATATTTAAATTGATTTTTTCGAAAAATTGTTCACTAAGCTAAAAGGCGACTTGTTCAAAGAGTAATATTCAAAAAACAGAATTCAAAAAACTTCATTTTTGAATGAGATATTTTTATAAAACGAAGCAACGAAAATCCCATTGTATTACATGGGAAGGGAGAAAGGGACTAGTGTACAGCCTGAGAGTTAATAAAATATAGCGCATGATCATTGTGGTTTCGTAGGATACCTTTTGCTTTTGAATGACAGTCGATGACAGCATAATAAATAATCGCAGAAAAATTTCATATTATCTGCTTATGATTATAATTTAGTAATTTGGACAGCCATTTTATGATTTTTTAATCCTCGCACATGTTTTTTATTTTTGTGGAGATTAACACAGTGCCTTTTTAACGAATAAATCTGTGATGTCCGAGCCTACCCTTTGAATTTCAATGGAGCCCCCCCCCCCCTCCTCATCAAACTCATTTTAAAATGTTTTTCAATTATATTTTTTTACAATAAAAAGTAATAATTGGAGTATCTAGTTCAATCGTAATAAATTTCTATATACAATAAAATATAATAAATATTGCATCGAAAATAAGTGTGCATAAATGTTTGTTGTCACCATTCCAACTATATACAACACTGAAAATATATTTAGGTTTTACATAATAATAATAATAATAATAAATAAAATTAAAATATTAAAACAGTTTAGCTATATTAGTTTATGAAAAAGTTGCGTTTAATATATTAAGATTATTATGTATAATTTAGTAAATTAATCTCACTTTCTATACATAATACTTTTTTCTACGTTAAATGTGCTGCTTTATTGGAAATTTTAAAAAGAATTTAGTAAATATCACGGTCGTCACTAGAATGTTGACAAGTGTGATGGTGTCGGTGATATATGTTTAGGGTTGATTATTTACGTTGAGTAATTTACAATTTAGAATTCAGATATTCACCAAATACATCCAGCATAATTAATTTCGATATTAATAAGTTAATAAAATAATTAAATAACATAATAAATAAATAATAAGAATCAACTACAATGCTTTGATATTTTTACGTAACAAATTCTTATCCCCCCCCCCCTTTTTTTTTTACTAAATACTTTGTAGGATTTCATTTCTTTCTTTCTTTTTTTTTTTTTTTTTTTTTTTTTTTTTTTTAACTCGAGAAACAATGCTAACAAATTAAACTTTCTGATAAAAGAGAATTTCAGAAATATTATTATCAAAGTCTTTTAGCTTTGATTTGATAAACAACAAGGTGATACTAAAACATTTCATGGGCAAAAACACTGAAACATTTCTTACTACACTGAGAAAAAATTCTGTAACTGACATCTAGAATCTAAATCGTGGCTCTAGAAAAAATAGTTCCATGTCATCCTTATAAATTCTAGTCCCCTTGGAAAGCGAGTTCTAGAATCCCTTATTAGAATTCTAGAGCGTTTGGCTATATTATCGATGTCAAACCTATTTGAAAATACCTCCAAATAAATGCGAACACAAGAGGCTGGTTTCAGCAACTATAATCTTGGTTTATTGCCCAATTCTAGATAATCAAGTAAGAATTTCTCGCAATACAAAAGATTCAGAATATTCAGAATATTGTTTCACCATCTACAAATTTGTAGTCTATAAATTCTCGATCATTTCGTCTATTCAGGTTATTGGCGTGCCTTATGCGCATAGCTCAGAAATCTATATTTCTAGTTAAAGGATTTAGAAAATGGCCACTTATTCATGCTTGAGGACGATGGTATACATATATATATATATATTTCCTCAGTGTATCTATTCTACTTCCTTATTTTATAAAATGGATATAAACTTAATATATTTGCATGAATTAATGTCTCTTTTTTTGAAAGAATGATTTATATCTATATAAGATATTAACCAAGTAATTTTTTTAATAAAAGAGAATTGTAAGAATTAAATATTAATAAATTACCCAAAATTTATTTACATGCAATTAACAAAATTTATTTAGTATTTTTGATATATCTTTTTGAAAATTTTGTACCATTATTTGAAAATTTCGTAATAGTTTGATTGTTAATTTTCTTTAAATAATCTGTTCCACATTTTATTTTATATTTCCTATATTATTAAAATTAATACATTTAAATTGAATTCAAGATATATGGCTAATATATATATATATGAATATTTTCTGTGAATATTTTCTTTTCTTTTAAATAAATAAATATAAATTGCTTTTAGGTACATTACTTAACTTTTTAAAGGAAATTTTATTCTGAAAAATTAAATATATATAAGCGACATATAACTTAAGGAATTGAAATTGGATAAAATTTAGAAAATATTACCTGATACGAATTATTATTCTGGGATTAGTAGATAGAAAAACAATAATTCAGTGTAATATTCAATGATATT
This sequence comes from Salticus scenicus, assembly GCA_963930645.1. Taxonomy (NCBI): domain Eukaryota; kingdom Metazoa; phylum Arthropoda; class Arachnida; order Araneae; family Salticidae; genus Salticus; species Salticus scenicus. The sequence continues at coordinate 274,889,783 of OZ005650.1, read as the reverse complement.
TTTTTCTAATATTCCATATGTGAGACCTTTTCATTTTATATTTAAGTAGATTTCTTTAATAATTCACTTACCTGAAAATAAAAAAATGCAAATTAACTTTACTTCATAAATAAATTAAAAATTAATTAAAAATGTTAAAAATATTAAATATTTGAATTACATTGGTTAATCTTTTTTTGTAATTATATATATAGAAGAGATAATAAGGAAAAAATCAATAAAACTAAATTTACAACTTATTATTAAAGATATATATATTTTTAATTCATTTAATAATTAGTTTCGTATTAATGAAAATAAAATAATATACAATTTTTCAATTAATAAAATTTTGGAAAACAACAATTGAATTCGAATTGAATCAAATTTTTATACGCTTATGAAATGAAAAAGTTATACAGAAAAATTAAATATTATTATTATTATTATTATTATTATTATTGAAATGTGGTAAACTGAAGACTAATAATACAAGCCTAATTAATGTGTAATATTCCCATTAAGGTTTAAGAAAATATTTTTCTTTTAGTTATCCGTCTTTTTAAAAGAATACTTCTCAATTTAAATAAATAATTTATTAGAAAAAAAAAAAAAATTAGAAACAGCAACGAAATTGTTGATAGTGTTTAATGATAGTGTTTAGTGAATTGTTGATAGTGTTGTAGTGTATTGTTGATAGTATTAGTTTGCATGATTATATATGCATATGACAATAAACATTTAATTGATGAGGGTGTATCTATATTAGTAACCAATATTTGGAAATTTAAATTGCAATTAAACCTCTATTATTTAAGGAAATCCAAAACGTAAAAATATTTAATAGTTTAAAATTAAATGTTATGTGTGCATATTGAGACCGTTAATGCATGCACACTATAAGGAATTACAGAATTTTGAAAAAAACCTTGAGCATTTTCAAAAGAGAACTAAAGTTTATAGTATTAGTGGCAAAATAACAGGTTTATATTTGAAGAATAAATACCCACCTAAAAAAAAAAAAAAGAAAAGAAAAGAAAAGAAAAGAAAAGAAACTACAGTTACCAAGGCCAAAATACTTTCCTAGTCGTATTCAATGTTAAATTTATAGTAAAAATAAAAGTAAAATGTATGAAATATGTCATTTACCGATTTCACTTTACTTAAAAGAATAGGCACTACTGTATAACCAAAGCATGAATCAGTTGCTTTATAATTGAACTAAATTACAGTTATAATATCCTAAAGAACTAGAATTAAATAGTTAATTGGGTGTTAAATCAGAGTTTGTTTTCTCTACACTAGTTAGTTTTCTTGATCTTGAAAAAATATCCATTTCTGTTTAAAAGCAGGTTAAGGAATTTATTCTGTACAACCACACGTTGGCCTTCATTAAATTTAATTTTAGAGGATAAGAAGAAAGTTTTTTTGCTTAGTTAAAAACTAATTAATTTATGTGACATACAAAGGATATGAATCGTAAAAGCAGGGATTAATTACCGTCAACATTTATTGCGTCGTATGATGATTTATTAGAAACAAAGAAACTATTGTTTTCCGTTCTGAAAAAGTTTTTTCTAAATAATTTTTAACTACACAAAAATCTTTCATTTTCCTAAAAGAACGGTGGTTTTACTTTGCTCTCTACCCTTTTTTTTTTTTTTTTTTTTTTTTTTTTTTTTTATTAATTCTGATTTATGGTAATATAATAATTTTGATGACATTTTTGCGACATTTAATTTGTTAAAATGAAAATTATTTTTCTTGTTACACAAGCAAATAAAAATTTGTGGTAAATAAAAATTAACTGGTATCAGATATTTTAATCACAGCCAGTTTTATAAATTATTATTGGCATCAAAAATTGTAAATATTAATCGGCAGTTAATGAATAGAGTTTTTTATATTTTCATTTTTAATAACAAATTCATCTATGTGTTGTTTATTATACTGAAAGAAACCACATTATTACCATTATAAATTTAAAGTTATTATTTTAAAGTTCTTTTTAGTATTAAAAAAAAAATGCTTAATAAGATTTTTCATTATGGAATTATTTTAAGAGTAAAAGTTTTTTTTTTTTTTTTTTTTTTTTTTTTTTTTTTTTTTTTGTCCTTGATATGGTCTGATTTTTCATTCTTGGGATACAATCCGAAAATAGTACATATATGTGCACAATACTAAAATCAAAGGGATTGCAAAAGTTTGTATTCTGTATTATATAAAAATTTCAAGTTTCCTTTCTTTTGAAATTCGAGATAAAATATTACTTCTTTTTTAAAATCTATCTATCTATTTATGTATATATCTCTCTCTATATATACAGGGTGATCAGTTGAAAAGTGTACCCGTTGGTTTTTCTTAATTTCCTTATCTGACGGACGTGGAAATTATTCTAACACTGAAGTATAATTGTTTCAACCTTGTTTAAGCGTGGGAGATGATTTTCATCACTGTTGGACTGTCACAACTTTATTTGTGAGGTAAAAGAGAAATGAAGACGCACAATGTTACTTAATCCTGTGATAATTTTATTTTTGAAAAACATAATTTAATTCAAAATTTTTACATTATCATTCTTACCCCATTAATTAATTAATTAATTTGTTTATTTTTTGCAGGGTTATCGCAAAGATAGGGTTTTCCAGAGAAGTCCGGCAAACATCGATGGATTAAAACAAATCATAACAGAAGAAATCTCGTCAATAACACCAACAACGCTGCGAAATGTGTCTCATGTTTACATTCAAAACGGTGGCGAACATTGACAACATTTTCTGTAAAGAATGATATTGTAAAGAAGTTGAATTAAATTATGTTTTTCAAAAATGAAATTATCACAAGATTAAGTGACATTGTGAGTTTCCATTTCTGTTTTACCTCACAAATAAAGTTGTAACAGTCCAACAGTGTTGAAAAGTATACTTCAGGGTTACAATAGCTGCCACATCCGTTAGATTTAAGGGTAATAAGAAAAACAGATGGGTACTCTTTTAAATTGATCACCCTGTATATATAATTTTCTAACGGAAAATGAGAAAGTTTTTTTAAACTTAAGCAAAGCGTAGAAATCACAAAGAAAAAAAATGTTTTAATGCATTGAGTAATGCAAAGGTATTTTACGGATAGAATGCGAAAAAAAAAAAAAAAAAAAAATAAGAAATTAAACTGGCAAAAAATGAATCAATCAAGCACGACGTTTACTACATAATTAAGTTTTTTATTGTGATGCATAGCTGCATTAAAATTTTCTAGAGGTTGTTCTAATACTTGAACTAAACAACATAATGCTCATCAATTCATGAAGGAAGTGCAGCTTATTAATATTAATAGAGGCCATTCATTTCTTTCTCTTAATTTTTAAAAATGTTTCGAGGCATCTTAACAAGAAAATTTTATTTTTTATTTTTTGCACCTTTAGTTGAATTTATTTTTAATGCCAGAATGATTTAGTTTCGAAATTGAAAATCTAATCTGGAAAATAATTAAACTTGTAAAGCTTTCAGGGAATAATGGTGTGCATTTATAGGTGTTTACTTTTTCTTATGATAATAGTAAAAATTTTATCCAATATTGCTAAATATTGTAATTTTTAGTTATTCCTTTCAAAATAAATAAATGTGAATTAGTAAAATAATAATAATAATAATAATAATAATAATACATAAATAAATAATAAAAAACATCACATATTACGTAATTTGGTTTTTATTGTAAATATATTAGAATGAGTAACGAAAAATGTACACATAATGAAAAATAAAACCATCAGACTACAGGAAATGCTTTTCATTTAAAAAAGATAATTTTTTAATTGTAATACACAGTTTTAAGATGAAAATATTATTTTTTGATTATTTGAATTTAGTTTCTTTACGGTTGCTCTTATTTTACGGATTGGATACGTATTCAGTTCGAAAAATGCACATATATATATATACAAGTAAAAAGATAGAGATGGGTTTTACATGTAAAAAGCAAAGAAAGAAAGAAAGAGTGAGGAAAAATAAAGAGATTGAAAAACATATTTATGCATTTACATATTTATTGCGCAAAAAATCGAAGCATACAAAAGTATGCAAAGAAATACGTTGATCTCAACGTATTTGAGATTTTGCTTGCTTTCCTTTAAATTTTTTACATTATAGTCATATACATACAAAATACATATTGGAATTTTGTCATTGTCTATCTTTTAGAAGCAATTTAGTTGAATTTCTTTCTTTTTCAAACATTAAACATATATAAGTGCTTAATTCATTAAAATTTAATCTATATAAATAAAGAGAAGTGTCTGTGTGTGTGTCTGTCTGCGCTATTTACTGCATTCATTTGAAGGTGAAACCTTTTTTCTTTCTTTTTTAAATTTATTATATTTGTTGAAATCAAATGATAATGCAGTAGAAAAAATTAAGTATATTAAATTTGAAATTAAAAAATAATATAGTTATGTTTATGTATATTTTTAGTATTTATACCTTTAGTATTTATCGGGGGGGGGGGGGGTGGATAGTATATAGTAGAAAGAATCAAGCCGATTAAAGTGTATTTGTTTTTTATGTATTTAATTTTTTTTAAAGAAAATCTACTTTTTATTTTATTATATTAGATTAGTGTGGAATCAAACCGTAGTATTGTGTAAACACCGGGGGCTATAAAGTACATGGTTCAAAAGCTAAAATATTTAATAAATGCTGAGATACAGTCATCTTTAAAATTGTAGTTCTTCAACAATAGTAGATTCAACTCTCGTCGATATATACCTAAATTGAAGTACCCGGGAAAGACCTTTATGCCGGTGGTGGAAACCAGGACCCGATGAAGTGCGGACGGAAAAAGGGCTGCCGTAGGCAGCGGGCAACTGAAGCAAGGTTTGAAGTAATTTCAATTTTTTTTTTTTTTTTTTTAAATAATTTGATGTAAAAAATAAATATCGATTCAATTCCTTTGAAAATTCATTTAAATATAGCCAGCGAAGCGGGCGTAGCCTGCTAGTAAATAAATAAATAAAAATGTTTCATTGATAAAATTCCTTGTGTAATATTCTAAACATTCAAGAATATTTATTACTTAAGTTTATTTCTAAAAAAAAAAAAAATGTTTGGAGTTTTTTATTTTAATTTTTAAAATAAAAATCTCTCCCATTTTTAGAAACAATAAAACGAATCCCACATCTGCTATTTATTTTAATGTAGAGGTCAAATACCTCTTCCTATTTATAAAATTGCGAATTATTTTTTCTCATTTGATAAAAAAGGTATTTTGAATTTAAGCTGCTTTATATAAAGTAAAAGCAGCAGCTTTAGAAAAAATTTAAAGTACCAGAATGGATGAAAGATTTGCAAAGGTGAGACTTAAAACCAGAGGATAATAGTTTTTTTTTTTTTTCTTTAATGCTGAAAGACGTTAATTGAATAAAATATAAAAGAGATGGGTTAAGGTTCGTTATTTCATATTTTTTCTCATACGATAACAAAACGAGTTTTTTTTTTTTTTTTTTTTTTTTTAAAGGGAAAATGTTTCATATTTTACATCATGAATTCAAAGGTTACTATAAATTTTTTTAGCAATGCCAAAAATTTATAAAAATATGTAAGATATGTTCATTAAACTTAAAATACCAGATTTTTTCAAATTTCCAAAATGCCTAATTATTTTGTTTCTCGTTTTATGAAATAGATATTTTACATTTAAACTTCTTCTGTTATGAAGTATGTTATAAAATGAAATCAGCAGTTCTAAAAAATATTTTAAGTGCGAGCATCGATAAAAGATAATATTGAATGTGTGTAATAGAATACATTTTTACTTTCATGTTAATGAAAAAAATATGACAGAGAAGAGTTGATGTTTGTTACGTTATTTTCTTTTATACCATAAGTAAAACATCGTTTACTCTAATTTTATGAAAGTGAAAACTGCAACATAAGTTACAAAGAAAAAAAAAAAAAAAAAGCTAGAGCTGGTTTAAATAGTCTACTAAAATGTGAAATATTCCTAAAAATGAGTACTACATATTGAACTAATTAATTTAAAAGTTTTTGTTTTTAAATTAAATATGAATATGAACTTTAAATTAATAATGTTAAACTGTAAAACCTTTCAGTAATAAAATGTCTTTTCGTATTTAAATTTACGATGTTAAAAAAATTTAAAATATATATTTTAATCTTTAAAAAAATATATAATCCAGAAAAGGTATATATATATATATATATATATATATATATATATATTTCCCCAAATACAATGCATAATTATTTTGAAAAATCATTGACTTGACTATAAATCATATTTTTAAATATAATAATTAAAAAAAAAAAAAAAAAAAAAAAAATGCTAAGAAAAAATGCACAAATTCTGAGCAACGGGGTAAAGAAAAAAAAAAAAAAAAAAAAAAGTAAATATTAGCGATAAAAATCAGACTTTATAAAAATGAACACCCCGACTTTTCCTTTTTTGTACTTACGCACTTTATCAACTTTCTATCCAGCTGTAATTCACTCGCTCTAATCTCTCTTTCTTTATGCTTACATTTGTATGTCGGTGTACTTTTGCAATCTATCAGTTTGTCTGCATTTTTTATTTGCAGAAAATTATGTACGTAACTTCCAATCAAAAACAAAAAATATAAGATGAATTCAATAATTATATCTGCTTTCTAACATTGCAATTATATGCTTCACAAGATTTAAAAAGATACTTCTTTAATTACTTTTCTTGATTTGTCATATTAAATTCACTAATTTTAGGTCATTACATGTTACTATTACTCAAATGTAGTGACAGAAGATTTTATTGAATTCAGTTTCATAATCACTAAGAGAAGTATCAATGAAACTTTTAAAATGCATTTTTTCTCAAAAATGCATTTGGCTAATTTTCCTTTTCCCGTCATATTTATGAAACTTAAAAGCAAAAATTTTCAATGATACTTTTACTTTGTTGTGTTGGGTAATTTAACACAGGGATTTAATGGTTTTTGAGAACTATTTATTTTAGACAGTAAAGTGTAACCAAAAATGCTAAATTGAAAGCGATTTTCAGTGAAAAAAAAGTAAAAGTTTTTTCTAAAACAAAACAAAACAACAACAACAACAACAACAGCTATATAAAAAAAAGCTATATTTTTATTGCATACATTTATCAGTATATACAAAAATATAAATATTATTCGTTAAAAATATTCATAATTCGTAACACCTGAGCTGAAAGGAAATCGTAGCCAGTTACCGCGGCAACAATGAAAATTGTCACAGATAAAGAAATAAACTGTCAAAGATTCTAGTTGCGTTCGGAAACGGTAAAAATAGGTTTGGTTAAAAAAAAAGATATGAGGTTTTAAACATACGATGTAGATCTACATCGCTATGCTTTTAAGGGTTAAAGTATTTCAAACATGATACTTTAACTGCTATAAGAATCGCATTATCAGTATGTTTCCCTATTACAGAGAAAGAGATAAATAAAGTTAGTGAATTTAACATGGCGGAGTTAGTGCCCATCCGGTCTTTATAAATATATATATACTATATATAGGAAGAATAAAACTTTTACTTTGATTTTTAGAGTGGTAAATCCAAATATTAACAGGCAAAAAAGCAATTGTAGTACTTAGTAAGGAGAAACAAATGAAAATGTACAGTTATTTTTCTTTCATTAGATTTAACAGTAGGTGTCCTATATAATGAAATTAAAACAGGTTTCGCAAAACCCTCATTTTCCCAGCCAATATGACTGTTTTCTGAAACATCTTCAGTCACTTACATTATTGCATTTCCTCTTACACCTATGAAGGGAATTCCCAATTTACTTTACTGAAAGCATTTCAGATTGAAACAAGAAAGATAAATGTTACACAATTATCTTTGTTGATATTTTTTATTGGTGAAACATTATTATTTCTTTTCATTAAAAATAAAATTTAGAGCATCTTGATTTATACAAGTTCGTCGACCCAATTGTGTACCGCAATATCGAAATGAAACATAAAGAAACAATATTTTATATGTTGTAGCTAATTTTCTTTTTCTTTTATATTTCATTTATAAAGTTTTAACAATATCAAATTTTAATTATTGAAAATTTCATTTTGAATAAAAGTATATACGCGTAAAGAAAAAGGCATTCACTTTTCAAAATTGACTTAATATTTAAATTGGTATGTAAAGGATAATATTAAAAAGTATATGAAAGTAAATTTTTTTTTCATTACTATTAAATTACCTCCCATTGCCAAATTGAAAAAAAAAAAAAAAGTTATTTTCAAACGCTTAAAATTTTTTAATTTTATAGAGCCTCTTAACTTGCATGACTTATTTAAAACGAATTAATAACAAAAAGTTATTTACTGCATTATATAAGTGTAATGCGATTTTTGTTTCATATTTCTTGAATTAGAATAAGTTTCATTCAATTTATTATTATTATTATTTATTTATTTATTATTATTGTTATTATTTATTAAATGGATGTTTAGTGTGATTTTTTGTAGATTTTTTTAGCATTTTACATAAAATATAAATACTCTTATTAATTTTTCAGAAATGAAAAAGAAATCTCTTCAACTGTATATAAGTCTAACCTGTAAACTTTGTGTACAGATTTAAAAATAATTAAGTGAACAAAATAATAATAACATGATTTATAGTAGCTTAGGTTACAGTTTGATAGAATGGGCTTATAGAACCAAATATAATATTTTAAACATAAGCAGAAAGATACCAATGAAAATAAATCCCCTTAATTTATTTATATCGTATTATTTGATTCAAGTGATAAATAACGTTTGTTTTTTATTAACATTTGCAGCATAATATTTAGAAATTATTTATTTCAATTAATTAGTTTTTAATAGAGATATCCAGTTTTGTAAAATATTCATATTCGAGGTCAAAATCTATAGTCATAATTATATACCGACATGTTTAAGTATCTTTCAACTCTTTTACACGAAAGATTTCGAAATTAAAATGAAATCAGTATTAAAATATATTAATTATAACCCTGAAAAAAAATTTTGGTTTCAGATCACAAAAACATTGCAAGTGTATGCAAAATTTAAAGATGTTTCAATATATAAATCCTTCAAAGAACAAAATAATATCTTTTTAGGCAATAATATAGAAAGTTTTGTGTAATGTTGGGACATATCAGAAATATGTGTATAGAATTCCTATTCTGAGACGACGTCGGTAATTGGCAATTAAAAATAAATATATAAATAAACTATTAAATTATTTTTTGTTAAGTCTTAAATTTTTTAACAAAAACTGATTTCAGAGTGCAAAATTTTACCATTATGTCTTCTTAAACATTAAAATTAGTTTGTATTTCAAAGTAAAAATGCATAGAAATCATTTAAAAGTAAAGATTATTCTGAATCGATTTGAACCTTACCGCTACTATTATTTAGTTAGAAATAACTAAAGAGGGAGGTTTTTATTTATTTTATTTCTTTGTGTATTTTCATATTCGGATTTTTTTCTTTTAAATTTAGTTTTTAAGAAGTAATCAGATTCGCTGTAAAATGTACTAAAATGCATAAAGTCTGTCCCGCATGATGGTCTTCCTTTTCTTTTCATTTCTTTTACTTTCCCTCCCTTCCATACCCCATCCCCTCCTTTCTCCCCCCAAAATGGGGTTGATTTGAAAATGAGATAAAAACTTCTTGAACTTCAATGCAGCAGGTTTCTAAATTTCTTTGATAGTTTTTTTTTTTTTTTTTTTTTTTTTTTAAACAAAAAACAAGGTTGTTTTAAAAAAAATGTAGTAGTTCCTATCTTCCTAATGCTTGGTGTAATATTATGTATATATTGACAATAATATAAGTCGATTTCACAAAACTTAAAATATCACCATACTTCAACTTATAAATTTAAAAATCTTACTACCGATCTGTGTGAAGATAAACATGTTTTTAGTGATTAAGTTTCTAAATTGTTAATTAATTAATGATTGTATCACACCATAGAATATTAATTATATATATATTCTGATGTGTCGATCACACGACTTTCTCTTTCTTACCCTGCATTTCAATTCTATAAAGACAAATTGCACATTAAGTCATCCGATCAATAAGGTAAGGTAATAAAGTTCAATGTATTTTTAAAATAATCTAAGTTTAGAAAAATATTAGTTTTATTTGATATCTACACAGCAGAATTTTCTGAATCTAACTGCAGGAAAATAATATATATCTGCAAATCAAAAATTCTGAACCAAGTATGGCGTCACTAAAAGCAACAGCAATTCATAAACTATGTAAAATTTTCAACTACAAAGAAATTAAATGAAGACTAAACAAAAAATACAGTAATATTGAGACATAATGCAAATTATGTAAGTCTAAACGTTTATAAGCATAAGCATTTCTTTCTTTAACTGTTAAATTGATCTACACAGCTTTATATAATCTGCTCGCTGCTATGCTGCGAGTTTTTAGTACAAGATTTTTTTTTTCCCCTTTGGCGTGACTTCAGTGTGAAAGATATAGGAGCCAAGTTTATTATTATAATAAAGATCAGCAAGTTATCCTGAATAAAAGTTTTAAAAATATATGTGTAACATAATATTAAGACAATATTATAATTATAGTTAAAAACAAACAAACAAAAAATAGAAGGTTGATATTTTAATTTTATCGGAGTAAGGCACCTAAAGTATTTTTGCTAAAAAGTGTGACATTTAAATAATTATGTTCAAAATAAATAAATAAATAAATTTGCATTAAGTTTTTATATAGTTAAGTGGATTATTCAGGGTAAATTTAACTTTAAGTTTTTCCAAATACACATTTATTAACTATTAAAAAAAAAAAAAAAAAAAAAAAAAATCTTTGAAATATTATTTTTGTTCTCGAAGCTTTAGTAGTTACATTAATTTAAGAGCACATGCGAATATCTAAGTTCATGTTCTAAGAAAAAATGTAGAAGTTACTCCACAAAAAATAACTTTTTGTCACTTTTCGAATATCAAGTTTTAAATTTAAGCCGAGAATTTTCTAAGACTCATGTATTTATCCATTTACATTTATCTGTAGAAACATTTCTAAATATTACAGTTGGAAATGTTTATAGTAATTTTCGTATAAAATGCAAATCGGAAGGTCGCCATTATAATGAAAAATCGCAAAGGCAAATTATAAACGAAAATAAAATAAAGCGACGAGACTTATACCAAGATTGTTTTTGTTTTTATATAACCCCAAAAAGTTTAGTGACCAGTTGTCCTGAATTACTTGATATTCGATAAAGTTCATATATCACAAAAAGCCGTAGTTTAAAAAGTTTGATGACCTATTTAAAGATATCGCATATACCAGCTTGGTCATATAACCAATTGTACGTGAATAATGATAAAAGACGTGTTTATTTTAAATTCTTTATTTTCAAACAGTATACGCTATAACGAAGAAGTAAGCGAACTCTTTATTTAAATTCAGCTTAGATATAAGTGTCAAACTATATTTTGATTTCTTTTGGTGATAAATTCACTGAACATTAAATAAATCTTGAAAATTTATTACAAACTGAGAATGTAAGAATGTAAGAATGTCTCAGCATATACAAAGAAACAATTGTCAAAGACGCAGAATATCTTTATTTATTTGTTAAAGTTAGTATTAAATTTATTTAGAACAATCTAATTAAAAGATAATTTCTTGATGCTTTTTTATATAGATGTGTTTAGATAATGTATGTGGAATCTAATGCTTAATATTATGTTTCAGTATATGACATTGCACCACAAAATTTTCATACATAATAAAGCTTAAATTTAAACAACGACATTAAAAAAGCGTTGTAAAGAAAATGTCCGAATTTTCATTTATTTATTACTAAACACAATTTATGCGAAACTCGCGTAAATACGGGCGACGACCCCTAAAGACCCCCCGGAAGGCATTCCACTCATAGGCCTGTGACCCTAGCGTTGTCAATCGGCCTTAAACCCTACAACCAACCAAACAACCACAATTTATGCATTTTTATGAATTATAAATATACAAAAAAAGAAAAATTAAATAAAGTATAATGCTCATAAATAATATAATTTAATCCAGTTCGTGTAAACAAACATAAAGGTTTGTATCATGTACTTAGTTTTACAAGAGCTTATGTAATATTAAAAAATGTGTGTATAATTCAGATTTGTGTATAATTCAAATTAAACACAAATTATACACAAATTATGTTTTGTGTATAATTCAAATATTTAATTTATGAATATGTTTTACTTGTAATCGAATGGTAAAATTTAAAACATTTCGCTTTTTTCCGCATAAAATACCTTTCTTTTATAATTAACAATGCATTAAACCTGACATTTCAAGGTTTAACCAAGCAAGGATATAACATTAGTTCAAGCAGAAATTGAAAGAATTAATGATAAAAGATTGTGTCAAAAAGAATATTCTGACATTAAACAATATAGTAAATCTAATTAACTAATGTGATTAAGAAACATCAGATTTCATTTCAAAACTTTAGGTAATACTAGATTCGTCTCAAGTAAGAAAAAGTATATCAACTTGTTTCGCAACAACATCATTGAGTCGTAGATATCTAAATCACCTGGCCGATTTAAAAAGAAGGAAACGCCAAAACTTTTCTTGTTTGATTAATGACTTGACGATTCATTCTTGACGATTTGCAAAATATATTTTTCTATTTCATATTGGTGCAAAAGTATTTATTGTTTCAAATAGTATCTGAAAACCTTAACGTATTTAAATTCAATGTATTTCAATGCATTTCAATGTATATATATAAAAAAAAAATCGCAAAGGAAATAGTATTTTTAAAACAGTAATCAGAAGTCATTGGGAAAAAAGAAGCTTGTAATATATATAATTTAAAATTCTAATTATCTCAGATATTCACAATAGAGTAATATTTAATTAAACGTGGAACTCCTTTTACAACAATTAGAAAATTAGATTAAAAATTATGATTTTTGCAAACATTTTTGCAATATGAGGAAACTTTATTAAATATTTGTAATAATCAAATGAAAATGATCTGAGTTTTAATGTAAGATATTTGTCATTTGCAGATTATTAGACATTCAGTCTATTTTAGGTTATTTTTATCATTTTGGGAAATACGTATTGTTGTAAGAAATGAAATATATCTGTTTGAATTGTTTGAATTATTAAATTGAAAAATATAAAATGGGAATATAAAATGCATGATGCATATAATCTGAAGGACATTTGCTTGATTGTTGCTTATTAATGGCACAGTTTTTTAGAGTTTTCAAAATTGTTTAAATTCTCTCTGAAAAAGCTAGAATTTTAACCTATAATCAATCATAAGCATAACATTTATTTTTGAGCATTATTTAATAACAATGAAACCCCTAAAATTCTGAAAAGTTTTCTTCTGCGATACTTTTTTTTTTTTTTTTTAATCTATTTCAAGTTTCCATGCAAGATCAGTAAAATTACTTCCGTTATATTGCAAGAAAAGACATTTTCGTTAAATTTACTGGAAAAAGTCCGTGGATAAATGAGTAGAACTTAAATCTTTAAACGCGAAACATTGAAATTTCTAGTTAAAAAAAAAAAAAAAAAAAAAAAAAGTAAAATTTCTAACCCCGTCATTTTAAAAATATTTCAGACGGTTTATTTAGTAACTGCATTATATGTATACATATATACTTTAGAATAAGAATTAGTATTGGAATTTAACAATTTTTCAATCGAAATTTTTAAATGAAAGTAATATGAATTTCTTATAATATGAATTTTTAAGTAATCTTCGAAGAAAATAGTAGGAAAAGAAACCGAAGTCCATTTTAGTTTTCTAAATAATAAGTGTTGCATTCCTTAGCAACGGTTTCTACATTCATTAATTAAAATTTCTTTTGCACGTTTTCTCTCAATTTTACTTTCATTCTATTTTAAAAAATTTTTTTAATATAGTTTTTTTTTTTTTTTTTTTTTTTTTTTTTTTAACTTGTTGCTAAAAGAAGAAAAAAGTTTTCAAGTGGTCCATTTTGTCTGAAAACAATAGTTTTGTCGTCCTAAAAGAATAATATTTGAGATACCCTGTAAAATATTAATGCTTTAAATGTGATATAGATATAGCACGTAATTATTAGGCCTCTTTTCGTTTATATGTATTCATTTTGCATGTCGGTAGCACGTATATTGATAGAAATGCAAAAGTTTATTTAATAACATTAAAACTTTTATTTATTTATTTATTTCATTATTATTATTATTATTATTATTATTATATGCAGGGTTTTTTAAACCAATGCTATTTCTTTTCTTTTTCTTTTTTTTTACTTGACACAATACTTTAGACAAAACATACATAATATAAAAATAATAAATAATTAATAAAAAATGAACATTTTTACTAAGTAATTTTTAATTATGCAAACGCAAGAGTTAATAAAATATCTTTTGCCCAGTTTATTAGCCAATTGCATAGAGTTACTCTAAAATACAAACCGAACCAAATAACCGAAAAATTCACAAGCATATCGTCAATATAATTAATTGAATTTCAAATACTCTGAAAAGTGGAGGAAAATTATAAGGGGTATTAACCACATTTTTATTTTGAATCAATTAACTGCAATGTAGCGTACGTTACTCATATTAAATAAAAATACTTATATTTAATTATTTTCATGAGATATTTAATATTTTTTACTTGGTGATTGTAGTATGTTATATCTACTTAAACATGTTGTATCTATTTAAGCATTAAGTTTTCTAAAAATGGCAATGAATTGATTTGAAAACCTTACGTGTTATAAACAAAAAAAGTAATATATTTTTATTTTTAATTTTGTAAGGATTTTTTTTTTCCAAATATTTAACTGTGGTAAACAGCAATATAATTAACTTATTCATATGTATTTTACTTTATTCGGGATTATCTAACCCAGCGGTAGCTATTCGATGGCCCGTGAACCACTAATTGTTCATGAGAAAAGTTTGATGGTCCGCAGAAAATAATGAATACCATTTGCACTTTTAAATATTTTATTAGAAATTACATGCTAATGTTAATTTTTATTTTAGGATTTTTTGAATCACTGACACGCACAACAATTCCAGACTTCATTTTATGGATAAGAGAGACGATAGATGAAATAAATTTTTAACTTGTATATAATTTCCTATTAGAATTTAATAATTTAACAATGTGCATAGTACTAGATTTAATAAACCCAGTTTTATACATAGACATAGAAAATTTATCACTGCAGTATATATTTCGCCTGAGTTTCTTATAATATGGAAGAAATAAAAATATGTTCATATTCTGCCCGTATAATTGTTTTATTATAATAAAAAAAATTTTAAGCATCATTCTTATAATTAAACAAGCATTTATGTTTTTCTTATTATACATATACATACATATACATACATACATATATATATATTTGTAATGTTTTATATTATAGTTTTATTTCATATGTAGGTTTCTCTGATCATTATTCTAGATATATATATTACCGTTTTTTAATCATTAATAGTAGTTGCCCGCAGAATTTTAAATAGTGAATTTTGTGTTTCGTGAAGTCGAAAATATTGAAAACCGCTGAACCATATTATATTTGATTAAAATTACCTAGAAAAGTTTTTTAGAAATACTTCTAAAAAATTAAAACAAATTAATTAGATAATTTTATTTTGATGCTTACTATGCATTACGAAAGTATTCTTCGGGCGGAATTTTCCCTTGACACACTTTTATTAAGACTGGATATTTATTTATTTGTTTAATTCCAAAAAGGTTTTAATTACTTCATGAGCTAACAATTTGTTTTTAGTATTTCGAACAATTTAAAGTAATAACGCTAATATAATTGTATAACGTGTAATAGTGTTACACTTGGTAAATTCATCTGTATTAATTACTCGAAAGTAATGATTTTATCTGACGAAAATTATAGAAGATAGTCATTATAAAAATAAATATACTTCTTACGTATTTCTGAAAATCAGTGTTAGAATTTGTATTGGAATAGACAGCCATAGTTGCCAACTTTAACCCGTTTTGGCAAATGGAAAATTTTAATACAATTATATATATATATATATTTGTAATAGTTTTTACTGATAAAAAAAAATACTTTTAAAAATTTTCGGGCGCCAACTATGGGATAACTATGTGCCAACTATGGGGGGGGGGGAGGTCGTCAACTATGTTGGCAACTATGGGATAAGTCTAGAATAAATGAATAAATAAACCCACGATAAATTGGACTTTTTACTGGTATTTACATATGTTCAGTAAGAAATAATTATTCGTAGCTCAATAATTAAAATAAGTTTTCAACTATTAATGTGACTTTCTTTTAAGCATTATGACATCAGTACTTTGAAGTTCTCTTATTAGAATATTAGAAACTTAAAAAAAAAAAAAAAAAACTATAATTAGAATTATTATTAAATGTTGAAAGCACTTTTTTTTTGGTTAATTTAAATAACAATTAACCGCAATATACAAGTTAAATTTATTCAGCTTAATTAATGCACTTAAATATATTGGGTAGCTATCAAAATTAAATGCACACATTAAAAATAAATAAATAATGAAAAACTGTGATATTTAGCTACTTACATATTTAAGAGTGAATAAATTTTTAACAGAAATAACAAAATCAATCAATCAATTAATACTAAAAAAAAAAAAAAGAAAGAAAGAAAGAAAGCCAATTTAAAATAAATTAATTAAAACGAAATTTAACTATATATTTTATACTACTTTCCTCATTTTATCAATGTGTATATAAATTTTTTAGTTTTGAATGTATCATATATGGTTTGCAAAATTATTTTTCTTTAAATAACATTTAAATGTTCCATGATTCAATACGGATAACATTGTTATAAAAATACTTCTTTTAACAATACAGAGAATTGTATTTTTTGAAAAATAATTAAATAGAAATATTATTTTAAGTCATTATTTTAAAACTTTTATTAAAATTAACTATTTAATTGAACTTATCTTACAGTCATATGCTTACAGTAATATATATATATACAATGCTTCGAACATGGTATTATAATGATATACCTTTTTATTTATATGTCATGAAAGCTACAGAATGTTCGTATGACAATAAAAATGAATTGTTAAAAAAAAAAAAAAAAAAAAAAAAAAAATCATTGCACCGTCTTATAATCTAAAGAAACAGCTTCCGTGAACAAGTTATGTAAAAAAAATATTCTTGGATCATTTTTCTTGAGTCAATAGACTTATTCAATCGAAAACTTAAAGTTCAATAATACTTAAATATTTATTACTTTTAAACAACCAAAGAGCTAAATTTCTCAAATTATTTCTGTTGTTATAAAAATGAAATAAAGAAAGCTAGATTTATACACTATTTCAGTGTCCATTCAACCATTCATGATATTATAAGTTTATTCATATTTTTATTTTTATTCGTTCAGAGAATTTCATTTCCAAAATTATTGTCTTAGAAATTTAGAAACACTTTATAATATTTGACAAAATAATTTGAACTTAAGAAACATTAAATTATTTAGACAATTTGCACTATAGTATAAAATAAGCAAACAAACGAACGAACACACACACATATATATATATATATATATATATATATAAATTGACGTAATTGACGTATATAATTTTACACGATAAAATGACAAATTATTAAAATATAATGCAACATTTAAAAAAGAAATTACTAGTAAAAACAATTCCCGAAATTAAAATAACCGTTCAACATGAATAATAATAATAACAATTAAACAATTAATTTATAACTAAATAAATTTATAAAAATATTATTTTAACTAAATATTCTTATAAAAACAAACAATAATTATTATCTAGATGTAACAATTATTACATCGTGATAACTGTTGCAAGCTGCAAGAGGCAATTTTGAAAAGCCTACGAATGCACGGTCCCAAAGTGCAAGGAGATTATATAGGTTTAAACATTAATATATATATATATATATATATATATATATTTAAATAGATTAAGAGTAAAAATCGTGTAGACTCGTTTTCTCTAAATCAACAAATCTATGCATCCATAAAATTTAAAATTTAAAATGTCGAATAAATTTAATAACATTTTGTTTACATTATATTTGAAGTGCCAGAGAAAGATGACAAATAGAAAAAAGAAAACTATTATTGAAAGCTTTATAGCATTTATTATAAAATGAAATAAAATAACACCCATTAAGAGAAATAAATATACAAATAACAATCAACAAATAATAACTAAAGAATGAAAGAGGTTTGACAGTAATGTTTTCTTACTTAAGAAATATTTTTGTTAAAAAATTAGAACACATAAACAACATGTTATTTAACCATGTTTTAAAAGAATTAATGTTGTAAAATACTAAAGAATGTTTATACTCTTATTGCTTGAATGAAGTTAATGCAAAGAATAAAGGTGACATCATAGAGTTAGAAGAAAGAAAAAAAAATATTAGAGGAGAATAAAATAAGTAAATTTCATAACTATTCGAAACAAAATTTTTGATCTTTTTTTTTTTTTTTTTTTTTTTTTTTGGGGGGGGGGGAAGGGGGAGGGGGGGGGGGTAAATCTAAACAAGTAAACAAACCTTGGAGTATAATATTTTATCTAACTGTTTTTAACCTCTCAAAAATTTAAACAGGCAAAGGTTGTTCCATAGCTTCTTTTAGATAAAAAATAAAACAGCAAATGTATACAAGGAGGGATAACTATAAATGCAATACAAAATAATTACAAAAAATTGTATCAAAGAAGTCTAATAAACCCTTTTTGCCTAAATACAGACTACTAAGTTAAAAAGTAAATCAACACACATATTAATTTAAATATTTGTAATTAGCAAAATGTATTTCAAGTTAAAGAAAAACATATTTTTAAACAGCAGTTGAATTAAAAAACCATTGATAATTAGCAAAAAATTGTCGCTTATCAAAACAATATATATATATATATATATATATATATATTTTTTTTTTTTTTTTTTTTTTTTTTTTTTTCTAAAACGTAACCTATGTAACCAACTAACTGCAATAAATGCAAAACAATACGTATTTCAACTAAACTCTAACAAAATTATGAAAACGGATTTTGCGAGGATGTTTACATTGCTGTCAGTGACACGAAACGATATAAAACGATCAAAACAGTGCCACATAACAGGGTAAAACAGAAGGTTTTATATGTTTATAAAATTCCTTTTATCAAAAATCTAAATGTCGCAAAAAATATTCAAAACAATATTTTAAAACAGTGAAATAAATTGATATGTAATAAAGCAAAACTTACCTTAGTTCTGATCGCTCGTATGAGTGAGTAATAAAGCCACCAACTGAATTCTAGCACTGTTCCAAACGTACTGGCGGATGCAAAATCCCCACCTGCTATGACAGCAGTTCTACCGGCACGTCTGCTACTCCCCTCCTTACCTAACTTTTCCCCCTCCCTCCCTTACCTGCGACCTCATACCTCCGCGCTAACTTTATTTTTATTTATTTATTTATGTATTTTCATTCAGTTATGTTTTTTATTATTTCTTTTAACTCATTTTCTTTGTCTGGAGTTTTGTTGGATTTCTGTGTAGCGGATAGTTAGTTTATCCAAAAGAGAGTGCTTAAGTGATATAAGTTGCTCAGTCTTGGGATACTTTCTGTTGTTTAAATATGGGAATTTGAGAGTGGATAATTTAATAGTGATTATGAATTTCCCAAACGATGCTCGCTTCACATGATCTTCACTTTCAACAAAAATAGACTTTTGATATCATCTTCAAATGAGTAAAGTTGCAGGCGTGTGAAAATTATTATAATAATTGCATTTAGTTTGTTTTTTCTTATTTTTTTCTCTTTATTATTTTTTAATGCATGAAAAAAAAAAAAAAAAAAAAAAAAAAACTTATTGCTATAATTTATTTTTCATTCTTTAAGATATGTTTAGAAAATATTTTTAACCTTTTCTAACAAATTTTTAAAAGTATTTATGACTTCGGTTTTTTTGTCTCTATTACCGAATGAAATTCCGTAACTATTTTTTAGAATCGATATACAATACTGATATACATTATTCAGGTCTTTCAAATTTACTATAGAATATTTCCAATTAAAAAAATCACACTTTTAGCATGACTGGTTTGTGTACAAAAACAAAATAATTCAGATACGTTTCAGTCTCACAAACGTAATCCTTTTTTGCATAATTCAAAATTGTTATACCGCGAAAAACATACAAAATCAGCGTACAGCTTTACTATTTAAATACATTTAAGTAGTTTTCTATAGAAAATCATGTATCTAACATCAAATTTCATTTACAGGGCCTGCAATTCTTTTTTTCGAAATGAAAGATTGCTACAAATGCTTTTTCACTTGATCTGTACATTTTAAACCCCTTATAATAGTGTTGAAAACTACTTATAATTTAGCGTTCATGAGAAGTATATGAAGGAGTATAGCGTTTATGAAAGATAAATAGTTTTTTATAAGGTGCTATATGGTATTCTAAAAGTATTTATGGAAAATGTAAACGCTGACACACAGATGGACCGAAGTCACAAACATTTCTTAATTTTATTGAAATGTGTTATAATATCCTACAAACTAATCGCAAAGTATAAGAAAAAAGTAATATCAAACAGTGAAGTTTTAAAATTATTGCATCTATGGAAAATAAATAATAATAATGCAAAAATAAATAAAATAAAATAAAAGTTTAACATTCTTTTTAAAAGTATATATATATATATATATATATAAAATAACTTATTATTGTATATATTGTTGTATATATCTTTGATGAATTTTCATCATGGCTATGACTACTTTTTGTAAATATTAATACATTTTTCATACTTTTCTACTAAAGGTTGTTTATGTATTTATACAATTTTGTGCTCCATTTATTTTAATCCAGAATTTCAAAAGAATTATTTTGTTCAAAAAATATTTATTTTACTCAAGATTCTCTAAAGTTTTAGTTTTTTTATAGGAAAACATATTTATCTATTTTTACGAATTTATCAGGCTTCTATTATAATTTTGCAAGCTTAGTTAAATTCCAATATTTCTTATAATTATTGTCTCAATTTATTATATATCCAATATTTATCTTCATTATTCATTAAATGGTTGTTCTAAGTAAATTCCTAGCGCCTGGCAAAAAAGGCAAATCTTATGGTTTGTCTTGTGCTCGGTACAGAGTAATGTATAGGGATTACTCTGGATCGTCATCCTGCTACCTATATCATCCTCCTCTTCGCAATTTATTTTTCAAAAAATGTAATTCTACTAGATGTCTTACATGCCCTCTTGCTGATGCTTCTCATTTTAGAGATAGCTCTTCTCATGTTACATTTTGTAAGGCTTTTAATATTATTTACTCTCTCAAGTGCAATTTATGCAATATGGTATATATTGGACAAACTAGTAATCCATTACACAAGCGGATTAACTTACATCGCTCTGATATTAAAAAATCACGTCAATTTACCACTAATTTTGAATATATGCACTTCCATCAACATGACTTTAATAATATTACTGTGAAAATTCTTAATTTTAAGAAGAATTTGAATGAACGTCTCTTACTTGAATCACAATATATTAAATCACTGAATACTATCTATCCTTTTGGTTTAAATTCTAATGTTTATAATAAACAACATATTGTTTATTCCAAGGTTTCAAAAATTGAATTTTACAGTAATATTTATAAAACTCTAAATCACTCTTTATATAAAAAGACTACTAGAACTTATAGGGGATCTTCTAGGTCGTCTTCCCAACATCTGGACATTTCATATATATTACAAAATCTCAAATCCTTAGAAAGTATTTTTCTCTAGTCTTATAATTGGAAAGTTATACGTAATTTTATTTTTGGAATAAAAAAGAAGTATCTTCTTAAATATTTTAAAGTATTCCATTCTCATTCTTTTGATTCACACTTCAGTGATGTATTCTTTGATATTTTACACTATAGGGCTGAGTGTTTTAATATTAAACTTGATTTAAAGTCTGGTCAAAAAATAAATAACTCTCTCTTGGTGATAAATTTTTCTCATCTGGTTTTTAATAAACTTCATATTCACAATTTACTTAATGATCCATCCAATCCTTTTCCCATCAAAAACTTCATCATTCAAAAAACTTTTAAATACAATATTACTTTAGGTAGAAAAATATTTAACTACAATAAATTTGCTAAATTTCTTACTTCTAATGATCATCCTCCATGCTATTGTTCTGATTCCAAATATAAATCTTTTTTCAATACATCTCATGGTCATATTATTACTGGTGATATCAATATTGTGGAAAATCTTACTCTTAGATCTTTGATGAAGTATGGTACTAAATTTCGGATGCCCTCAAAATTCAAATTTATTGATATCATTACTCAATTTAATTTAGACTTGGATCTCTTTATATACAAAATTGCTATTGATTATAATAAACCAGTGAATTTTTTGAATGAGTGGAAATTTAAGTTATTGGAGAAATTTAAACTTGATTTAGTTTATAATATGCACCATCTTTCTAATATCAAGTACTATGATTTCAAAGAAATTCATTCAGCAATTTTAGACTTACAGTCTAAATTTATTATTACTTATGTTGACAAGGCGGCTAGTAACTATGCAATTATTTGCAAAAAGTATTATAAACAACTTCTTTTTGATACTATGGATACTAGTAATATTTTTCTTAAGATTAATGACAGTATCGATATTAAAAATAGGCATATATTTAATTATTATAAGTTGATAAAAACTAAATGTAATAACTACAATTATCCTTATTTAGTTGTAATTCCAAAATTTCATAAAGATCCTATTAAATTTCGTACTGTTTCTGTTGCCTGCAATGCCTATACTTCTAATGCTAATATTATGTTATTGAATATCCTTAAAAAATTACATAGTTATATTGTTTCTAACAAGTGTAATTTTTTTCTAAAAAATAGTTTTCAACTCAAAAATAAAATTAAAAATCTTACTGATATTACTGGTATAAAAACTTTTGATTTCAATGATCTTTTTAATAATATTGATATTAAAGATATGTTTGATATTATAAATAAACTTTTTGTAGAAAATTTGCAGTATTTAAATCTAAATGTTAGCATAACTCCTTCAGCCTTTAAAACTCTGACTAGGTTTATCCTTTTCCATAACTATATTTTATTCAATAATTATTTATATAAACAACGTTTAGGATTGCCACAAGGTGGAATTGCTTCTAGCATATTAGCTGATCTATACTTATATTATTATGAGCGTGACATTGAGTGTACTAACTTTAAATTACTACGATACATAGATGATATAATTATATTATATTTGGATAAAAATCGCACCAAACTAGACTTACCTGTCAAATATCCTAAAAATCTGTCTCTAAGTAGTACTGATTCGGATTCTAGTGTCATTAATTTCTTAGATTTAAAAATTATTCTTAATAGTAATGGACAATTAGAATTTGACTTATACGATAAAAAGAAAGATTTTCCCTTTAAGGTAAATTTTTTCACTAACTTTAAAACATGCTTACATAAATCTGTATTTGTCAATATTCTTCTTAATTTTAATCTAAGGATCAAATATTTAGTGTCTGACAAACATCAAAAATTACAATTTCGATTCTTTAAAAATTTAGCATTAATTAATGGCTATCCCAAACACTTAATAAAAAAATTCTTTTAATTATTTATTTAATTATTATTTTTATTATTATTATTATTATTATTATTTTTTTTTTTTTCTCCGCATACATTTTATTCAATTTTAGGTATTATTTTTTGGTTTTCAATCAAATACATTGATTATTTGAATCCTAAATTTATTTGATTGTATTTTTCCATTATTTTCATCTAATTACTCCAGATGGCAGCACTATTCATGATTCAATATTAGGAATCATCATCTGATTATTTCAGGATTTGAATCCTTACCCTACATGAATTCCACTGTGAATCCTAAAAAATACTATATGGTCCATGCTATTTTGAACTAATTAACTGTGAATCTAACTGCTAACTGATTGTTACATTTTTACATGTGCGACGTTTATTGCTTCAATTTCATTTTGAAAGGTTAAAGTAATCTTATTCTTCTACAATTTTATGGGTTTTTTATTTTAATCTTACATTTAAATGGTTATGGTTTTTCATATTTAGGTAAAGGTTTTATTATGATTATCGTTTTATTATGATCTTCGTTTTTCTGTTTTGACTATGTATATTTCTTTTTTGAGTTGTGTTCATATCAAATATTTTATTCAGTAAGTTGAATTTTTGTATCTTTGTATTTTTATTTTAATCTTAATTTTATATGGTTATGGTTTGTCATATTAGGTTATAGTTTTATTTTTATCTTCTTCTTTAATGGATTGTCTATGGGTGTTTCGGGCCTGCGAACAAAGAAATTCTTAGCTTTTGCTTTCTTTGTTACAGAAAAACATCCATATTTCAGTATATTTGCATTCTACCAGGCCCTTGACAACGTTAGAATGCAAATAATGCTTTTTTTCTAATTCCAATTTCCAATATTTATTTCGATTTTTCTTTAATTATTCTTTGATTTGATATGGGTAGTCTCAGCTTGTGATCCGAGGAATTGTTTTGATACTGAAGTTGAGTCATCTTTAAATTTCATAAAAACATTTTTGCACTGATTATATTAATGTATTTCAATATATATATATATATATATATATATATATATATATATATATATATATATATATATATTTACGGTATATCTAAGTAACAAATTTAAAGAGTGAAAAATAATGCATAATATTTTACTTCTGTATGCTTTTTAATTCTTTATTTTTATGCTTGAAAGTTATTTTATATTTGTCTGATTCTGAAAACTGTCAGCATAGCGTGAAAATGATAATCTGTTCCATAAATGTTAGTCCAACAAACGCAATTCTTGAATAATAGCAGTGGTACTTATCGAATAGAAAAACTCAAGTGGTGTAGCTCCTAACATATTTGAATTGTTTTGTGTGGTCCTGTAGACAAATGGTGAGCATTTTTAGTCACATATTCTAACTTAAAATGCTTTTCCGCACATTAAAATATATGTGACTTCTATTAGGTCTAATGCAGTCTAAAGGTGTTAAAATGTATCAACGAAAAATTTCGCTAGTAGACGTAAAGTATTTGAATACCCTTCTGTGTCCCTGTACATAAATCATTTGTCAATCTCAATAAAATTTTTCAAGTATTATCTTAATCTGATACAAATTCAGGGTGTTGAATTCAGACTTTCTTCCAATATTTGTTTTTGAGTTAAGACGATACTGACACGCAGATACACACGCCCACAAACAGATCGAGTGCTAGAAACATAATATTCAGATCCAGAAACATCAAAACGTGTAATTATAGTAAAAATTTAGTTTCGAAAATTTGATCTGAAATAATACTTTCTAGTATATGGATAAGAGAAAATAAAATATCCAGTTTAAAAAATGAGCTTACCGTCATTAGTTGTAATCGTATAAATGTTTCCTTTGCGATAGTTATTTAATAAAAATTTATTTTTATGATAGATATCTGTATTCGGAAACATAAGTTTTACGTATTTTAATTATTTAGTCACGCAATTTTTTGTCACCTGGTAAAGAAAAATAAATTAGACTTTTCAAAAATATTTGTCAAATATTTTAATTTTGATGCTTTAAATGTTTTACAGACATTGATTTCACATGATTCTCAGAATAATAAATACGCTAGGGAATAAAATTATTAGCGTAGGGAATTGTGTATTTTTCAATTTTTCCAAAAATTCATTGTAAAATAATTTTATCGAATACATTTTTCAATCTTTGTTATTAAAAAAAATCTTTCCCTTAAGTGTTTATCATTCTAAGAATCATGTAAAACTGAATTCCATAAAGAAATTTGAACAACACAATTAAACTGACGGCCAGGATATATTAAATGGAAATTACTATGAAAAATCTTGTAAATAAATAACAATATATAAAGTAATATATGACGAAATGACAGAATTTCTTATTTATTTGATAGGTATTTGGATCTTTGAAAAGCAACAGAAGTAAATTTTGGATAATTTATTTGGATAGAATTTTATAGCAATTTAAAAAAAAAATATGTGAGTTAAGTTTCACAGAAAATTATTTCTCATGTACATTTCTTTTCAGGATATACTGAGAATATTTTAGTTCTAAAAATATTTTTTTATGATTAATATTATTAAAAAGAAAGCATTTTCATTTTTGCTCAGTATTTAGATTATAGAACGTGTAGGAATAATCCGCAATAATTTTATATATTTCTCGTCCACATTTCTTTCCGGGTTATGCTGAGAATATTTTTGTTCTAAAAAAATTTTTAGAAATAATATTATATATAAAAAAGTAAAAAAAAAAAAAAAAAAAAAAAACTTTAAATATTTTTTTTTTCAATATTTAGATTACAGAATGCACAGAAATAATCCGCAGTAATTTAATTTTATTATCGTGCACATTTCTTTTCGGGCAATGCTGAGAATATATCTATTCTAAGAATATTTTTAATGGCTAATATTATTAAAAGGTTAAAAGACGGAAGGAGTACGTCCATATTAAAAAGAAAACATTTTCATTTTTATTCAATATTTAGATTAAAAAATGCATAGAAATAATCCGCAGTAATTTTATATTATTCTCGTGAATATTTCTTTTTGGACTATGCTTTGAATATTTTTGTTTTAAAAATATTTTTTCTGATTAATGTTATTAAAAAGAAAACACTTTCATTTTTATTCAGAATTTAGATTACAGAATTATCCACAGTAACTTTATTTTATTTGTTATTGATTTGCTATTGATTTTCAATTACTTATTGATTTTCTATTAATTTTATTCCTTTCTATTAAATTTATTCCTGAGGAAAAAAAAAAAAAAATCTGCTTACGATGAAAGAATTTTGTGTTTAGCTGTTGCAGAGATATGCATTCAGTTTTTATCAACAATTTATTTTTGTCATTCTAAAAATGGTTATTTGGTAAGTGACTTTTGAAAAACAATTGGTTATGACTTAAAATAACCCAAATACATTTAAAATAACAAAACTTTTACACATAACAAAAAACGCAAAAAAAGTACATCAATAATAAATCACTTTCAAAATTTATTTAAATGGTTTAAAAAAAAAAAAAAAAAAAAAAAAAAAAAAAAAGATTTTTTCCCCTTTAAAAATAGTTTTTACTTTTCATTGCAGATAACAATAATAATAATAATGCCTCCCCCCCCCCCTTCTTTTAAATAATTGTAAAAATAAAATATCATTTCTGAACAAAAATGAACTGATATTAAAAGTTTGGTTAATTAAAAATAGTTACCTTATTTATCCATTTTTTCTAAGAAACTGAGATGATTATTTAAAATGTTTAATTTAAATATGTTGTATGTGATTGTAATTTATGAAACAAAAAATAGTATGATAGATAGAATACGTTAATAGGTAACATTAAATATTTCACATAACCATGGTTTTTCGGTAGATTTGTGGAATTTTTGTTTTCACGAAAATCTAAATTTTAAAAGTAAAAATAAAATAAAATAAAATAAAATAATAATCGTTTTTGCTTAAATAAACTTTTAACACACAACTATTTATTCTCGAAGTCATAGTACTTTATCATTAATATCAAATTAACTAACCTACATTTTTTATAAATAATTAATGTAACGTTTTATTACAAAGATACATTTTATTATTGTAATATTTTATTATCAAACTTGCAAATATTACCCATAACATTAATATTTATTGCATTAACAAAAAAAAAAAAAAAAAAAAAAAAACCTTTGCCATAGTGTAAGATGAATGAAAAAAAAAAAAAAAAAATCTAATTAAAGAGGGGAAAAAATCACAAGCATTATTCTATTTTTGTATGGTTATCTGAGCAAAAGTACTTTTAAAATATATCTTTACTTTAGGAGATAACACTAAAAGTAATCATGGGTGATAAGATACCTTTACGCTTTTAATATGGATCCCCCACAATGAAATTGAAGATAACGATAATCCTGCAACCTAAAATGAAGCAATATTTTTATGATATTATTCTCTTCCTTTATCGTTTTTAAATAGATGGTTAAAACGTCGTAATTTAGAAAAAACACAAATGTATTTTTCTAACTCTCACTTCTTTTTCTTTTCTTTTATTATTATTTTTCTTTTAAGAGTTATTTCATTTGATTAAATTTACAAACTAAATTGTTATTTCAATTGGTTCTGACATAATAAAACGACTGATATGATTCAAGGGTCGACTAATACAAAGTAGTAAGTTATGGCCACCACAAGACCTTCTTCTTTATAAATTCGTACAAATTTAAGCAGTACAAATTTTTTATTAAATTATAAAATATTTTCCATAATGATTTCAGATGGTTTTTATCTCAGAAGGTAAATACAAGATGCTGAAAGAAAGTAAATTTTGTGCCAACATAAACAACAACAACAACAACAACAAAATCAATAACTCCTTTTTAAATTATCATAGATCTATGCTTCATCTGTTCGTTTAAAAGGTATTGACGAGTTCTTTTGAAAGATACCAATGCTGAAATTTACACGCACGTTTTCTGCGATGCTCCTACATACAAAAATATTTTTTCTTAGTTTACTATTACTATTATCAATAATTCATATGAATTTCAAAATCATGTGTTAAAAATAGCTCTCTTTATGTAAATTTATACGAAAATTTGTCCTATACTGCCATGTTAAAAATTTAGAAAAAAAAATCATAGCGCCACCTGTTGAGTGATTAGTTTTCAAATGTAATCAGCATCAGTCTAGGTCATTGTCTAATT
Source organism: Salticus scenicus (assembly GCA_963930645.1). NCBI lineage: Eukaryota > Metazoa > Arthropoda > Arachnida > Araneae > Salticidae > Salticus > Salticus scenicus. The sequence continues at coordinate 274,860,961 of OZ005650.1, read as the reverse complement.
AAATAACAAGTTTGGTTAATTTGTGTTCATTGGTTTGTGAGATACTGCAACCACAAAATGTGTGATTTGACACAGCGACACACAGACATTTTCTAAAAACAGTGGAATCGTGTTCAGAACATCTAAAAACGTGTAAATCCGTCGGAAACTGGAGTTCGAAAACTTTCACGAATCCAATATTTTATATATATAAAGAAGAAAGTAAAAATGATAGAATGTAGATGTTTTAATATGCATATATATATTTAAAAAATGCAAAAATTGTTTATAGTAATATATATATATATATATATATATATATATATTAAGCATATTTTTAATGTAAAATGGAAACATGTCTTAAATGTAAAAATTGTCACATTTAGAAAGAGGGAAAAAAATATCGTGCAAAAAAAAATTGTAAAAATTGCCTAAATACGTTGTAATTTGTTCTACAGAAAATTTCTGTTTTCCTAATACTACAGAAATTCGCTATAAAATTACATTTGTTTTGCCAGAAGACGCATTTCTTCTGTAACCAAATGAAATCTGCAGCCTTTGATATACATTTTATCTGATGGGTCAATAATATTTTCTGTTTTGCATATAGTAAATATGACATTAAAGCAGAATTGGGAAGTGCTAAATAACAGCCTAAAATGTGGCTCCGTGCCTGAGTAGTCTTCGCCTACATTTCAGTGGACTCTAGTTCGGTCGAGCTGGAGGATTTTATTTAATGCAAGTTTTTTCACAGTGTACCCTATAAAAAAAAATGTTGTATACGAATATTCTCGGTACCTTTTACAAATTGTCCGTCTCCCGTCACCATATCCCATGTAATTCTACGTGGAAATTTGTTACTATAACTCCTACTTACTCTTATATATTTGTTACATTTGTTCAACATATAATTGTTACTCACTAGTGGATCTGGAGATCAGGAGCCTCATCATTCTATTTGCACCACTCGTTATTCAGCAGATCATTTTTATTTATTCTATATTATTTGAAATAATGATATATATATATATATATATATATATATATTATTATTATTATTATTATTATTATGATTAACTCGTTACATAGCCAAATAAGTTTTATGGGGGGCTACCACCCCCTCAACCCCCGTCGTATCTGCCTGTCTATATTTACCTCTTTATATGTGTATATATATATTCCCTTGCCACTGATAGTCTTTTGTTAATTCTTTGTAATTCATAAACACTTGTACAAAGTTTGATGCGAACTCATAAAACAGCATATCCGAAATTTTTTTGTGTGGCACTGTAAACTTATTATCAATTCTTCCAATTCTAAGACTACCATTTTTCACAGAAAGCTTGCTTTTAAACATTTTAATATTGTATATTAGTTTACTGTGTTTAATGGAGCGAACCTTGTTAAAATGTATTTATAAGAAATACCGTCTATGAACAATAATGGCGGGAAATTTCTTTGTATGTCTCAGAATACGAGCCATAATAATTATATACACTAAAAAAAGTATAGAACTAACTCATTTTATCTCATTAATATTTGAACCAAATTTGACATTATTTGAATAATTACAGAATGTAATCGGAATTCTTTTGTGTGGCCTGTAAATAAATTATTTAATGCATGTATACTTTTTCCTAGACAAAACTTATTTTTAGGAATCTTAATAATGTATGTTAAACCTATAATGTTGAATGCAGCATAATCGCGATGAAATGCGCTTAAATAGAAATTTGCCCATGAGCTCTAATTTCATGAAATTACTTTGTGTGTCCCTGTAAACGAGCAATAAACATCATATACAGCAGTAAAAACTGTAGAACTTATTCTAGGTAGCTTACGAAAAATTGTTTGAAATTTAACATAATTGGGATGATTACGTGGCATTTTCGGCACACTTTTGTAAGATCCTGTATATGAATTACCAAGTCTAAGCACACATTTTACACAGAAAACATACTTTAGAGTAACTCAATAAAGTGTGATGATTTCATTTTGTTGAAGGCAGTGTAAACATGTCAAAATGCGCTTAAACGAAAATCTGCCCATAGGTGGAAATGATAAGAAAAATTTTGGTGATTACACGAAGAATAAACAATATGTACACCAAAAATTACACAGTTATTTTGTATGGCACCTAAACATGTACACCAATTTGCAAGTCAATCAGGGAATTATTGCAGCCGCTATTGCAATACGTACAAATTTTGTCCACAGGCCAAAATGATGAGAAAACTTTGGTGTGTCCCTGTACACGAAATACAAATGTAATGCACACCAAACACTATACAGTTAATTCTGTGCGGCTCCTGAACATGTGTACCAAATTGCATGTCGCTAGAGTGATTTTTAAGCCACTATCGTGAGACATACATACATACAGACAGATAAAATTATACAGACGTACAGACAACAGCATTTTGAATTCACACTTTCAACATGGAGGCCTCTACTGACGTTTCAGCAATTACGTAATGTATTTTTTTTTTTTTTTTTTTTTATACCGTTTTTCCATTTAGAAAATTCGCAACCGTTAAATTTGTTCTTATTTCCAAAAAAATTGTTTTTTTAAATTTGAATATTTCATTTTGAAGATATAAAATAATAAAAACACATTTAGTTTATAATTCGCATTTTTTAGCTGTAAGATAAAATTTAAAAATGTCAAAAAATCTATTTTTGGGAAACAAGAACTAATTTGTGAATTTTTTAAGTGTAGAAACGGAATTTCAAAAATATACATATTATCATGGGTAATTTTAATAGAACTTTCCCCTAAAAATGACATGGGTTTTGACTTCCGTCGTCGGAAGGTAGGGAGTCTTATAATTAAAATGTTTCATCAGAAAAATTATTCTGAATTTCATTATAATATCATTATATACCAGCCAACATTCTAATTAGTATTCCATAAAACTGTTAGTATCCGCCTTTTATTTATTTATTTATTTAAGTGTATTTTTCTTAGTGTATTTTCCTTCTTATTTAATCTTAATTACATTTGGAAAAAAAAAATACTCTAAAAATTGTGTGGTGTGGAAAAAGGGGCGGGTATTAACAATTTTACAGAATATTAAGTAGAATGTTGGCAGGTATGTCATTAATTCATGATCTTAGTTATAAAGTTCTCAATAATCGTGTCTCTAAAACAAAATAGTTTTAGATTTATATACCCTTTTTAACTAAGCATTTTTTAAACCTTTTTATTGTGCAACTGAGCAAAATAATTATAATAATAATAATAATTAACGTACTTTACGTTTTATTTGTGTCACTCATTTTTTTATTGTTTTTATTTGATATTTTCTTTGAACTGTTAAGATAAATTTCGCAATAAAGAGAATTCCTTTCTTAAAAATATATTTCAGCATTTTATGATTGAGTGTTCAAGAAATGTAAAAAAAAAAAAAAAAGAAAAAGAAAAGAAAAGAAAAACACATACTCACAGAGAGACAATAACAGTCAAAATAAACACTATGGAAATGTGAATTGTAATTGAAAAAGTGATAGACAGGTAAAGGAAAATTTATGTTACGAAGCTGTAATTTACAAACGCAACTACTATACTGTGCTAAATATACTGCTCTGGAAAAAAAAAAAAAAAAAAAAAAAAAAAAAAATCGAGATCTGATACCATTTTTGCTGATTCTTATGTAAAATGACCTCCTGAATCCGAATATGACTCCCATTTTGCCCAGTTACCCACCGTTTTCTAGAAACACCACCCGCTCCCTCAATTTCTTTCCCTGTTCGATACTTTTATGACCATAAATTTGATTTGAAGAATACAATTTATAATTATTTTAACACCTAAAAACAAAAAAATATATAAAGTTTAAAAAATAACGTTAATAAGAGTTTTAAAAAAATATAAGATATGTGATGTATAATTTCAGGGGCAATCCCCCCCCCCCCCCCAAAAAAAAAAAAAAAAAAAAAAAAAAAATCCTCTTATCGCAAATGTCTATGTATTAGAATTTTCAAATTCTGTAGCCCCTCAGAAGATATTTAACGGTTAAAATAATCCCCCACCCCCCTCCTAAAAATCAAATTTATAGCCATAAAATTACCGAAAAATAATAAAAATAGGGGACCGTTCCTAAAAGATGGTGGGTGATAGGGCAAAATGCTTGTCATATTCGGATTCAGGTGGTCATTTTACACAAGAATATGCTGAAATGGTGTCAGAGGCAATTTTCATGCCGAGCAGTGATAGTTGACAAAATTTATTTCTGTACAAAATGTAAATAAAAATATTTTTATAGTCATTACATTACTGGTAAAAATTAAATTTATTGAATGCATAAACAATTAGCAAAAAGTGTACAGATTGACATCAATTAAAAAGTTGTCCTTTCGACTAAGTCGGAAGAATAAATTTATTTATTTATTTGCTGTTTATGTGAGTTTCAAATTTTCCCATTGCCCCCAACTGAAACAAGATAGTTTTTTAAATCAATTAATAAACTTGGTTGGGCCTATAGCATTCGCTACGTATATGCTGAGTTTCAAGCTAGTCAGTTCTTGGTAGTGGCTGCTATTTTAAAACAAGACGGTGGACCTCTCGAATCGATTGATAAACTTGGTTGTGACTTGTATATAAGCTATGCACATAGTGAGCTTCACGCAAATCGGTTCATAAATACGAATTTGAAATTTTCAAAAAGATAGCGGATCAAGTTGACCAAACAACTAAACCAAGATATTTCTAAGGTAAGTTCATGGTGTAACATTGGTATAAATTGATTCAGCACTTCAGAAGTAATCATGATGACAAATTTTCCATTATATGTAGATATATAGATAAATAAAGGGATTTTAATAAGTCGATTCATAAAGTAATAAACCCAAAACTAATACATTTATTGAATTTATTTACACACCAGATTGAATACAGTTAGTAAATGTATTTTGATTTTCAAATATGTTATATATTTTACATACCTCTTTATTTTCTAATTTAATACTTTATGTCTATTTAAGAGGTAGGTAGTATATTATATTTCTCTCATGTATGTATTTATTTATAGCAAAGATTTTATTTTTCCATTAATAGAATTAATATATATATATAAATTTTTTAAACATTATATAGTTTTTATTGAATATGTACATTAATTTGTGTAGTTTCTTTTTGATACGCTGACATGAAAGATAAAACTAGTTAACATAGGTGTATTCTGTTCAATACCATCATGTATATATATAAATCAAAAATCTGTATAATCGGTAAATTCATGATTAAATAAATTAAATCTACTGATCTAGCATGGAGTGAGACTGAAATACTCCACTTGCAATCCTTACCCTTGTCCCTTTTTCGATACATTTTCTTTACATTTATTTGGTGTGTATTTATACTGGTGTCAATTTTGTATTTTAGTTTTCAGACAATTCCATGCTATGCCCTTCACACTAATCTCTCCATAATTCATATTTATTCTCCATAATATGAAAATATTTAAATTTAAATAATTTACAAAATTTTTAAAATACAATATTAATATTCATTTTGAAAATGGTTCGATTTATTTAAGATGGAATTAATTTTTGCAATGCACCTTTATGCGAAACTTTTCCTCCTTATTTGTTTTGTTAAGGTGCCGCTTCAAAATTTACAATCAATACAGTGATTGTTTTCCAAAACGCGAAATTTTTAATTTTTAATATTGCGTTTTGAACCAAGCACATGATGTTTTAACTCAAACTCATCCAATGGCGTGCTGTAGTCGCATTTTGGACATTTATCATTTACGGACTGATTCGTTTTATATGATTTTTTTAAAACATATTTCGTACCATTTTTAGGGATACTAGTATTCATCTTATTTAATGGCACAAAAAAATTATTAATGAATATTTTTCAAAATTCTCAAATGATTGTTGCACCTCTGTAGAAGAGATTGAAAATGAAATGCTTTTATTTAAAATATACATCTTTGACCAATACATATATATATACATAAATACATAATAATTTGAATGAATTTATATTTTTTATAATTATAATAAAAATAAACAATAGAAAGTGTGTACTATTAATTCATTTAATCTAAGCGTAATATAATTAAATTTAGCTTAAATTTCCAAACTCAACAACCTGATAAGATAGTAAAGAACTCTAATCAATTATATGGATTGCCCTTTTTGTGAAAAATGGGAATCTATTTAATTTGATTGGAATAATAAAATTTAATGGCTCTTGAATAAGAAAAATAAGTTTCTTTTTAAGAGCCATAAATATCAGATTAAATTTAGCATAATGAAAAACTTGATATGCACTTCTAGCAGTTTCGAAGTATTGCCTTAACATATCCTTATTCTCCTGTGTGCAAATGAAAAGTGTATTATTTTCATACCATACTTTATACGAAACACCTCTTTATGTTTATAAAAAATTATGTTAAATTTATTTTGTTTAGCACAATTCAAAAATGTTAAACTACACTTGCCATAAATTTTGCTTATAGACGTAATGCATTTGAATACTCTTGGACCTCCTTGAACACGAATCATTTTTCCGATCTCAATGAAAAATTAGAATCCTTATATTATAGAAGTTTAGAATACCGAGATTGTATTTCCTGTTAGTACTTGTTCTTAAGATGTGCTGTTAACAGGCACACACACCCAGACAACTGCTTAAAATCTGATTTTCAGATTCAGGGGATGTCAAAACATGCAAATATAGGAAAAATTCTATTTCGAAATTTTGACCCTAAAAGAATACTTTCTCTATCATATAAGGGTAAAATAAAGTAAAAAACAGTTTGTGTTCATTAACATTTTAAAATCAAAATACAAGAATAGTAAAATGTTCAAGAAAATATCACACAACTAAATATATATAAATTAATTCTTTTAACTGTTTTTTAATCAAGGAAAATGGAGCGACTATATAATATTATATTGTACTGAATTTTACAGAGAGTAATTTCGTCGTTGTAATGCAAATTTCTTTGGAGAATAATTTTCTTTTACAAGCGCATCTTCAGACTTAATTTTTGTACATAAAAGTGCCAAAATATTTTTTTTAGTCTAATAATGATATTTTATTAAAAAGTTCACTCGCTGATCCATAAGAAGAAATAAAATATATGAACAGACACGCCTTTATAGAATTACAAATACTATTATTAATTTTTTTACAAGTACATTCTAAAGGTATATCGAATAAACTTTTTCATTCAAGAATAAATTGTACATTGTATTTTTTCTTTTTCTTTTAAATTCTCAAAAGTATTGCATATTTCAGGCAAAATATGCAAGTATTTGTTTATTGTATATAATACACTTTTTTTTTGTAGTACATAGCTCACCTCTGGTTTATTTCAGTAAAATGCACAATATATAGTTTTTAAATAAAAACTTTATGATCCAACACTAATTGCATTATTGTTTTCACGTTGCTTTCGTGTATTTATGCTCGCGTATGTATATTATATTGGGTTATGCAGGATTGTACTTTATTATTTCGACAGTGCACAACTGTTGTATATTTTTACATTTTATCGTTACATTTTATTGTGTTTGCTTACAATTTTATTTATTTATTTATTTTTTACAAAATCTGTCAATTTTATCTATAGCCTATCTAGTCACTTCATATAGATGTAACATATAAATTGTAATAATCTATAATAAATCTATAATAAATTGTGTTTATTAAATTGTATGTTACATCTATATGAATAAACACAATTTATTATAGAAATTAAAATATATGCATAGTACTTTAAGACATATTTATATATTCTGTTACTGATGCAGTTGTGTTTTTTATTGTTTTCCTACTCGTGGCTCTGCGTTTTTCTTCCTTTTTTTTTTTTTTTTTTTTTTTTTTTTTTGTGTGTGTGTGTGTGTGTGTGTTTTTATTTTCTGCATGTTTGATTTTTTTATACGTTTTAAAAGGTCCTGAATGTATTTGACAGCTCTCTGTATGCCCGTGTACGTGACAAAAATTTTATGACAGATCTAGATCAAAAATTAATGCACAAAATTCCATTAAAAAATATATTTAGATGCAACTTAATGAATTTGTGTCTATCAACTTTTGGTGCATATTGCAAAATAAGTGACGCTGCTATGCTGAAATTTATGTTATTTATTGGAATGCTATGTCTCAGCTTCTATAATCTATATTTGCACATATCTTAATATATGAGGTGGTCATATATAAATTATGGGCTGAGATTTTCCATGTGGCCATATCTCAGCATCTATTAGATAAAATTGCAACAATCTGCATGTGCAAAAAGTTTATTGCGTTAAATCATATTAATTAAATTTTCTTGCAGGTGAATCGGTAGGTCTTGATATTGTATAGAAGAATTTTGATGAAAGTTTTGGGATGGCCACAGCCTACTTTTTTTTAGATGTTTACAATATGTGTATAAAACTTCGATCATTATAAATTAAATACTTAAATTCATTACAACTATAACAAAGCGAATTTCTAATACGTAGTCTCTATTTCATTAAAATTTTTATTTTGTTCCTAAAAAAGATTTTGTAAATCATCGCCTAACACCATGGAAAAAAAAAAAATCTCCAGTTGAAATCGGCAATAAAATTTTATTTTTACTGTCAATACTTCAATTATTTTGAGATATTCCCATAAAAATATAACAAAATTAGTCTATTCCGAGGATGTTCAATCTTTAAAAACTAAAAGCCATTGTTCTAAACAATACTATGGCGGATATAATATCATTATCTCAATATAAAACAACCGCAGGTCTATTCTGCATTCAGATTTGTCACTGATTTCCCGATCTTGACCTGGCTTAGATGAATAGGAAATCCTCAAGTTCAACATTTTGAAAATTTTAACAAAGTCATTTTGCATTTGGCAGATATTGTAATCGTTTTAATCAGTTTTTTTTTCTTCACTTTTGTGTCTGGGATTATGATAATTCACTGTGTCTACTAAATATATGTAGATAACTGTTGCATATGTATGTCATTTGTATGTTAACGGAGAACTAATTTTCTTGTTTTTATGTACAGATTTAAATTTAGTTTAAAATTTGTAGAATATAAACTGTTTACAAATATATGTGTTATGAGCTTTTCATTTTATTATTACTATTATTATTATTATTATTATTGATGCGCACAAAATTAAAGTATTACTTTTTTTCCCCATGAATGACGCATTTTAACAAAACATACTCCACAGTTGAAAATTTAATGATTGAGTCAACAACCAGTGTTGAATACTTAAATTAATTCATCCTTTACATAATTATATTTCGCCAAATATATATAAAAAAAAAATATATAAATAAATAATAAATAAACAGGCCAATAATGGATACATCAAAATCCAGTAGTGAACATACTTAAATTTTTGCAGGAAAAACTACAGAAAAAGTAAACCAAATGGTAATATATATTTTGATTTACAATAGGTTAAAATAATGTGCTAATAAAAAAAAAAAAAAAAAAAAAAAAATAAGTTTTTAATGTAGGTTAAAAATAAATTATCTCCGAAAAATCTTATAATTTTATTTATCGAATCTTTAAACCAGCACTTCAAGAAAATTGCTTTATTTGAATTGAGGATTATTCCGTAAATATAATTTTATGTATCCCCTTATGTAATAATAATATAAATGCTTATATTAGATAGTCTCGTTTTCAGATATTTGCAGATTACCTCTATAATTCTGTATACATCACCAATTCTCACAATATTTCGAGGAATTTGCAGAAGTTTCCTTCTTCTTCCTTCCCTTCTATCATTTTGCTAAAGCCTTTTTATTTGCTTACTGTATGACTGTCATATTTTTCATTTTCTTATTTTTTTTTAAATGTTTTGTATTTTTACTTTTTATAGTGCTTTAACTCTTTTTTCTTTCTTTCTTTTTTTTTCTTTTTTTTTCTTTCGCATTTCTTCTCTAATTTTTTTACAAGTTTTCCATGACTTTTTTCTTATAAGCTTGTACGAAAATAGGGGGCTCTGCCCCCAGCTCTGTCCGCTCACCAACGCATGCAGCAGCTTCACAGTGACACGCTCCAAAATCCAAACTCTATGGTGGTTTCACCCCCTTTACTTTATATGTCCACAAATAAAAAATAGCTATATAAAAATGTATACTGGAATACTATTATAATTGTTAATTATCAACACTATAGTTTCTATTTATCTATAATTATTTTAGTTCTTAACGTCTTATGTGTAATTGTGTAGGCATATACGGTATTGCAAAATAGTATTAAAAATGATAAATTTCATTTTATTTCAGCTTCAATATTTAATAGCAGCTATTATGTTCGCGTTAATAATATTAGTAAAAGCATGAAGAATGATACTTTATTATAAGCAAAAAGAAGTTGTGTAAAAAAAAAAAAAAAAAAAAAAAAAAACTTGTCTATGTTTCCTTTTTTCTTACGGACATCATCAATTTCTATTATGACAGCTTTATAGTTTTGAAATACCTCCTCATTGAAAAAATTATTCAGTTAAACAAAGAAAAAAATCATATAAAATAGCATAACTGAAATATTTTGTTGAAAATATCGTAAATTAAGTAATACATCTTTGTCTGTACGATAGTTAAAAAAAAAATCAAGCATTTTTCGAGATATATAAATTTATATACAAAAGAAACTTAAATGCAGCATAAAGATACGCTGAAACAATTCGAAAAAAATATGTATATATATCTATATATCTATATATCTATATATAAATAAATGGTTTGTTGCCGCACGTTTATTGAACATTTCTCTACAAAACTGGCAAATTTCGTGTTTTCAAATAAAACAGTTTCTGCTGTATAAGTATAACGTATAAGCCAAAAAGCGAAAAAGACACGATAAATTAAAACACGGCAGCGACAGATACTTTTTTTTAGAACAGAGGAATTTCTGAAAATCTTCCTAAGTGTTGGAAAAAAAATTGAAACACGTGCAATGCTAATAAACACTTGGAACAATTCGCCAACAAAGTGAATACACTACGAAATATTTAGAAGAGTACCGTGTACCACCTTTTTTATCTTGTTTTGATGAGGTCCTGACCACCACAGAATTCTCTTAAATGCTTTAGGATGTACAAGTGTTAAGATTGTCTGATCCTGATTTTTTATTTATTTATTTATTTATTTTGTGGATAAAAAAACTGCTTGTGCGTTCAGATTTTAATTTATCACAACTTATGTCGGATTCTACAATTTAGCTATTTTTAAAATTTAAACGCTTTAAATTTGTTAAGTTTTTATTAACTCTGTTAAAAATTTTCATCATTTAAATTTTAATGGAATATTTTTGAATCTCAGATTAGTATGAAACATTAATTTCCTTGCTATGGATGGTGTTTTGAGTTTGACTATATAATTATCAGAACTTTGAGCTATATATTTTATTTTCAATTTGAATCATGGTAATATCATATAAATCTTTTTTAAAATGTATATAATTTAATTCTATTCAGATGTAATTATTTACAGTAAACGCGTGTTTTCCCTTTAGTTGCAAACAGGTAACATTTCTAAAATATCTTTTCAAATTAATTTATATATATATTTTTTTTTCAGTTGGAAGCTCGCAGAAATTTTCAGTGCACTGAAGACCGCACGCTTAATTCTATCAAAACAGCTGTATGCTTGACAAATATTTTTCTTTGGTGTTTCTGACGTTGTAGTTTTTACTGGATTTAATCTCGTATGATCTTCAAAATGCAACATTAATTATTATTATTACTTTTTTTTTTTTTTTTTTACGTTGATAACAGACATACACAAAGATTTATCTTTAAAATTTTTACCTCAGTATTCGAGGAACCTCAAAACGCATAATTAAACCAAAATAACATCTTAAAGTATAATTTATTTACCGAATGGGTATAAAGAATTAATTTTCCTTCCTGGCAGGCAGTTTTTCTAGACATGATAAAATATAGTAAAGCCGTTCTTCCAATATCTTTCAATATTAATTAAAAAGTTTCGTTTAATTACTGGCAACCCTGTATGTCTTCTATAAATTATGTATACACCACTTTGGGTATTTAAATATAGTCCTATATTAATAACACCTAGCACAACCTGAAACACCCTTTCAGCAATTTCTAAGTATAGTCTCACTATAATCTAGTTCTTTTGTGTAGCTCTGTAAACGAATGATGAAAGATTTTCATACCATATTCTACACGAAACTTTTACGCATATTAAAAATATAAGTTCACTTCATTTTGTTTAGTGCAGCATATAAATGTTACACTGTTTACTACTAAAAATTTCGCCCACAGACGTAATTCATTTCAGATCTTTTATATGTCCCTGTACATTAACCATCTGCTTGATCTCAACGAAAAATTATATGAAACATACCTATATAATACATATATAGAATACCGAGTTAGGATTTTTTGATACTATTTGTTTTTGAGATATGCTGCTGATAGACTCATACCACAGTGACACACAGACATAAAGGCATACGCACACACAGAGACCAACCGCTAAAAAATATGATTCTTGGATTCAGTGAACCTCAAAACATGTAAATTTAATATAAACTTAATTTTGAAAATTTGATCCGAAAGCAACACTATCTCTTCCATATAGAAGAAAAACTAAAAAGCTATTAAAAATAAATAAATATATAAATAAAAACATTTAAAAAGTACATCGCTTTGTACTCATATCTTTAAACCGAATTAAGTTTAGAGTAAATAGAAATGATGTGTTAAAAACATGCAAAAATACCACATTCGAAAGTAAAACAAGATAAAAGAAACTTTTATCTTTTTACTTTCAAAAAAGAGGCCGGTGATTGTATTTACAATTTGAAATCTTTGTAAAGAGTTTCAATTTAATTGTATGTTGTATATCAATAAAGATGCAAGGATTATATGGCAGATAAAATTCGAGAAACCTGCAATTCTAAAAGAAAAATAAGTTGTGAAACGTTTTTTAAAGCTTTTGTGTATTTTAAACACTACCATACTTCTATATCGACGTTTTATTTCACCTAATAAAAATTTCATTAAATGATATCACGTTAAGACAAATTTTCAACTTTGACAGAAAGTCAATGACAGAAAAAACATTCATTATTCATTAAAAATGTACACATATCAACATATCTTATTATTATTATTATTATTATTATCTGACAATAGTTTAACAATTAATTTAAAATTAGCTACTTTAATGTGAAACTAAAATTTTCAATATATTGAATAACATTTCACAAAGATTACTGCATGTTACTTATACGAATACAGAAATAAAATATAAAGCTAACATAAACTTATAATTCATGTAAAAAATGAATATTTTATGAAGTCAAAGGAAAAAACAAATTTATTAAAATTTTAAAAGTTTTAACATAATACATATTTTTTTAAGGATTTTTTAAAAGGAATTAATTTTAAATTTTTGGAAAATATTCCAACTTTTTAGGAATAGCTTTTGGCAAATTAAGCTTTGATAAGTTGATAATTTCTTCTAGAATGGGCTGTCTCATGATCTTTTAATGTTAATGTGTACAGTTAGTTTCGGAGAACATAATAAATCACTAAATATTTGCTTCTTGAACCAAGTTCACATACAGTCCTGTTTCATGATATCACAAACAACTTTCAACAAAACATTCTGTTTTTTAATAATTCATTTTAATAAGTTAGGAAACATTTGAAATCCATTTAAAATTATCTTCAAAATATGGATGTATAGTTAAATTTGAGATGGAAATTAGTATCAACGTATTCTTATATGATTGATCTCAAAATATTCATTTGAACAGGTGTTGCAAAAACTAACACTAAGGTGAGTGTGATCTGTCACAAAACAATACTCAACTTTTGTCAGTTTTATTTAACCCGTAAATGACTGATTATTTTTTAAATCAATTTAAAATTGTTTTATTTTTACCTCTATTAAACAAATCACAGGAAAAATACTTTAAAAAACCATACTCTATTTTAAGTATCGTTTACAGCTAAAATCGGCAAACGTGAGGCATTAGAGCTTCAATATTATTCTAATAATACTTTAGAAGATAAAATTGGTTATGTTTCCGAAAGGCAACACAAATTTAAGGGCATTCAGACATTTAAGACATTTAAGGGTTAAGTATTATCAAATTAAAAATATTTCAGCAATAACGCCATGTTTAACTGAAACCAATGGCGGAAATCCAAAATATGCAGCACAGTCAAATACGTCTTAAAAAATTCGCCGTCTGTAACTTTTTGCTTATTAATAAGGATTAATTTAAAAAAAAAAAAATTGTTATTTTCCCTTAAAACTCCTTAAAAACATTTTTCAACCAAATTTAGGGATTTTTGGGCTGTGCACACATAATCATAAAATTTTTTTTGCCAATTTTTAATTGTTGTCATGATTGGTTAAAAATGTGCAATTAAAAAAAAAAAAAAACTTTTTAAAACTGTAATAATGGTAATAATAATAATAATACATGAATTATAGTCTATCATAAGGTGAAAGTTCGAAGACTGACAGCTTGTCAACCTTAAATCAGCAATGGAAATTGGTCTGGGAAAAAAAAAAAAAAAAAAAAAAAAAACATATTTTACCTAATTCTGAAAAAATCTGTATTTTTCAATGGAATTTAAAGATTTTTTCATTGTGAACTCATAATAATAAATTATAGCCAATTTTTAACTTTTCTCTAAATCAGTTAAAAACTCGCGATTTCCTAAAGAAATGTTTCATACTTTAGTCATCACGTGCCTGATCATCCAACTATTATTTGTATGTTGGAAAATGCCAGTTGGTAAATTTTAAAATTTCATTAAAAGTGGCTTGAAAAAACAAATTTCGATTAACTAAAAAATAAATAAATAAATAAATAAATTTTCGTAAAACATAGCTAAGGAAATTTCCGGATAAATCAGCGTTCTATAAAAAAAAAAAAAAAACGCACTGAAATCGGTTTATTTGTTTGGGAGCTACAGTACCACAGGCCTTTTTTTTTTTCTGTGTGTGTGTGGGGGGGGGGGGTTAAAAAGAAAATACTGATAATCAAGTTTATGTACTTTTACTATATTTATAGTCTTGCATTTAATAAAAAATTGAATTTGGGATTTTTAAACATCAACTTTATATGGTTAAAAATTTTATAAACGTTAATTTTGGACCAAAAACTATTTAAAAATTTTATTCGAATGTTTGAACAGTAACTGTATTTTTTTTTTCAGCAGTTTTATAAAAATAATTTTTATTTCACTCAAACGTAATGTGAGAAACGGTTAAAAAAAGAAGAAGGTTTTAATTTAATTTATCCTTATTTTAGACATTTGTCTGATAGAGCTGATCATGATGATCTCAGACGACGGTCTCATTAAATAACCAAAGAAAGTCAATTTTGTACCGACATCTAAAGATTTTATTTATTTTTTAATTTAAAAATGAAAAATATTTGATAACTTTGTTTTAAATTATCGCATAGCTATGATCCAACCATTCGTTTTAAAGGTATTGACGATTTATTTTGTAAGGTACCTATGTTGAAAGTTTACACCCCTCCGAAAGGGTGTGTGGGGGGGGGGGGGGGACAATGCTCCTACATATACAAAAAAAAGAAAAAAGAAAAAATGCACATCGTGTATTGCTACAATAAGCATTTTTTTTTTTTCCGCATTGGAAATTTTAAAATAATTCTTATTATTCATATTTATACGAAAATTTGTTCTATGCTGCCACATTAAAAATTACGAAAATATGGGATGACAGTGCCACCTTTTGAGCGAATGATCTCCATAAATGTAATCAACATCCGTTTAGGTCAAACTCCAACTAAATACCAAGTTTTGTTAAATGTCGTACATTGCTCCTTTAGATACAGTGTACACAAAATTTGTGATGCACACACACAGATAGATATTTTGTAAAAATGATCAAATCGTGTTGAAGACATCTCAAAACGTGTAAATCTATCAAAAACCGGAAGTCGAAAGTTTATCGAATCTAATACTTTCTTCTTTTTATACAGAAGAAAATAATAATTAAAATAATAGTTCTTTCCGAAAGGGAGGGGGGGGGACAATGCTCCTACATATACAAAGAAACAAAGAAAAAAAAGAAAAAGAAAGAAATGAAGAAAAGAAACAAATAAACAAAAAAGAAATATTGCTACAATAAGCTTTTTTTTTTTTTTTTTTTTTTTCACATTGGAAATTATATATATTTTTTTATTATTTATATTTATACGAAATTTTGTTCTATGCTGCCACATTAAAAATTACGAAAATATGGGATGTCAGGGCCACCTGTTGAGCGAATGATCTCCATAAATGTAATCAACATTCGTTTAGGTCAAACTCCAACAAAATACCAAGTTTTGTTAAATGTCGTACATTGCTCCTTGAGATACAGTGTACACAAAATTTGTGATACACACACACAGATAGATATTTTGTAAAAATGATCAAATCGTGTTGAAGACATTTCAAAACGTGTAAATCTATCAAAAACCGGAAGTCAAAAGTTTATCGAATCTAATACTTTCTTCTTATATATACAGAAGTAAATAATAATTAAAATAATAGTTTTTTTTAATTACTATTTTGCCATAATTGTTTAACCGATAAAATTTCTTAATGTGAAGAAATAACATTATTTAATATTAGATAAAAATCTGTAATTAACTCCTTATATTTCATGCTAATTTTAAGCGGTGAAAGAATTTTCCACTTCCTGTAACCGCCAGCAATATTTCAAATTCTATATTTTGTTTAGAAAACGAAACATACATTTGGAAAATTATCCACCAATTAGATTTCTTAGCTGTGCGTACAATATTACCAGAAAAGTTTTGCTTTAACTGCACATTTATTTTTCAAGTTCAGGCAATATTCAATTAAGATCATGAATTTCTTAGTAGTTGAAAGATATGTATATTGAGAAGATAACATTTCACGCTTGACTAAGCTGACCTACCTTGACTTACTACGGCACTACGATAAGCAAAATACTTGATAAAGGAAACATTGTCTTCTCTTGAAGCAGCACCAACGCTTTATTAAGACAAAATTAGACGGTATTTTTAAGGATTACGTTTAAATATAATAATTCACGCTGATTTAGTAGATTCATATCTCTCTAACTTCGTCGAACATTTTGAAAAAGAAAAATAGCTTCGAGTAATGTTAAATGAGTTATTTCTCAAATAAAATAAGTAGATCATGAGTTTAATTTATCAAACACAGACAACGTTAAAAGCATGTATATTTCCGGATCCGGCAAACTAGATATATAGACAACACAAAATAATTTTTAACTGCAAATTTATCAAAGCAAAGTCAAAATTAAAAATTATAAATCTTATAAAAATAAACAGCAAAAAACATCTTTAAATAAGGGGAAAACATGGTGCCGTAAGATCATGATATTTTTCTACGACACTTGTAATAGCTATGTGAGTAACAATAATATTTCTTTGCTATACTCAACTAGAATTATGTTAACTACTAAGATTAAAAATAGAACATAAGCGATTCCAGTAAAATTCACTTATCAATTCTAGTTTACAAAAGCAGGGTAACTAGTTGCTGGTGCAATGATTGTAATATGTGTGTAGAAGTGAAAATGTTTACTTTGATAAACTAGTTACGGCGAAATGATACATTTAAAGTGCGTTTTATCTTAAAGATTATGTACCAGTGCTTAACAGCTGTTGATTGCTTACACCGTCCTAACAGTTCTACTTCCTAAATGTTTTCCTTCCAAGTCAACTCTTTGTTATATAGTGCAGAATCAATTTCAGCATTTTCGTTCGAATAAGGACTTTAGACGTTATCTCATTTTAAATAATTTGAACCCTTAGGCCATAATGATAAAGAATTTTTCTTTGTGTCCCTATAAAAAATACTATAACTGCCAGATTCACGAAACTCTACACAGTTCGTGCGACGGTGGCATGTATCATCTACATAGATTTGCAGTTTAATGGAATAAAGCATTCAGACGCTATCGCACTTTATATAATTGGGGCCATATGACATTATAATAAAGATTTTTTCTTTGTATCCCTGTAAATAACTATAAGTTCTCTTGATTCGCCAAAATCAACAAGGTTAGTACCACGGTGACTTATAATATACGTACCAACTTTTATCTCATATTAACAAAGCGTTTAGCCGCTATCGTGCTCACTCACACGCATACGCACAGCACAGCACACACACACACACAAATACATACATCATCGTGAAAATAGCAGAACTGAATTCAGTTTACCTCAAAACGTATAGATACACCAAAATCTAATATCGAATTTTTGTCATGATTACAATATTTCCTTACATTGTATGTACGTAAAGTAAAATTAAGCATCCAAATTCATCATTTAAAAACATGTCATACATTTTACTAATATTATAATTAATAAAAACATTGAATAACCCATGATTTCACTCAAAGACAATCATGCATATTCCTTTTTTGCGTGTTTTGATTCCTTCATTAGTTATTTGACGTAAAATATTTTAATTAAAAAATTTGTAATAATCTAGTGTTACGAATATCGGTTACTCATGTGTTAAAGTTATATTAAATGCCATTTTGAAGATATCGAATTACATATAAGATCTTTACTTTTTTTTAAAAATATAGTTTTACATTTGTTATTTTTTTTTAATTGGTTGCTTTTACATGTACTCTCTGAAACTACTCTAGATATTATTTTAAAGAAATTTACATTCCAATCATTAAAATCAAAGAAACACATATATTTTTTTTATGAATCTGAAACCACTGATCCGTTAATTGGCGTCATTGTTCTACCTATATGATTCTTTTTTATACTGACTTACATATTTTAATTATAGTTTTCGTGATATCCAATCGTCTTATGTATTTAAAAAAAACATTTATCAATGATAGCTATCTACCATCTTTCAAAACCATTCCTTGAGCAGGATGAGCAAGAACTAGCCTCATGAATAACTTTAGATTAGGGAGGATCTGAAAGGTATTTTGAAGAATTTAGAAACTGGAATAATTTGACATATACAAGGGAGTTCATTGTTAAATTTATGTTTTAGATAACATCATCAGATATTCATGGAAATTAAATTTTACTATCTCATAAATCTAATACAGAATTGTATTTAACATGATGCTTTTACTCTTACCATTCATTGATATTGCACTGAGACATACTTTAACATATTTTATGCCACAAATTTTCAATATTTTTGCCTTGTTTTAATTAGTTTTTAAATGTTTGTTCCTTGTCCGTTCGTTAAGTGGCCAGCACTCCTCCGAAATTTAAAGTATAATGTTTCAGAAGAAGCTATATGCAGAAGGTACTTTAAATTGTTGCATTGATAATGCACTCGTGAATAGTATTTTCCCCTGATGAAGTGCAGTTCTATGAATTTAACTGGAAACAACTGATGAAAGTTCTTGAAATTTAGTGTTTAGTTATAAAGTTATTTATTTATTTATTTATTTAATTATTTACTATCGGAATTTTTAATCAGAATACATACAAATGTTTCAAATAAAAAATTTCTCAAATATTGCATTTTTTTTTTACATATTTATGATCAATTATGTGTCTAATAGCCATTTTTGAAATTAGTTTAACAATATTCAAAGGAAAATATGTAGTGAACCTTAAAGGGTTAAAAAATAAACAATAAAACAGGATTCAATTTAAGAGGATGTTTTAAAATACTGTTCAGAGTACCAGGAATACGAACATGAAGTAATCGAGACGTGTATCCAATGGGAACCCATAACATCATTGCGAATGATGGACAGTATGATGATGTCGAATCCCAGCTGGCAATGTGCATTATTCATAATGCCGTTAAATACGGATAAGACAATCTTGATGCTGTAAACAGGATTGTGATTTGTCTGAAAAGCGACTTCACGCTATTACTGCGTCCAGGTTTATCGTTAATCACACATTAATGGCGCCCATATCAGTGATGCAGTTTTGAGGGTAATCAGAATTTTGGTAGCCGCATACTGAGTCACCACCTGGATTGATGGTATGTGGTACCATTGGATACATGTCCAGGTCACCTCTTGTTTTCATTCCCGCCACTCTGAATACCAGCCATTACATTTCTGACCAGTTAAGACCCATCGCTCTGCCCTATGTTCAAGGCCTCCGAAGCGGAACATTTAAGCAGAACAATGCACGACCGCAAGTTGTCCATATTGTCTGGACCTTCATTCATGCGAATGTGTTCGACTGTTGCTCTGGCCAGCACCTTCTCCTGATCTCGCATCAATGAAATGACTGTTTAATTGTTGAAAAGCGACTGGCCCCCCACCACTCACCAGTAACTTCGATCGATGAATTGTGTCATCGTGTTAAAACTTCATGAAGTGCTCCACCAGTACATGTCATCCAATCGCTGTTCGATTCAATGCCTAGGCAGATATGTGCTGTTATTGCTCACAGATGTCGCTGCTTTATGTACTGTTTCTTCAGTACATATTACTCCAAATTTCCTGAAATTTTAATCAATTGTTCTTCCTACTATAATGTATGTGTCCAACAAATTTCATTCCTTTATTATTATTCCTTCTTGGTGTAGCAATTTTAATAGCCAGTAGTATATATATATATATATATTTTTTTTTTTGGAAAGAGGTGAATTTTATATCTTACTTAACAATTTTCCTAGACGAGCAAACTAATACTTACATCCTAAAGACATGTAAAACATAGTAAGTTAAAAAGGTGGAACTTTTTTTTTTATTTTTTTTATTTTTTTAATCAGCAATTTCTGATAACAAAAATTGGTATACCTAATCAAGACACTTCATTTTTCCTGTAGTAACCAAGTAATGCATAGGGAAGGACATCTAAAAATGGTTTTATGCACTGTAATTTTTTTTTTTTTTTTTTTGCTATATTACACAAAAATATCGAGGCAGCCTACTTGCCACAACTATTCAGAGCAATGTTACCAGCTGTAACTGTGTAACCTTACACGTTATGCTCCGGTTACAAAGGTACAACTGGTAACATTTCTCTTCATGGTTGTGGTATTTCTCTCCATGGTAAGCTGCCTCAATATTGTTGTATAATATTACACAAAATGTTTTACAATGTGCTACAGGTTTGAAGAAAATCGTTAGAGCCGTTTTTTGAGATATCAACATTCGGTCCCACTTCCGATTTTCACCAACACTTGGCAAATTCATTTGTTCATCAGAAGCCTACAATTGCATACGAAAGGATATCTAAGAGAGAGGGCGTGTTGTAAGAAAATCCGTTTTTCTCAAAACGCGCTTGCGAGACTGAAAATTGACCTACTTATACAAGACGTCTTTCAATTTTCCTGAAGTAACCAACTAATACTGAGACACCTAAATAAATGCTTATATAACAGAAAATCTTTAGAGCCATATTTGAGTTACGGACTTACGGTCCCACTTCAAGTTTTCAATATCCCATTTCAGATTTTCGAATTTTCCCCGAAAACACTAGGCTTGTCTTAATTCTAAAGTTTCGTTGTTCTATTTTTATTCGCTTTGGAGATATGATAGTCAGAAGATTCTCCACATATATACATATATATACACATACACACATACATATTGATCAATTGGCAAAAATCACAATTTTGAACTCAGGGAACTTTAAAAAATCTAAATCAGTAAAATCTCCACAAAAAATTTTTGACCGAATATAATACTTCCATTACCTACCGTAGTTACGTAATGGAAATAATTATAATAAAAAAAAATTGAATGATAATATATCATAATGAATGAATGAATGAATGAAACGAGCTTCAAGGAATAAAAAAAAAATATTTGTATATAAACTTAAAGTTAAAATGCAGAAAGATTCAAAAGCATTCAAATATTCGTACGAAGCCAATTTAATTTGCGCATTTTTATAAAAAATTATCTGAAAAAAAAAAAAAAAAAAAAAAAAAGACTCATTATCCTCAATTAAAATACTTAAATTATTTATTAAATACAGCTGTATTATATATTAAGTTTATATTTCGTTTTCGTTTTAAAATAATATTATTATCTTTGACAAACTTTATTAACTAATAAATTCTTTCGTCAAATAGAACGCTAGAATAAATTTAATAATGCTAAAAATTTCAGAAATCCAAGAAAATAAAAATAGAAAAAAATAAATTTGAAGGTTTACCTTCAGAAAAGCCTCCATTCTCAAATACCATGGTCTTGTGTGACGCAAAGATCTTTGGGTATGTAAGAACAGTAGTCATTGCCTCCCCGTTTTGTGATCCAGATCTTTTCTCGTCAGCTGGTACCTCAACGGACACCACGAAACATCTTTTCTTCTCCCTATCATCATCTTTATCTTCTCTTTTCGCGACAGTTGTATCATCACGCCCTTGTTGAACACGCGAACAGTTTCCTGCCGAGGGGCTCTGGACCATTCCCGTCACAAAGGCCAAACGTGCCTGCGGAATCGAAGACTGGTGACCAAGCGACCCAGGATCTTTTGTCTCAGACTGGTCAATAAAAGCCTTCTTGAAAAAGTTAATCTTTTCGGATACATTGAAAATTTCTCTCAGCTCCTCTTCGTGATTTTGCTCTGAGCCATTCTGAAGGTTTTCGGAGGATTCCGATTCAGCATCAATGTCAATCACGCCATCGTGGAAAGATACTGATTTTTTCCGAGTGCATTTTTCAGATTTTAACTTTTCAAATTCTGTATCCGTCTCTCCGTTAATTCCATTTGTAACAGGGCATTCTCCAATGATGCTGTTCGCCATACTTAAATTTTAATCTAGGAGAAAAAAAAATAGACTCATTATAAAATTTTAATTAACTAAAATATGAAAGGGAATTAAAAATCAGTAGAATGATGTATAAAATAAATAAATTTACAATTTATAAAATATGTACAAAATTATGTATGATAATTCTACACATTTTATTTTCAATTATCAGTGCTGGAGATGTTTCTTACAAGGAAACATTCAAAAGGTGTCGTCTTCAAAAAATATTGAAAAAAATATATGTGATTCTACTCTTCATAAAACACCAGAAACGGAAAAAAATTATCGGCTGATATAAATTACAGCGACCACAAACAATTATCAAAATTAAGCATTTTTGGTGATTTAGCACCAAATTGCTAGCACCGAGATTGCTGTGCACGAACAGAACCACGTTTTGCTTCTCTGCCAAGTACTCAAAATCAATCGCCTAACAGTGTGAAATCGCCAAATATGCTTAATTTTGATATTTTTTGTGGTCACTGTAATTCATTTCAGCCGATAATTTTTTCACTTTCTGGTGTTTCATGGAGAGTAGAATCACATATATTTTTTTCAATATTTTTTGAAGACGGCACCTTTTGAATGTTTCCTTGTTAGTATTTTTTAAACAGTAAATTTCTGTGTTATAAACACATGAAGATCAATTTCACTATTTTTTTTTTTTTTTTTTAATAAGACAAAAACTAATTAATTTATTTATTGAAAATAGCATACAATTTGTAAATAATTGCAAACTAATAATCTAGTTATACGTTTTGCTACTTATTTCATGTAATTAGTAATATAAAAATACCTCTAGTATTAGAATTCGAAACATTACTAGCATGTTTAGTTGTAGAATATAGAATTATTTTTAAATAAATTAATATATATATAATTACCTTGATTATTGTCAGAAGGTTTAATACAGATGCATAAATTGTCATACATAAACATAAGGCATATCATATGTAAAAATACATTTAATTATATAAAACATTCTGAAAATAATACTAAAGAAAAAAATTTCGTTTAGGTTTCAAACAGAACTTTTATGGACTTTCACTATGATTCATGAATGCAATTATTAAAAATATGCTAAAAACATAAATAAAAAAAAAAAAAATATTTATTCTGGTTATAATCGATAGTAATTTTAACACCAAACTAAAAATATATTTAGAAAGTTAATTTAGATCTGTTTTTAAATTTTAAATATCAGTGCGTTTGTTTTTGCATGAAACTTTAGTTAAATTACGATGTTTGGATAATTTATTAGTTTATGTATAAATTACTGTTTCAAAATTAATATCTCTAAATCTGGAAAGATTATTTTCTACTTGTTAGCTCGTCAGGTTTGTACTTATTATAAAATATAACAGCAAAAATTACGTTTATAGAAATAAAAGGTTGCAAATACTATATCATATGTAGCTGTATGTATCTATTCGTCACACTCAAAAATTATCAAAAATTATGAAATTTTTTTTATTGTTAAATATAAATCAGAAAAGATAATTTACAGTAATAATGTTTAAATTTCATTTATATTCACATAAATACAACTAAATTAAAAGAATGAACCAGCAAGGACGTGTACAAAATTGCTTAAGTTCTATTCGATATCCATTAAAAGAAATTAAAAATGCACTGGCAGAAATGAAAACACACCACATATACACACATAATTGGTATGCTTTAGTCATCACAATATAAATTCGAGCAGTACAAATTCATTATTATAGCCATTTTTCATTAAAATTATTTTTGCATGATGAATGCAGATGATTTTCGTCTGAGAGAAGTGTAACACTAAATGTCAAAAGAAAGTCAATTTCGTACCCTGTAGACATAGATGCTTTTTTTTTTTTTTTTAATATATATATATTTTTAAATGTAAACATTCAATAACTCTATTTTACAGATTTATTATAATCTGATAAAATTATTACAGATCTATGATTCAACCGTCCGTTTTAAAAGTATTGACGTGCTATTTTGAAAAATACTGATATTGAAAATTTATGACACACTCCCCCTCCCAGGGGGGCGGAAGAACGTGTTGCTGAGAATGCAAATTTTTTTCCCTGGTGGACTGTTACTATTATAAATAATTCCTTTTGATTTCACAGTGATTCGTTAAAATTATTGTATTGTACACATTTGTACGAAATTTTGTGATATACTGCCATATTAAAACATATGAAAAAAGAAAGCGATGACAACGCCACCTTTTAAGAGATTTTTACTATCGATAAGCATTAATTTATGTCAAGATGCAACTACTATATGAAATTCTGTACATTAGTTCTTTCGGTACATCTGCCACAAATGTTTTGTTTCTCACACTCACAAAAACCGGACACAGGTTAGCGGACACACTGATAGACAAGCAAATGTTTTCTAAAAATGGTCAAATTGTGTTCTGACTCTCTCGAAACGTGTGTACATAATGAAAACTGTACGCCGAATTACTAATCCAATATTTTTTTCTATTTAATTAATTAAACTTTAAGCTCACAAGTTAAAGTAAGCCATGGGAACTCTCAAAAACAGAACAATTATGAGATGCATGTTTATGAGATGCAGTTTAGAAAAGGGATATGGGATATATTAAAGGCTAATTTGGACATTTTTAAACTGCACACAAATTAATACAATTAATATATAGCGTTAAAATTTACAAAACCGTTTTTCTTGTGCAATAAAGTATATTAAGACTGCACATCAGTCAGATTCATTCTTTATAACTCTCTCTATATTATAAGGATATCTTATTCAAATGTAAAGTTTTTCAAATTTTATTATCTGCTTTTTTTTTTCTCATTTTACAGCTGTGAAATGAATTTCTTTGAACATGTCTCAGAATATTTAAATTTATTTAAAAAAAGAAAATTGCTCACTAAGATAAAAGGTGACATGTCCAAAAAGTAGAATACAAGATAAATAAATAAATAAAACTGAATTCGAGATGCATATTTTTTTAAGTTCCTTATTATATGAAGAGAGGAGGAAGAAGAAGGTGCAATAATACAACCCATGTTATGGGTAAAATTGTTTATAGAATTACACATTACCTAATCAGGATTGCTACACATATCAGGAGAAAAAATTCCCTGTCCCTTTTAGAAGTAAAATACATGACATGCAATCATGCAGTATTAGAATCTACCATGTTTACAAGTTAATTGAACATATTTAGGGTTTATAAATTTTATTAACTTACTATAGTTGGGGAAAAGAACATAATCGATTTATTATAAAGCACTAAATTTTTTAAAAATATTTGATTAAAAAAAAAATTTCTCATGTTTTTCCAAAAAATCCCCTGATATTTCCCTGTTTTTTAATAGATTTTCAAATTCCCTGAGTTTTACAGGTTCTCCTTGTTTTCCTGTGCTGTATAGCAACCCTGCTAATTGTTATTTTTAAATTCCGTTTTCGCGTTCTGAAAATACATAACCTTTAAATGAATTTTCGTTTTCCAAAAAATTATTTTTTTAAAAATTTGAATTTTGAGTTTAAAATGGGGAAATTTAACTAAGTTCATTTTTCTCATTTTTAGCTGTAAAATGAAGATATAAAAAAAAAAAAAAAAAAAAAAAAATCAAGTTTTGGAAAACGAGTACTAATTCAACAGTGAATTTTCGGAATGTGAAAACGGAATTTAAAATTATACATAGGTAGTAATTCTATAATCAAATTTCGCCATACATTTACGTGGGATTTGGTGACCAGTGACAGGGTAATTGTAAGCAGCCTTAAGGGGTTACATGGATTTCGAAGGCTAAAAATTGCATATGTTCTCTCTCTTTCACACACTTTTTTTTTTCTGTATTATAAATAATAATAATAATAATAATAATAAACTATTCAAAAATTTGAGCATCTAAAAAAGCAACATTTAAACAATGTTTTAGAAAAAATTCATTCAAAACTTTGGAGAATTTGTTTCCGGAGACTCTTCAGAAAAGCGATGGATATGATTTCTCAAAAACTAATGCACTGATCTTATTGAAATTTTGGAGACTTCTTGAAAACAGAATTAATTAGTTCTTGAGAAAGAAGGATTAAAAGAAATGAAATTTGAATTTTTTGCAGAGTTTTATGCTGTTTATTCAATAAGAACAGTGCCACTCTTCCATTTCTTAAAAGTAATTATATTTGACTTGTAATTTTGTTATAAATAAATAATCAGATACAATTACTAGAAAACTATTGTAAGAATAACTTCAACGCCTGTTTTCTTTTCACTCAGATTGGCTGTTTCTATCAATTAGTTTCAAATTGCAATTTTGTTATAAATAATCAGATACAAATACTAGAAAACTCTCGTCTCGTAAAGATCACATCAATGCCTGTTTTCTTTTTACTTACGTTGTCTATTTCTATTCATTATCTTCAAACCTGGAATTGCAATGCAAACTGCCATTAAAAATTAATTAAGTATGAACTGAATTAAGTGTGAGCTGAACTAAGTATGCACATGCATACTTAATTCAGCTCTATTATACATGAATATCCTATAATGTTATTTTTATGTATATAGAGATTTTCTGTGTATATAAAGAAATATATGGATGCATACACACAAAAACCAGTACGTTGTGACGACCACAAAATTTTCTTCTATATCAATACGCGCCACTTAATATTTAACATGCACAAAAGTTTTATTATAGCCTCTCACATTAAAGATTTTAGATATGTTTGATGCAAACCTATTCAACAGATAATGAGATGTAGCTATATGGCAAAACACAGATGGTGAATAATAGCAGCGCTGCCTGTCGGCCTATATACACCCAAATTGAGTCAACACTCGTTTTAATAATGCTTATCTAACTTATCAAGTTTGACACATTTATGTGCAATAGAAGTTGAGATTTAGTCTTACCATTCACGGGGGTAAATTGCAGCACAACAGCGCTACCTGTTGGTTGATATGCAACCAAATTGAAGCAGCATGATGTTTCTTTATGACCCTCTAACATATCAAGTTTTACTTGATTATATATAATAGAAACTGAGATATAGCTTTTCCTTAAATGGGGGAAAAACACTGTATAGCCCTGTACCAGTTTTAAACACTAATTTATGTCCAGGTACAATGGCATAAACTTATATGAAATCCTGATTAGTTCTTAATATACAGTTGACATAAAAATTTTGTCACACGCACGCACAGAGAGACATTTTCGAAAAATTGGACGAATCATACACTAGACGACTAAACCCATCAAAATGTGTAAATCCACCAAAAACCAGAAGTTGAAATTTTTTACAACACCAATAAGTTCTTCTGTTGATTATAGTAGAAGAAAGTAATGAATAAGTGTTACTGTCTTTATTTTAATAAACGGAAAATGACGATTTGACTTGAAAAATAGCATGCATTCGAAAGTAGCTTTCTGTAGTAGCTTAGCAGCCTCATGTTAAAAATTTGAATATGTAATCTATCTCTCGAATAATTTCTACCACAGAAGGTCCCACAAATATACTGCGCCAAGGGCCCCGTACTGCCTAAACCTGCTATTGCAAGCGATAATTTAATTGATACACCTGCCCATAGAATAATAATAATAATAAATAATAACGAAATTTAAATTTGATTTAAATCTATTTAATAAATATTAAATTTAAGTTATGTATATTTGAGAGCATACTTTACAGCTTTAAATTTATCTATGCATTTTTTTTTTTTTTTTTTAATTATTTTAAATGAATTTTGAAAAATAAAAGAAAAACATAGTTCAAAGAACATGGAGTTTTACGAACTAAACGATTAAATAATAGCATATCGTTTTTAACCAAAAATTTAGATTTTCAAAGTAACAGCAGGGAAAAAACCTTTTGAAGTTGCATAAATAATTTAAGGTAACTCAAAAATATATAAAATACTCGAACAATAAACCTAAGTACTTTTTTTTTTCTTTTTGGATTGGCAAATTCTGTACTGAGTGCAATGCGTTTCCATATAATTTGAATGAGTGTGTATTATATATGATTCGATATTTTCAAAAATTCATATGCAAAATGATAGAAAGACATTTTTATGTTTTGTTTAGATACGGAGAATCATAATATATATATATGTATATCTTAGCTTCACAGTCTAGACGTGTTTTTAGAACAAAAATTATAATATTTTATTACTAAATTGTCTTGCGCTATCTGCTATAAAATTTCATGCAAATTCCCCGTGATATCTAAAGCTCAAAGTATTTCTTAAAAGAATTCATATCAGCAAGGTCACAAAAAACTACGTTATAAGCTACGTTAGAGAACAAAAATATGACGCTGCATAGACTGAATACATTATTTTAGTGCCCAGAGAAATATTTTATTTAGTATTTAAAACTTTATGTTATTTATCGTAAACGAGAACGTATCAGTTATTTTAAAATCCAAATAAAAATTTGTATATAATTTTCATTGATTTTATTCAATATTTAATTTTATATGTTATCGCTCTAAAATAGACATATACAAATCGATTTAAAATTTAAACTACTATTATACGGTGGTCATTCTAAGTAACAGCGCCACCTACCCCTCTTAACATACAAAATAATAATAATATTATTATTAATAATAATAATTAATCAAC
Organism: Salticus scenicus; assembly: GCA_963930645.1. Lineage (NCBI taxonomy): Eukaryota > Metazoa > Arthropoda > Arachnida > Araneae > Salticidae > Salticus > Salticus scenicus. Next base: position 274,831,679 of record OZ005650.1, on the reverse strand, counting down.
ATAGCTTCTCACAATAAACATTTTACATTTGCAGTTTGGCGGAATTCTATCAAAAGATACTGAGATGAAACCATTATGAAAATTACCGAACGTGCCTAATTCCAGAGCCTCTTTTTTGGCCGATATTCCCCCACATTGAAATAGTACAGTTTTTTTACAATATGTAAGTAATATATAAAGTTTTAAGCGGTTATATATATCAAAGAATTTGAAATATAAAGTTTTCCTTAAAATCAGAAATTAAAGCACAGCAACGCCACATGTCGGTCGAAAGGCATTTAAATTAATAAGCATAGTTTTTCAAAAAAAAAAAAAAAAAAATCTAACATATCAAGGCATGTGAACTGATAAGTTATAGAAAAATGTGGCTCCATCTTACTATAAACCGGCCGTTAAAGTATAGTAGTTACCACATTAGGGCGATGTATGCCGTAATATTATTAATCCCAACCAAATATAAATTTTCATAATTTCGTCTATTGGTTCAATAGATACAGAGCCCATAAAATTTTGCTAAATACCTGCGCACACAGATAATCCCATAAATTCACAGACAGATTTTTTTTTTTTTTTTTAATGGTCAAATTGTGTACAGGATGTATCAAAACGTGTATATCCAACGAAAACTGGAAGTCTAAGAGGTTCATGAATCAAATACTTTCTTTTTATGAATAAAGAAGAAAGTAAAAAAAAAAAACTTTTACTGAATATTTAATAATTTTATGGAACATTTAGAATCATATGTTTTCAATGAATAATGAAAACGCTCTAGTTTGCTGCATTTTGCATAAACATCTCTTAAAAATTTTTAATATTGGGCGTTGCATTAATTATCAAAATCGTCCAGTTTATGCTTTTAAAAATCTAAAAGTCAGGAAACATTTGAAAAAATAAATATAATTCCCGTTTTAATAAAAATCAAAAGGTATTGTTTACACTGAATGTATCAAAATAAAGCATCATATCTCCTCAATGCAACAAAAATTAATGTTAATACGTCTATTTATTTATTTACCTTTTTTTTTTCCTTACTAAAGGAACGCACTGTCGGGAAAGATGTTTTAGATCTGGTGATGTTAAAATTTTTTGGATTCGATGCCACTCTACAGTCAGTTTTTACACATTAATGTTTATTAGACAAGGGCCTACGATTTAATGTGTATTCTAAACCAATGCTAACATTTATGCTTGAAACGGGATTCGAATCCGGCACCTAGAAACAGAAGGCCAGAGCACTGATGATTCGGGTACTAGCTGGACTGTGATACTAAAATATAAGTTCCTATTGAAATACTCATTTTCACATTTAAAGAAAAATAATGTTTCCTATACGTGATTATTCTTTAATATGCCAATATTTTCATGCTGTCCTATAATCTAACAAATATATAAGTTACTCAAAAGGAAATTAGTTCTATTATAATTATCAGCTTCTTAAGAAAAACCGTTCTTCTTTTTTTTTGTATGTGTGTATGTATGGCTATTGAAATGTGCAAACTACCTTTCAAACTTCATAAGACTGGGATTTATTTTTCAAACATTTTCTGCTTTTTAGTTCCTAAGGTTTAAGCTTTACGTATTCATCCAAATATTATCTAAAATACCAATAAATAGCCCTATAAAATACTATTATTATGATAATTTTATAAAATTTACAAATGTATCAGTCCAGCACAGAGGGCAAGACTTGCAATTTTGCTTAAAACAATATTTTTTTTAAGGCAAATTTCTTATTGGTGAAATTTAATTAAATTTTGTTTAACCTGCATTCGTTTTTTTTTTTTTTTTTTTTTTTTTTTTTTAGGCATAAAATACAAATAATTGGATAGTTTTATTTAAAATTTTGAATTTTGAATTTTTTTTAAAAATTGATTATTGTATTTTGTATATCGGTACTTTTAAAAAACAGGCACCCGAAATTCAGTGGATGACCAAATCGCTGCCGAAGGAATCAGGGACCTGAAGCGAGCTTTAGAACAATTTCAGTATTTATTTATTTATTTATTTTCATAAAGAAATATAGAAAAGAGTTTCCTTTAAATATGGTGTCCAACGAAGTAGGCAAAGCTTATTCATAAAGTACATTTATTAAACAAAAGATCAAGAACAAAAAAAGTGGTTTATGTAGGATACCATTTATAAAAACTACGATTTTTGCTTCCTGAAGCAATTACAAAAAATATCTCCCTTACAAAAACTTAACATTACATAGTTGATATGAGGGTTAATACATGGTATGTCTCTCAGATGATGAAATACAGTCCTTACAACGCCTAGGAATGCTGAGTATTAAATTATTGGTCTGATCTTGAGGAAGATTACTTTACTCAGTAAGCAATGCTTTCCGAAGTTCCGGCACACATGTAGAAGGTGGTTGACGGACTACAACTCATGGGAAAAGCATGTCCTACACATGCTCTATCGGATTCTAGTCAAGTGAGAATGCTGGCCATTCCATGCGGGTGATAGCTTCAGATTGTAGGCATCCGTGTACAACGTTCGCACGGTGAGGACGCACATTGTCATCCATAAACACAAATTCTGGGCTCATGGCACCCCTAAACAAACGTACATATTGTTCCCGAATGATGTCCCGATAAATTTGGCCTATCATTCTTCTGATTTGAACATGCAGATCTGTTCTGGTGCCCAATATGATTCCCCCCCCCCCAAAAAAAAAAGAAAAAAAAAAAAAATGAGCACTCCTGCCCCATAACGATGTCGTTCAATGATGTTGTTTTGGTGGTAACGGGTACCTGACGTTCTACATATGAAAGTCTGGCGTGAATCACACTGCAAGCTAAACCTGGACTCGTCGGGAAACATCACATAAGCTCACTGTGCCGTTGTCCACATTGCATGTTTTCTACTCCAACTTAACCTCTGGCACAGTGCACTGCAGTGAGTGGAACACATCTAACAGGCCTGCGAGCATATAGACCAATATCTCCCAAACGTCTATACACGGTTTGTCTTGAAACTGTGGCACTCGTGGCTGCAGACAGCTGACGAGACAGGTCTGACGCTGTGCTTTATCTGCTTATTTTCGCAGTTACTGCCAAATACCGGTGGTCATTAGGCATTGTAACTCAGGGCCGACCAGTACTGTAACGTCGACTGGCATTTCCATCATTTTGGAATCGTTGCCAAAGCCTAGAGATGACACTTTGGGCGATTCTAAGTTCCCCCGATACTTCTATCTGAGTACGCCCACATTCTAGTCGGTCGATAATTCTACCACGTAAAAAATTATCTGCATGCGTCCTCTGTGTCATAACCATTCGGTTGTGGCACTGAGCGGCACACAGAATACTTGTGAACAATTTTCCTTCATTGCTCCCATTCCTTATCTACCCCCTTCTTACACTTTCGTCATTGTAACATCATATCGGCGTCATCTGATGGCTTCCTATAAATTGCATATTATTCTTAAAGATGTGTGTGGTATTTCCACAGGTGAAATTTTTACATTAAAGTTCGATTTCACTGTGAATCTGAATAATCCTTAATTTATGGACCTGAGTGTATAACAGACCAGTGCGTAAACAAAAGTTTTTTTTTTTTTCTTCTTTTTTTAAATTGAAATTTGAATTTTTTGCGCAGTTGTATTCGAAAACAGTCGAAATTTCATTACATTTTACCCCCCTCCCCCCATATAGTCATAGTCTTGTAAAATTAGATGAGATGTAATTGAAAAAGAGAAAAATCCAAGCACTAGTCAGTTCTATTTTGAATAAGTGTTAGAAGTTTCAATAAGATCGGTGCATTAGATTTTGAGAAATTGTTCCCACTGCTTTTCTTAAAAAGTCTCCGGAAATCAGGACCTACCGGAAGAATTCTCCAAATATTTTAATAAATATTTTACAAAATATTGTTCAAATATTGCTCTTTTATATGCTCAAAATTTTGAATAAAATTTTTTATTTATTACATAAAAAAAAAAAAAAAAAAAGAAGAAGAAGAAGGAAAGAAATGCAAAGAAAAAGAAAAAAAAAATATATTCGTTTTTTTTTTTTTTTGTTTTTTTTTCCCCCATAAAAGCAAAACCGTTACTTAAAAAAATTAATATTTGTAGACAAATATTATTTTTTCTCTACCAAATATTTTATTTTAGAGCCGATTTCCTACTAAGTTTTCTACCAATGGCATTTCATCTAAACTTTCTTTAGGGAAAAAAATTTCGGTTCATTCCCTTGAATCAATTGTATAAAGATTATTTTTTGACAGTTTTAGACATACAACTTTTCGGTTACTCCTTTGATGTCGGTCAATGAAAGCGCATCTTCCTTTACTCAATTTCCTTCTAATGAAATTAATCCTGCTTAATCTTTACTTGCTCTACAAACAAAAGCTTTAAATCTCTCACGTTAAATGGGTTATTGAATCCAAATCATCGTTAGAATTTTCAATTAACGTTTTCTGAAAACCTGTTCACTGTCTAACAGTCGTACATGTCTCCTCTTTGCCCCGTAAAAGTTCATTAGATTGTTTCAAGAACAACGTAAAGTTTATTTGCAGACTGATTGAACATCTCTTCAGGCTACAATGTTTAATCACTTTGCTGATTTTAAGTCGATACGGTTAAATTTGGGTTATATATTTCATCACATTCTTCTCGAAATTTTATTTTAGTATTGGCGTCTAAATTATAGGCTATTATATGATACTTATCTTTTTGCGCCATTAGATTGAAATTATAAATTTCGTTTTTCTTCTTTAAAAGTAGATATTAATTAATATTTGAACTGTTTTTGAGAAAAAAGGTCATTTTATCTTTTTAAATTCATTTTTATCACAACAGGAATTGTAGTAGTTACATAATTTAAAAATATAAAAATGTAAAAAATATTTTATTCTTTTTTTTTTTTTTTGTATATTCTTTTATTCTATTACTTCAGGAGTGAAAATTATTACTTTATTTTAAAAGAAACATTAAATTCGTTAGTAAACGTTAAGTTATTTTTTAAATTCACATCATTTTAGCAAGAAACTGACTTTCACCATACATGGTTGAACATTAATTACATATTTTTTCGGATTTTGGATGCTATTCTTTCATTTACGGCTTTAAATGCAGGTGAAATTATGTAACATCCACTTTTTTTCGGTCACTTGCGCATAATTACACTTTTTAGTTTTTCTGCCTAAATAGTTAATAGCTAATTAAATATTTGGATATTTTGAAGCAAAATATCATCTTAACAAGAACAATTTAGCATTTGAAAAAGATTAACACGCTTCAAATATTTAATTATTAATTTTGTTTAAATTATAAGTTTTCTTTGTCTATCATTTTGTCAAGTATAAGTATATCGTATGGTATTATGCAAAAAGCTATCAGGGTATTTCTTTGGATACTATAATGAAAGCATATTATTCATTTTCAACTTAAAAAAAGTTTAATATGTTGTGCATGTTTTATTAGATTCTTAACATAAATTTTTGTTAAATGGTTTCTTATTTGAGTACAATTATGAAATTCGTTTTTTTTTTAAATTAAAATACTATGTTTATTATAAAAATTTAAATAGCGATTAATAGCAAAAAATTTCATAAAAACAGCAACACATTCATTTTTGTATTTCTTTTATTATCGATACTTTAGTCGCAAATTATTGTTGCGTACTTGGGGGTTCGTAAGTTGTCCGAGAGTGAAAGCCGAAGTTTGCAAAAATTCAGTAGTTTATTTACAGAAAATTCCAGAAGAATACAGGTCTATAAATCAGGTATCAATTCCAATTCCACCAATAAACACAGCTTAATTAACAGCTGCCAACAGTACACATTGTAGAACATTAACACATACAGCAATGCAACTGTATTTCCAAAGAGGCTTGCAGCTTTTTCAATAGCAATGCAACATTGGCGGAAGCTAATCTCAGACTGACTCATTTGGCGGGAAGCAGCTCCTAAAATACCCTCATAGAAAAGTGTAGAAAATTCCAGAAAGTGGTCAGCCAATGAGATTACAGCTTCCATATTTAGTATACCGATAATAAGGATTTTCTCGCCAAGGTTTTTACTCCATGATCACTGCAATTTTGTTCTGATTAACTGTGTGTTTAACCGTTAACTGACTGTTAAATTTTTACATGTGTTAGATCATTCAAGCGTCAGTTTATTTTATATTTTATAAAGTAATTTTGTATTTTTATCTCCATTTTATAAAAAAAATTTATATTGATATTTTTATTTTAAATGGTTTTGGAACTTCATCCTCAGGTAATCGTTTTATTTTGATCTTCGCTTTTTATGTTTTTTATATATGTTTTTTCTATGGGTGTTTCTACATGTATAGGTTATTCAAGTGTCAGTTTCTTTTATATTTTATAATGTAATTTGTATTTTTATTTTAATCTCCATTTTTTTTTTAAATTTTATATTTTTATTTTAAATGATTTTGGATCATCATTCTTAGGTAATCGTTTTATTTCGATCTTCGTTTTTTTGTTTTTCTATGGGTGTTTCGGGCCTGTGAACAAAGAAATACTTGGCTTTTGCTTTCTTTGTTACAGAAAAACATCCATTTTTTAGCATATTTGCATTCTACCAGGCCCTTGAAAACGTTAGAATGCAAAATATGCTTTATTCTTCTTTCAATTTCCAATATTCATTTAAAATTTTATTTAATTCTTTTGTGGTTTGATTTGGGTGGTCTTCGCTTATGATCCAAATAATTGGTTTAATGCTGAAGTGAATCGTCTTTAAATTTTATGCACTGATATTTTTGTATTACTATATATATATATATATATATATCGTAGTAAGAAATCCTGTTATAATTACAAATGCCTAAAATGTTTACAGAATAAAAATACATTTACTTGATATTTTGCTTTAAATATTTTCACTATTGCTAATAAACTAATACGATAAATACACGCTAATTTACAAATAATTTATAAATTACAACATAATTAAATTAAAGTCCACTTTAAATTTAAGCCCGATGTATTTTTCAAAAAAATATTTTATAAGAAAAAACGCCGGTCAAGGCTTCACTTTCATAAAATGATATTCAATGGCCCCAGAAAATAACTTAAAATTCTAGCTTTTTAGTACAAAAAAAAATTTAATATATTTTATACACATATAAAAGTTAAACCACAAAAGATGGCTTAAATATCTTAATTAAAAAAGAAAAAATCTTTGAGTTTTCAAACATCTCTTAAAATAAACCTTTGAACATTTTTTAAATTGAAAATTTATATGTCTGTTCCTTCGGAGTTTTCCATGACAAAAAAGAGGATAACGTGCATATTATTATTATTATTATTATTATTATTATTATTATTATTATTATAAATTATGTCTTTTTATAATAAAATAATCTTAGAAATAAGGTTTAGAATTGCATTAGTTTAATTAAAGTAAAACAGTATTGAGTAAAATTACTATAATGAAGAAAAAACTATTGTTTTATGAAATTCTGATGTTGATTTTAGAACAGTTAATTTAGATGATAGAAACCTTGTCATATTCAGAAACTTAATAAAATTTTTGCAATTCAATAATTTTAGAAATCCATCTAAGTTATAGGGTAAAAATCTGTCAATCAGTGTCAAAATTTGTAATTCACTTATAATACACTTATTCTGAACCGATTTCAATCAATTTTTTAGGTAAGAGTAGGTGGTATTAAAATATGCAAACATTTTCAGGATTGATCTCGCCAGGGACTGTTTCAAGAAGTAAAAAAAAAAAAAAAAAAAAAATTCTGTCAGCGTCAGATCTTTAGAGTAATTTTTAATGCATTTCCGCCGAACCGATTTTACTCAGTTTTTACACAATATTGAAGAATTTTCAAAATACCATCTCATGAGGGACAGGTTACAGGGGGAATATCCTGTCTGTTTGTGTTAAATCTTCTGATTACTTTTTAATCCACTTCCGCAGATACTGAGGTTTTAGCACATTTTGGCATATAAGAATAGCCTGTTTTAAATTTTCTTAATTTATGTGGTATTATATGTTTATTACTTCTTAGAATGTTCTACTTCTTTTTAATGTTCTACTTCTTAATTTGTTTATTACTTCTTAGATTGTTCATGCTTGTTGGCTTGAAATCTATCGATCCTGAATAATTTTTTTATAATATTTTTAATTATGTACTTATACATTCTATTTTTAATGAATGAAATAACGGCAAATTTGAAAGGCGGAAAACACAATTTATCTCTTAATGAACTGTTAAATAACTTTAGTAAAGAATGACAGAAATTTTTACTTGAATTCCATTTATTTCAATTTGTGTCGCCCCAATTTTTAGAGCTTAATTTTGCTTGAAATTTGAAAAATAACTTTTGAGAGGTTATTTAAGCATTAACAACCTAAATTTGGATTATATTAAAATTTCAAATCAGGCTTTTCAAATTTTATAGCTATATTAAAAAATTCATAAAACACTATCTATCAAAAGGCTTCAGATCATTTCTATATGTTTCGATGTTTTGAGGCCAAGATCATTTAATTTTTTCTGATTAGTTTGAAAAGAAAAAAAAAAATCCAAGAAATTCAACTACAAATATTAGAAAATAATAACTGAATGTTTCATACAGCTTTGCACTATTTTAATCAAAGCGATTTATTTCTTACAAATAGAAATAAATAAAAAAGATTGAAAAAGATTAAAAATGAAATTGCTTGAAATTGGGTTTATCATTCTAATTTATCTGTTTCTTCGTATTTGAGTTGATTTCTAGATAAATTATTTTTGAAATTTTATCGATTTAACTCTTTTTGTAGAACACTTATTTTAATATGTACTACGCCCTTCCCTCTAGAAGAGGCGAGTAAATTAAATATATTTAAAATTATTATTACATTTTCGAGTATATTCCACTTATTTTTTATTTATTTTTTTACTGGCATATAAATGCATATTTTTAAAGACGTAAAAATTAAATAATAATAATTAAAAAAACACTTCAGAAGTATAACATTAAAAAAAAAAAAAAAAAAAAAAAAAAAATGCAGATATTGATGGTGTTTTTAGAAAATGCAAGATAAAATAATTATATAGCTGAGTTAGAAATATATGGTTTAAAATCTCATTTTTCAAAACTCTAAATCCTTTAAGTATATTCACAACCTATACATGCATACATACACAGGCGCATATATATATATATATATATATATATATATATATATATATATCCGTATACGAGTTCAAAACAAAATACTTAGGAGGGATTTATCTCTGAAACCGTTAGTCGCAGATATATACTTCCGACTACAAAAACATTTAAAAAATATAATTGTAAGCATTTAAGCGATAGCAATTTTAAATCCAAGAATTCAAATTTGTACACATTACAAAAACTTTTTATACAGTCCCCCGGTCCCTGTTGTCATATTTAGTAAAATGAGACATTCATATTAATAAACATTAAACAAATCCCTTCTGTATAATAAAAGTTGACCGAGATACTTAATTTCAATGTCTGGGATTCTTCTACATTTTCTGAGGATTTATCAAAGGATCCCGCAATGAAGCCCGTAAAGATGCGTAATGCAATTTAAGCTTTGTTATTTCTTTTGAAATTACTCAGTCTGTATCTCAAGAAAAATAAAATTTTAAAATTCTCTCTGTCTTTGATTACCAATAAAGAAGTAATGTATAAAATATATTGCATTTCAAAAATGTGTGTAATTTTATAGTACAGTATAAAAGAGCTACATTTACAACTAATTTAATATATTCTTTTTGTCATTTATTGTGTAAGGTGTTTTGTGTGATATGCTTGGTTTTTAAATAAAAACCGAACAGCCAAATTAAAGGAATATATGGAAGAATTATGTTGAACTTAATATATAAAAAATAAATATCACACATTTTTTTTTTTTTACTATATTCAAGAGAAGAAAATATTGGTTTCATAAAAAATCTCGATACAGGGTTTTCGACGAATTTATACGTTCTGGGAGATCCGGGAAAAGATTCGACAAGTTTTAGAAAATATCTGTTCGTGTGTGTGTGTGACAAAATATTGTGGTAACCGTATCTCAGATATTGCAGCACAAGAATTTCATACAAGGTAGTATATAGTTGTGCTTTGGCAAAAAATAGCGCCTTTCAATTTTTGGTGAAAATATTTCAACAGGCGGCGTGCCATCCCGCTTTTGTAAATATTTAACTTGGTGGCATACTACAAAATTTCGTATAAATGTGTATAAAGAGAATTTTATTTTAAGAAGCATTATTAAATTAAAAATAATTATAGTAAACTGGCAAAAATTATTGTATGCCCCCCCGCCCTTCCCGCCCCATGGTGAGCACATTTTCAAAATGGGTATCTTTCAAAAGAGCATGTCAATATCTTCAAAATGAACGTTTGAAACACTGACCTGTGATAATTTAAAATAAATAAAGTTATATATATATATATATATATATATATATATATAATAGATAACGTAATAAAATTTAATCTTAAAATTTAGCAATTAATAGAACTAAAACAATAACAGCACACTAAAATATAGAACTGAATTTAACATAGAGGAAAGAATGACACAAAATGTTGCGATATAGATGAGGAACCAATGAGTTACCATATTAACTTAAAATACTTACGCCGACCTGAAGGATAATAAAAAAGGACCATTAAACTTGTGAAAGAGAAAAAAGATAATAAACCACATAATCAATTGGATATAAATGCTTAAAATTAGAAATATACTTATCAAGGGGCGCATACTTCATAAAGCAGAGAAAGCTGCAATGATTTCGTAAAACGATATTGCTAATCATAATACATACATATATATATATATATTGTTTTTTTTTCGTTAAAAGGAAAAAAAAAAAAGGAAAGGACAGAAACATATTTTTTTATATGTTATACAGAGAATAAAATTGACTTTATATGGTTCGTTGGGTTTAACGTCACATTAGTACTGCACTATGGGTAACTGGCGACGGACTGGGCTGCACCTCTAAGGATTGTCCGAAGACATCTCAAATTTGGTCCTCCACGGAGAGGATAGCTCCTCCGCTTCGGTGACCCACAGCGGTATAATTCGAATGGGAACATGGAGGACATTGCGGCCACGAGTGATTTTTCGAGTTCCAGCCACCATTAGTATACACGATGGTCTTGAGTCGGCTCGAGTAAAGAATCCGCAACCGTCCAATTACGAGCTCGACCTGCCGCGTCCCTGACTTTATTTCGGAATTTACTGTTATACTTCTCTAGAATAAAAACCGTCTGCATTCATTATATAAATAATTTTAATAAATAATTATTTTAATATAATGTTTACTAAGTGAATTTGTATAGGATAATATAGAACAAAATCATGTTGTAGCCACACCATACTAATTTTATATTTATCATAGATTTTTTTTTTCTTTTTAGGTAGTACAGTGATAGTAAACTGTGATATGAACGTTTTCATAGTACAGGGTGATTATAATTAAAGTTACGATTTTAAAACGCTGTAATTTTAAAACTAACCACCAGAGCAATCGTGAGGCAATGGAATTTTGTTTGAAAAAAAAAAAAAAAAAAAAGTTCCAAAATGTGCCGTTAATTATCCGTAAAGTATATTTCATGAAGCTCCTCTTTTTCTCTTTTCACTATGACTGTTTCCGCTGTAAATTCGTATTCTTGTCTTTTCGTTAAAATATATATATATATATATATATTAAACCCTGAAGTCTATTTTTTCCCGCTATTCCATTGTGTTGCTAACAACATTCCTGTGTTTAATGAGCCCATTTACGCGTTTTCCCTGAAATTACCTCGACAGCGCCGTCTACAGAAACATGTTGGAACTACTTTTTTCTTCACCCAAACAAAATTTCATTGCCTCACGATTGTTCTGGTAAAATATCAAATCTCTGTGCTGGGTAGTTTTAAAATTATAGCGTTTTTTTAGCGTATCGTAACTTTAATTATAATCACCCTGTAATTTGGTTTTAATTTTTAATTTAAGAATTTAATATTTTCCATTTACATAGCATTTACATAGCATCAATTGTAGAAAAAAAATGTGAATTATCACAATATTTTTTGGCAATTTTAAATAGAGAACTTTGTATACATATTTAAAAAAAAAAAAAAAAAAACCGCGAATTTATTCAAGTGCTCGCAAATAATTTATGTAGAATAAATACTTTTTGACTAAAAATTTGAGAAAATCTTTCAATATAATTCGTTTCTAACTACTAATGAAATTTTCATGAAATTTTTATTCAATCATTTTATTAATATTCAATATGAGTTACTTCTTTACGTATTAACTTCAATTTTAATTACTTAATATTAAAAATTAATCTGCCGTAAAAAGTAATATTAACAAAATATTGATAAACTATTCAGCAAAATATTAATAAAAATCTTTATTAAAATTTCATGCGATTCTTCATTAATATGGAATATGGTTAAGTACTTTATATATTAAACCCATTCTTAATTTTTTAATTTAAAAATAAACATGCCTGAAACAGTAATATTCATAAAACCTTAATAAAATCTTAATAATATTCATTAATGTTTAATATGAGTTACTTTTTTATGTATCAAGTACCTTTAAAAATATTTAATTTTAAAAATGAGGCCTTAAAAAATAACATTATGAAAATTCCAACAAAACTTTCATTTAAATATTTATAAGAAAAATAATAATAATAATAAAATTTCATGCAATTAATTCCTTATTAATTTTCAATACGAATTAATTCTTCACATGTCCGTATGATTCTGAATTATTTCATTTAAAAAATGAAAGTTCTTTTAAAATTAAAAGTAATAAATTATACAACAAACATTGACAAAATTGATGTTCAAAAATTTAATGTAATTCTTCTTTATTATTCAATATGCGTTAATTCTTTACTTAGCAGTTAAATTATTATTTATTTAATTTTTTAAAAGAATGTGCCTTAAAAGTAATATTAATGTATTTTTTTTTTTTTTTTTTTTTTTTTTTTTTTTTTAAACTATCGTACATTTCTTCATTAACAATAAATATGATTTACTTCTTTACATATCATTTTCATTCTCAATTATTCAATTTTAAAAGTCAATATGTATTAAAAAATATTGCTCCTTATTTTTGAAATTACGTAAAATAGTTACGTTAATTTTAAAATAAAGGTACTTGAATCATATTGATTTCTGATTAAAATGAATACATAAAAAAGTAATTCAAAATCTCTTTTTTGCAGAAAATGAATTCTAATAACCTTATGATGTCATTCAATACAAATTTCTTGCCATTACATTGACATACTCTATAAGAAATCTATTTGAAAAAAAAAAAAAATATATATATATATATATATAGAATAAGAATTATGTTGTTTCAAGGAAGATAATATATTTTATTTAAATAATGATATTAAAAAAAAGTCTAAAAATACTTGTAGTACATTATTATATTTATGCTAAAAATATTCAGCTTGAAATAAGTACGAATTCTAGAGAATGTACATATCCACTAGTAATAACACTATATAACAAAAAGTGATAGGTCTTGTTGGTGGAATTAAATAACACACATACATATAAAACATCTTTATAATAAGAACATAAAGAATCTTTTTTTTTTCTTTCTGATTTAAAATTCTTATAATCACTCCATATTTTTTAATCAAAAACATGTTTGTATTTACGACAGCTGAACTACTCAAAAAGCTGACAAGCATGAAAGAATGACAGAAATCTGCCGCGTGTTGTCCTAAAACGAACCATTTATGATACTTCCACTCTACTTACTTTTCATTTTCCTGAATAAAAAAATTAATTACTAACATTTGCTCTTATAAAGTATTTCTCCAGGCAAAATTTACATTTCATTCTTTGAATAGATTTTGAAAATGCATATTTAAGTTTTATTGTACGATTTTAAAAAGCAATTTAGTTAATAAATGGTACAGTTAGGAAGACAATATAAAAATTACATCTAATGATTTTTTTTTTTTTTTAAACTTTCTTCTGTGAAAAGAAAGTTTTTAACATGTCTAATTATGTACAATGTTATCTACATTTATATACACAATATTTCCATAAATGACAGAGACTTTAGATTTCAGACGTTTTGTGAAGTATTTCAAAAAGTGCTGGACAAATTATCTTGAAAATTCAAGAGTGTAAAGAACATATTATGCCTCGTATATTTCAACGAAATTCTCTACCCGAAAGCAATAAAAAATAAAAAAATAAAATAAATAACAATGTTTCGTATCATTTAGTAAAAAGCGATGTTTGAAATGCGTTCTGGCTATAGCATGTGATTATGAGACATCTCCTTATTCGTATAAATAAGTCTGCTACATATATTTATGGGGTTAAAAAATTGAAAAAAAAAAAAAAATGACACTTTTAAATTATGACATGTAGAGTATTAAACCCAGTGCAAAGCAATTTCCAAGAAACTTGAAATACTACATTAGACAAAGCATGCAGCAATGATAATGCAAAAATGTTAAATATCTAATGAAATATGAGAATTCTTACCAAATATTTTTTTAATTGCGCATGCGTAAGTTTTAACGAAATTTCATTTGCCGAAGGTGAGGTTGTTATACGAGGAAAAACATACAAAAACGATTAAGTTACAAAAGAAAGTTAAATGAATCATGATTACACTTAATATTCAAAACAGTGAGCGGAAGTGACTATTCACCCAGTGCAACGAAAGGTTTGGCGAAAATTCTAAAAAACATTAGACATATCCCGAAGATTCCTTTCAGCGGACAAAATTTTGACGATTCAATGGGGGTGTCATACATAAGAGTCTTCGGCTGCCCCAATAAAAAAAAAATGTGGCCTTTTCCCAATTAGAAAATGGCAATAATCTTCCGATTTTTTAACATTTTCGCCAACGCTGACATAGATTCATGTGATCTGAAAATCTGTAACCCCGCCAGTAGGCTTTTTTTTTTTTTTTTTTTTTTTTTTTTTTTTTTTTTTTATTTGTACGTCATTTATTTCTTAAAAATATACACAATATTCATATTTGTACAACGAAGATACTATGGATATAAAAACTTTGATTAGAAAGAATATAATTATAATGTATATCCATTTGTAATATCAATCTGGATATAGAAAATTTTGTTCTGAAATGTTGTAACTTGGGAGAATAACGCCCACATGCGGACCTTACTGTCAAAAAGACAAAAACATGCGGTCGGGAAAGTGTTAACACCACGATTGAAAGTTATACACTCGGATCAGCGGCTTTTACTTATTAATCATTGTGAAATTTTGCATAGAAGTTCTTCTTCCACATATTATTATTATTGTTGTTTTTGTTATTAGTGTGGTTCTACTCCCATTATCTCGAAGACAGGAATGGTGCTTTAACGTTTACATGGATCAAGTTTTCATATTGCCAGCGTCTATGCGTTTTGATTCCGACTATGCGTTTTTTGATGAAATATATTTATTTTGATGTGTACTATCTTAATGTTTTGCCCATCTTTTATGAAACACTTTGTTTAAAAATTGTATAAAACTAAATTTTAGAGAAACATACTAAAATTTAGATCTTAAATGATAAATAAATAAAGACCTTAAATTTCTTCCATAAGTTAAAGCTGCGAGTGATTTTTATTTATTTTATTTATTTTATTTTTATCTCAGAAAGTTCATTTATTGAAAATGCGTCATTACAATAATAATAATAATAATAATAAATTCCTTAAAATTTTGTAAGATTTTCTTTTTATATTCATTTATTTCTTATAATTTATAGATTTTTTCTCTCTCAGTGTTAATTAAAATATATTATTTGTACCAATGTTTTATTTTTATTTTATGTACGTATTTAATGATTAATGCCTAAGATTCTCTTGCCATACAAACTATGTGCCGTAGCATTACTGTTAAAAAATTCAGATCTATTGAATTCAGCATGTATATTCGAAATATATTTCTTGATAAAGTGCCCTGAATTAATTGTACTTACTAACTGTCAACATTATTTTTTGATCAGAAAATTTTTCAAAGAATATGCGTTTAAATGTGATATCAACAATATAACTTATTAAGTTAATGACCTTTAATTTAAATTAGTTTAATTTTGTTCAATTTTGACAGAAAGCTTAATTTCCTTTCTCCGAATACTAGTTTAAATGAAATTACTTCTTGTAACGTTAAATGGTACAATTGACATTATTTTCAGTTGTTAGAAAATTATTTTAAATGCAAAATTATTAATATATCGATAATAGAGTAACGAGTGTATTAAAATTTTCGATTTTATATGAAAATGCAACAAAACGTATTAAAAAACCGAATTTTAAGCAGTAATAATTGTGTCTTTAGGTTATTCTTAATTTCTCATTAATGTATTATAACACCGAAATAATATGAAAGAAGAAAAATATTTATATATAAAGAAGAGGGATACAAGAGGATTGATTTGATAAAACTATGTAAGAAAAACTAACAGAAAGTTTCATACTGTATCTCACGCTACAGATTATGAGAATAATTTATATGATTGTTTTTTGCAAAAGGAACTTTTTCAATGATATTTATAATCAAAATCAAATCAAAAGTTCTACATTAGTAGTCATTTCTTTTTTCTTAAAGATATTAAAAATAAAATGGCAATTTTATATTTATTAATAGTGTTAGAGTTAAACACTGGAATTACAAAACTAATGTTAAATAGTTAGAATTACTAAAGGATTACTAAATTAATGTCAAATAGTTACAATTTTAGTATTATTTGCTATTAGCTTTTATATTTGAACTAATATTAAATGTTTAAATACAATGGTTCATATATCAATTTAATTGTTTCCAAAAAAGATTTGTAATTAAATTATATAAAGTTAAGAAAAGTTATATTCAGGTGAGAATTTTAATGCATGTTCTTTCACAATGTTTTTTTATCCATTTTTTAAATAAATAACACCAGGTTTGTCAATCTGTTTATCTACATCTCTTTGTCTAGCTCTCTTTTGTTTACTCTTTTTTTTTTTTTTTTTTTTTTTTACAAATTTAATATTAATATTGCTACCATTTCTTAAATAATTATGAAATTACGTTTCCTATTCTTTGTAATGAAGATTTATCTTATTTAAAGTAATAAAGATCGCTAATAATGAACTAAATTGACAAAAAGTGAAATGAAAGCATGAAATAAAGAAAAAAGTATCTATCTTAAGCTTTCATTAAATTTTAATTACCTTTTTTGATTTCAGTAACAGTTGGAAAAAATTTGGTAAGCAAATAATCCACATTTAAAATATTTTACTAATAATCAACTACCATATTGGTGTTAAGTGAAAAGAACGAATAAAAAATTAGTTAGCAGGAAACATTCTAAAAATGTTTAAAAGATAAATTTGAGTTTTTTTTTTTTTTTTTTTTTTTTTTTAATTTAGAAAATTTTAAGATATTTTATTAAATTTAATAATATTATATTTCAATACACTTGTAGCGAAATTTTCAGAATTCTAAAGCAATAATTTACCAAAATTAATAAATAAATAAAAAGATTAATGACATCCACCATCCTTTAAAACGATATTTCAATGTCATTTAAGTTTAAAAGATTATTATTTCTTAATTCACATAATCCCTACCCTTAATAAAATAAAATAAATTTCTATACGAATAATGCATATATTTAGCTGTCAACTTTATTTTACTTGCCAGCCATAAATCAACTGACCTAAGAACAATCAATCCTCTAATCCCTTAACTAGATGCGGAAGTCGCATTTATCGATGAAGTGTCAATGCTGTTACCAACTTTTTTCCCTCATCACTTCAGATTTTCTGTTTCATCCCTTCTATTCAGATTTTGTTTTATTTAGTTCGCGAACTTTACTAAAGTAAAGCAACTATTATGCAACACAAAGGGCTTCCAACAACACATTTATGGATGTTGCGTTCTGCGGAAGCCATAAACCACGGTGAAGATAAAAGAAGATCATAATGGGTTATTTGAGAAGATAATTCTGGAATCTGGAGTATCTTGACATTGAAGATAAGAAAGTATGTGTGTGGGGCAATTTTTTAAGTATCAGTTTTTAATGTTTAGTTGAAATATAATTTTTGATGATTCATTCTAGAAAATACTTAAGTAATATCTCTAGTTTTACTTCAGTGAAAACGAAAATAATAATTTCTTATCTTCATTTTTCTTTTCTCTTGATTCAAAGTCGTGTTACAAACTTATTCTAACATTAATGCTATTGGAAAATTTTATTGTGAATATTCTACATGTATTATTAAAGTGTAGGCATACTAATTAACTTTTCCTTTTTTTTAATTTTTATTATTTTATTCCCTTTTAATGTTTTAGTTATTTTGCAGGAAAAAATCCTATTATAGCGTAATGTTAATACTGGGAATTTTTTCTATTACAATACTGATTAAAATCATTAATGTAAACATTCTAATTCTTATGGAATATTCTACAAATATTTTCAAAATTTTCACATATTTATCCAATATTGCGGCAGAAATATTTTGATATTGAAGAAAAATATCTATCAAATTATATTTTGTTCATATATTACATTTATTCTGTATCAACTTCTAAAGTTAACAAAAGAATTTGCTAGTTGTTAGCACTTTAGCGTTTTGTTGAATTAAGTTTTCTTTTACCAAAAACATTCTTATGAAAAGTGTACAGAAACTGATAAAAATGATCACATACTTATAAAATAGAGCAATTAAATATGTAAATAAACATAACTACTACTTTAAAAATGCATTAGTCATCATCATCTTCAGGGATTAGGCTGGGAGCCTGTTCCGGCTTCTTGGTCTAACCACCGTTTTCTAGGTCTTCCGCGGTCTCGCTTGCCCTTCGGAATGTAGTAGAAGGCAGCTCTCGGTAGTCTTCTGCGTGTCATATGTTGGACATAATTTTTCCAGTTGGTGCGGTATACATTGGTCTTGTCCATGATGCTAAAAACTTTTAATTCTCTTCTAATATCTCCATTCCTGATTTTGTCCATAATTGCGCAGCCCTTTAGAGATCGTAGATACCTCATCTCTACTGCCTGGATCCTGCTTCTTTCTTGGGCACTCAGGGTCCATGTCTCGGAGCCATACAGGAAAGTGGGCACTGCCATAACCTTACAAAACTTCACCTGTGTTTCTTTTCTCGCTTTTCTTTTTAGTCTTCTTATGAGAGTGCCACAAATGTGTTGGAATTTGTATAGCTTTCTTTGGGAATCGTTATCATAGTCAAAGATGATTTCACATCCCAGATAGATGAAGTGTTGTATCTGTTCGATAATTTTATTATCAATAACGATTTTCGTTCTTACTGTTTCTTTGCCCTTAAATGTCATTGTTTTTGTTTTTGAAATGGACATTTTCATATTATAAGTCTTGGCATATTCTATGAAGTACATAGACGGATCTTTGAAGGTCATCTTCATTTGATTGAATTATGATCTGGTCATCTGCAAACAATAGTGTATTTATACAAGTTGACATATTCAGATAGATACCAGTATTTATTGACAATTTCCATGTTCGTATAATTGTCACCAATGTGAATATTGAAGAAAGTTGGTGATAGACCACAGCCTTGTCTAACGCCTTGGTTGGTGTCTACTTCTTCTACTTCTGCATTAATATTAATATTATCATTATTATTACTACTATTATTATTATTACTATTATTATTAATAATTATTTTATTTTATTTCTAGATAAAATGCCAGTTAATTCTGTAGTTGATAATTTGTAAAAGAAAAGTTGAGAAAAATAATATAAAAGTAATCAAACGTTACTAAAATCAGTTGGTGTTGATTTAAAAGAAAAAAAAAAAAAAGAAAGAAAGAAAACAAAAGAAATGAAAAAAAGAAAACAAATGTATACATTATTTAGAATGTTTAACGTGTCTAACTGTACTAAAAATCCTTATTTTACATAATGTTAAAGTAATATTTGTTAAAATTGAAATACTCATACTTTACGAGTTGTCTAAATTAAAATATACAGACAAATATAGGACAGAAAGGTCATGAATTGCTTAGTGTAAAGCGTTAGCGTATGGTTATCTTTGATTAAGGTTAAAAACTGTTCAATGGAAATGCAGTCAAAGATCTTTGATGATTAATGACTATAGATATTGACAATTGATTTAAAGTACATTAAGGGGTTACACTGATTTCGAAGGAAAAAAAAAGATTAAAAAATTTGAGCCTATAAAAAGACAACGTATATTTTATATAATGTTCCTTAACAAATTCAGAAAATTCAGCCGGCGGGGCGTGGTTTCCGGAAATCCTAGCGAAAAACACTGGACACAATTTCAGGAATTTTATTGAAACTTTGCACACTTTTACAAAATAGAATTGATTGTTGCTTGAACGAAGGAGTTTTTGATAAATAGAACTTCGAATTTTTGGCAGAATTGTATGGAAAAACAGTACAAATTACAATACATCTTACCCCACTTATAATCTTGTAAAATTAGTAGTAATAAAATAAAATAATAATAATAATAATAATAAAACATTATTTCAAGCACTAGTCAATTCTATTTTGAAGACGTGTACAAAATTTCAATAAGATCGGTTCATTGATTTTTGAGAAATTGTGTCCACCGCTATTGGAAGCCAGGACCCACAGGTTGAATTTTCCACAATTTTTTACAAAATATTGTTTAAATTTTGCTCTTTTATCTGCTCAAATTTTTTAATAAAATATTTTATTTATTTTATTTAAAAATATAGAGAAAATATGCTTTTTTAGCCTACCAAATCCTCCTTAAATCATACAATATTTATATATATGTCCGTACGTTTCGATTAGATCCTTATTATCTGCATAAAATAACTATTTGTAAAATTTATATATTGAATTAACTGTTATATGCATAATATAATGTACAATTTAACTATTTGTAAAATAAGACACATTTTTTAACCCGATCAGGTTATCACTTTTTTCGGCACCTTGTCAAGTTATCTTTGGGTCGCTGAAGATCCGAAGCATGTTAGAACATGTAATTTGTCATGAAAAAAAAAAAAAAAAACTAATAAAATTAATGAACAACCTTGTATACTACTGCTTTAAGAGCAGATCATGAATAATACAAAATAAATAAATAAATAAATTAATTAATTAAAAAAAAAAGAAGAAGAAATTTAAACAAATATTTTATTTTTCGTCATAAACACACCAACCTCCCCAAAAATGCAGGCATTTACTAAAAAAATCATAACTTTTGAACAAATTGAGATATTTGAAAAATTCAGATTACATAATAAAGTTTAAGAAAAGTATTTTTACAGCCAAAATCATGGACTCAATGGAAGGAAAAGAAATGCCTAAATTTGTAACATTTCTTCTACACGTGGATTCTGAGAAATGAGACAAAAGAAAAATGGCTCGGGCCTCCAATGACCTACAATAACCTAATCAGGTTAATGTCCCCCCCCCCTTTTTTTATATAAGAAGCAAATTTAATTTGAGTATTTCAGAGTGAAGACATAAAGATAAAAATAGTAGTAATAATAATAATAATAAATTAACAAAAATTAAAAACAGCAAAACTGTTTACTTTAACTTTTGAAAAGCAAAAGCGATTATGTTACCAGTATAAGGTAACGAATACATTGAATTTGCAGATGAGTCAATCCTACGGTAATTATTTTCTAGATAAATTTTTCTTTGCACAGTTGAATAAATCTCTATTTATCTTATATTTTTTTCTCTTGCTTTTATAGTAAAATCTTTTGTTCTAGTTGTCAAATTTAGGATCCATCTCAGATCTCTAGGATTTAAAAATTATGGCACACTGAGTGATGTATTGTTAAGTCTAGTTTATAAATTCATTTACAAGAACATTTTTAATGATCTATTATTATTATTATCATTATAAAGAATTATTTTTCTCAAAAATTTTACGAAATATTTCTTCCCTAGCTTAACGCCATGATAAAATTATAAAATATCCTCAATTTTTACAAAAAAATAATTCGAATAACATAAATTATTGTTTTTCAAATATGTCTCATTATCCTTTGATTTTAAAATAGATAATTAGTTTACAATCAAATATAACTTTTTCCCTCAGTAATGCTTCCATATTTAATGTATTGCATTTGAATTTATAAATTATACATATAATTAAAAAATAATGGAAAGCAGTTTAATTCCTTACCTACCGAAGAAAAGTCGGCAGTATACTTTGCAAAATTATTCAAAATAAAGTGCAAAATAAAACCCCGATATGCAAAATTTCTTCCTATTAAATTTAAAAAAGTTACAAATTTAAAACTTTTATTCGGTCTCTCTAGACAAATTTAGTCAATTAAATGATTTTACTTTCAGTATAACAAAACTTAATATTTGTACGTCATTACAAAAAACCGCATGCTAGTATCTTTAAAACTGAGAGAATTACACTTAATTGTAAATTGATTACTCTACATAGGGGACATATACCGAAATAACAATTCAAACTTGACATATTATAAAATGATAAAATGTATGATATTATTTAATACAATAGTATTTTTGTGTATTTAGGGTGAATTCCTGATCTAATCGCTTTTGTTATTATAATTATTATTACTGATCGTAGGTAACGGAAATATTGCATTTGATCAAAAATTTCGATATCGAGTTTTTTCCTGATTTACATATTTTAAGATATTCTGTGTCCAAAAATATGTTTGTTGGAAACTGGTCTGTGTGTATGTATGTGGGAGAATCTTCCGATTGTTAACTAATAAAAATAAAACAACGAAATTTCAAAAATAAGATTGATCTTGTGTATACTCTGGATGGTTTTGTTGATACTTAGATTCTGCTGCTTTATGAATTTTTTTTTTATCTTTTACTTGTTATTTTGTAGCAGATTTTATGAGCTGTTTTCTTCTAATTATATTTGTAAATATGGCACGACGTTTTTTATTATGGTTATGAGATCTAGGTATTACCATAGTTGGCAGTTTGAGAAATGTTTGTAATGAGCCTATCTTCATGAGGCAAATAAACATCAAAATTTCCATATGATAGATCTCCCATCGAATTAAAACGCAGTCTCTTTACGGGATTCCCTTCTACACCAAATTTCTCGTACAGCTGTCCATTGAGATATATCTCGAATACCGTAAAGAACATCTGCCCTAAGAATAATTTTTTCAACTTTTAGTGAGAACTGGAAAACCGAAAGAGGGACTGTAAGTCCGTATCACAGTAACGGCTCTAACAATTTTCTTCAAAATTCTATATAAACACCCTTTTATATGTCCATGTTCTGCATTATTTATCTGTTTAAATTTGTATTATATCATTTTAAATTTTTATAATAAACTGAGAAAAAATTCTGTAACTGACATCTAGAATCTAAATTGTGGCCCTAGAAAAAATAGTTCCATGTCATCCTTAAAAATTCTAGTCCTCTTTGAAAGCGAGTTCTAGAAACCCCTATTAGAATTCTAGAGCATTGCCTATATTCTCGAGGGCAAAGTTATTTAAACATCTCTGCAAATAAATGCGAATACAAGAGGCTAGTTTCAGCAACTATAATCTTGGTTTATTACCCAATTCTAGAAAACCAAGCGAGAATTTCTCGCAATACAAAAGATTCGGAATATTCAGAATATTGTTTTACCATCTAGAAATGTGTAGACTAGAAATTATCGATCTTTTTGTCTATTCAGTTTATTGGCGTGCCTTATGTGCATAGTTCGGAAATCTAGTATATTTCTAGTTTAGGGATTTAGAAAATGACCAATTATTTATTCTAGATAAAGGCGGTATAATTTTTTTTCTCAGTGTAATTTTTATTTTATTTTAAAAATAATAATCTTCAGATTTTTTTTTTTTTTAAACAAAATACAGGGTGTTTTAAAACTCATGGGCAAAAATTTAAAGGGTGCTAGAAAACATCTAAACAAGCCATTTTCACCGTAAAATGCGTGGGTGGAGAGCAAGCGGTGACCACTAGAGGGCGCGCGTTTTTTCTTACACATTGTCATTTCTACCGTGGATTTCAGCAGGTATGGCGACATACAGTAATCAGGAAAAAGCGGACATGCATTTTATGAAGCATGGAAGAATGGGAATGCTCTGGAAGACTGTACAGGTAGCGTTTCCCGAAAAGACACGTGTCAGACCGAAAAATACTACAACAGTGTTGAGGCTTCCAGAGCATTCCCTTTCGCCAGACTATATATAAAATGCATCTCTGCCTTTTCCTGATTACTGTATGTCGCCATGCCTGCTGAAATCCACGGTAGAAATGACGATGTGTAAGAAAACGCGCGCTTTATACTTTCCATTACAGCGCCCTCTAACGGTCACCGCTTGCTCTCTGCCCATGCATTGTAAGGTGAAAATGGCTTGTTTAGATGTTTTTTTTACCACCCCTTAAATTTTTGCCCATGAGTTTTGAAACACCCTATACATTTTACAAACTATCTATCTATCTACATGCATAATGTTTACGTGTCTCAGCAGCAAGATCGCATAAAATTTCATCAATGGCCAAAAGTGCCCCGAGGCCCGTATAGGCTGACCATTTAATATCTCTATCTATTAAGACTCTTTTTTTAAATAAAAAAATGGGATTTTTTGACACATACTATCGTACTTTTTATCGAAAAATTTTCATCACCAATTTTTTTATGATCCATATACTCTTCACAGAAACAGCTTTTTAAATGATACAGAAAATGGTTTTAGTCATTTGTATTTTCTATATTATAGTTTAATTGATTTTAAAAGTACAGATATGCGGTTTTTTCTAATGTTTTGTTGGATGGAAAATGAAAATTTTCTGATTGACCAAATTTTCACATAGGGACTGTATAAAAAGTTAACAGATATAATTTTTTTTTCTTTGAAAATTAATGAGAGAAATATTTAGCTTTTACTCCTACTTTATTTTGAATATATATATTTTTTTCAATTTGTACTTTTCAAATATCTCTAACAGGTAAAGAATTAAACGGCTATTAAATCAGTTTGGGATACTTAAAAACGATAGGATTAAAAAACAAAGAAAACAATCATTTATAAGTGAAAAATTTAATTTTACATAAATAATTATATTGTTTTTGAAAATGTAAGCAAATTAATTATTTCCCCCCCCCCCCAAAAAAAAAAAAAAAAAAACTCCAATTAATATTTCTATGAAATCCTTTAATAAAATCCACTCCAATAAGGATTTTTATAAGGACTTCTTAGAATCAATGAATAGAATTTAAAGAAACAGAAAGCTAGCGTTAAACAAAAAGATAAATGAACTAAATCGCCAGTGTTTTTAGATAATCCTTTTAACTTTGCTATGAATCAGCTCAAAAAGTGGCTCACTGGAGGATAATTTCAGTAAGAAAATGCTAATGAATCATCAGATCAATAAGTTAAAAGTTAATTTTGTTCATTGTCCTTCTTTAATGCGTTTCAAATGAAAGCAGAAAAAAATATTTGGCAGACCAATTTGCATTAAATATGCATTTAGACAAAAAATAACTAACTAACTAAGTAACTAAATTTTTTTATGATTTAAAAAATAAAAGTGTAGCTTCTGGTCTCTTAGTATTTGCACATGTGCACATATTGTAGATACAAATTTGTAAAATCTATGGTTTAAATATCTGAGTAATACATACATTGCAAAACCTTTAAAAATTATACTTTTTAACATGTGATCTTTATTTATTATTATTATTTTTTTAATCTTATTGATTAAGCAAAGAAAATTAAAAGAGAGCATGTAAGATTACAGAAAAAATTATGAAAATATATTTAATAAAAATGTGAATGGACAATTAAATAAGAATTTATCCCAATAGGCAGCGTTATATTAGTATACAACGCAACAAAAAATGTTTAAATTTGTGCAAATAGAAAAAAAAGTTGAAAGTTCTAAAATTTGCTAGAAAATTATCAGAAAATATTATATTTTTAATAATAATAATAATAACAACTAGGGGGCTCTGCCCCCTTCTCGTCCCGCTCTATGGTCCCGCTCACCAACTCCCGAGGTAAGCTTCGCCTCCCCCCGACTCGCTTCACTTATTAACCCCTGTGGCGCTATGCCTTTCGCTGAATAGGAATTGCTGATATACACTCCTTTACCTTTCTCTGAATAGGAAAATTAATATTGCATTAAACAAGAAAAAAAAAAAAAAAATGGAAATACCCATATTCAATGTCAAATTGAAATACATAATAATTAATACCATTTTTTTTTTTTTTTTTTAATGAAATAATGTGCTAAAAATCAGCAACTTTTGCACTCTTCCCACCTGACGTCAGAAATCACACGATAGGTGAAAAACAGACAGCAGACGAAGTCTTCTATATCTATAGCGATTTCTGAAATAACATATTTTCTATTCTTATTTTTGATCAATCGTATTTAATCTGTGTTATTTTTTTTATTTTATTTTTTTTTTTTTTAATAAATCATCGTTTTTAATCCATTTTATATCATTATTCATCACCTTTTGTTTGCTGTATACATTTGCAATCATCATTTAGTTTATATTTCTTATTGATGTTCATAGAGAACATTTTAAATGCTCTGATTTTTGGTACTTAAATCATTGACAATGCAACATCGTACAGTGTAAAGCCATTTAAACCAGTAACTAAGTTAATTAATTTGTTTTAACACATTTATGGAATTAAATTTAATTGAAAACCTTTTAAATTTTCAAATTATAATCCATAAACATTCCACAAGAACAAGCTATTATTTATTGCTAGATCAGTTAATGTAACAGTTACAATACAACATACAAAAATCGATTCTTACAGGTGAAAATTAATAAACATATAAAGTGTTTTTTTTTTAAATTATTAAATTTACAAATACAATTATTCTACTGTTTACAAATGCACACTATTACTTTCATTTTATTTTATAGTAAATATTGACACATTTGTTCTTAAGAACAATATTTAATTGAATTCGATTCTCAGAATTCGATTATTTTTTTCCCCTTATCACATGACTGAGCAGACGACGCTGGGAAGAATCCATTCGTAACATCTAGATCATTTCATGTTACAGATACAGTATATGAATTTCTTGGGGACATTTAAGTTTTTGTCACTATTTGGCGATGGATTTTTTGGTAGAATTGCTTGTTAAAAAAAAAAAAAAAAAAAAAAAAAAACAGAACCTTTAAATTAAATTAGAACAACCTTTTTAAAAAAATTAGAACCTATTTTTTTTCTAATGCCCGTAATTTTTATTATTGAATTTCTTTAGTTAATTTATGGCAGTATATACTCCCTGTATGTTTTTATTGAACTGCTAGACAATAATTTTAGACATTCGAAAATATCGAAACGAGAAAAAGTTTATTATTATTATTATCATTTTAATTTGGAAAAACCTCCTGCAGCTTCAATTATTAATTCTCTTCGGTACTTTTCCATTTTGCCGGTGAAGCGATAAAGTTGCCAAGAATGATATAACCGACGCCAAACATTAGGCACCTAAGACAGAGTAATTGTTTCAAAACACTTCAAATAATAATAAGAAAAAAATTAAAGAAACTTATTTTACATTTACTTTTTTTATTTATTTTATATTTTTAAGAATTAAATTTTCTGAAGCTAGCTTTAAAAACTGTTGTCCCATAAAAAAGATAATATTTATTTTGTCAAATCCTTAATAACGTATATAAATAAACTTTAAATTTGAAAAAGCAAAAAAAAAAAAAAAAAAAAAAAAAATCTAAGTTACAAATTTGCTTTTAATCCATAAATGTATTGTTGTCGCCAATAAAGTTTGCATGGTGAGAATTTCACCGGCGAAAGGAAAAGTACCTTCTCTCCTATCTACTTCTTAGATTAACGAAGAATAAAATCTATGAAAATTTTAGGTGAATTTCTTCTTGCCATAATTAGAAGTATGAAATGTATCATGGAAATGTCTAATTCTGTAATGTTAAAAAATTATCAATGCTAAATAAGAAGATTTTTCGTTTATAATTGAGTTTGAATTTAAATCTAAATATTTTTGTATTCCAAAATCTATCCAACGTACAGTCGGTAACAAAAGTGTCCGAACACTAGCAAAAATTCCTATGTAAAAAAAGTACACTTCATACGGTTTTGTTAAATAAATCTTTGTCGAATCCTGTTCTTAGTCAGTGTAAGAACATGATTCGATAAGGATTTATTTAACAAAACCGTATGAAGTGTACTTTTCTTACATAGGAATTTTTGCTAGTGTTCGGACACTTTTGTTACCGACTGTATTTTAAAAAACGTTTTGAAATAAAAATAATAAATCCACTTTAATGGTAAAGAGAAACGCGGTCAGTTATACAGACACGACATTATTTCGTTATTCCCCCCCCCCCCCTCAAAAAAAAAAATAAATAAAATAAATAAAAAAATAAAATAAATAAATAAAATAAAAATAAATAAATAAAATAAAAATAAATAAATAAAATAAAGATAAATATTGCCAGTAATAAAACTAATTTTCTAAAAGCAGAAAAAAAAAAAAAGATGTTTGCGGGATTTATTTTATTTTTTTACACCACTGATAACATTTTTATTTCCCTGTGAAGAATGACGTCATTGTGGAAAATGATGTAATAAGAGAAATTATTTCTTTAATGGCAAATAGAGTACCTTTATAAATCCGAGGTTTTCTATTAATAACTTCGTTTATTAAAATGATACAGATTTCTGACAACCTGAAATGCCTTCCTTGAAGTATTTGGAACTCATTGATACCTCCCATGATGCAGAGCATTTTGCCCTTCGCGAGAAGATGCTGTCGCAGACAAAAAAATTTGACGCCAGCTACAGAAACTTATTTTAATGTATAGAGATAACAGTAGTAATATTAATTTTGCCCTTAGTATTTGTCTGTTTTTGTTGCATAAATTCTAAATAATATATAAACTTAATTTTTTCATAAGAAGGTCTATAAATTTATATATTTTTTTTTTTTCAGTGAGAACTATATTATAACTTTTTAACTGCATGCATGCATGCATGCATTTTTTTTTTTTTTTTTTTTTAACTATCTGCTATTTTACGTGAAAAGAAATGATAAAGTGAAACTTTGTTAAGTTTTCTCCAAATTATTTTTTAAACTCCCCGCTATTTTATGTGAAAAGAATTACTAAAATCAAAATTTGTTAAGTTTACTTTATGCCATTTTTTAAACTCCCCACTATTTTATGTGAAAAGAATTAATAAAATCAAACTTTGTTAAGTTTTCTTTATGCCATTTTTTAAACTCCCCGCTATTTTATATGAAAAGCTAAGATAAAATGAAACTTCGTTAAGTTTTCTGTCCGGCATATTCATAAATGTCAAAAGAGTAACGTGGAATGTAACAATAAAAGTATTGATTCATTATCTAAAAGTGAATGTAAAACCAATACTATACAATTAATAAACACTGAATAAATGAAAACAAACAAATAAAATTTAAAGTCTGTTATTCATATTGCAAAAAATTAATGTCCCTGATTTACTAAAATATCAGATTTTAAAACTGGTTACTTAATTTTAGCATTTTAAAAATGAAATAAAAATAACATTATAATAATAAAAAAAAAAATCTAGTGTTTAAGTTGTTGTTTCTACAAAATGGACATCTGAAATATAATGCTTAATTGATATCAGATAGGGGTGTTACAGTTACAAATACGGATAACAAGTATTTATTTCGTTCATGTATGTTTTTATATCTATACTCCAGCCACATGAGCTGTAAAAAAGTACTTACAGCTTACTGAAACGCAAACGATAAAGAATTAAAAGAAAAATATCAGACAGTAAAATCGTTAACTGCGTCTTTCTGCTGATCATTATATCTAAAGGTACGATGGCAACAACATCCGCCTAGAAACTCAAGAATCATTTTTTGAATTACGGCATCTTACTTATGGAAGATTAAAAATTATGACAGATGTTTCAAGGTGAAACATGCCTCGCAATAAAACAAAAGATTACCATTTTTTTGTAGTTGTTTAAGAAACGTGAGAATTGAAAGATTATCACTTATAAGGAAAGGTGGCAAAATACAAAGTGATATAGATTAGCAATATAGCTAGCGGAAAAATTTAATGAATCCAAGGATGCATTGTGAGATTTACTCACTCAATATGAAAACAAAATTTGTCGTGTAATGCAACTTTTTTTTTTTCCTTTTTATGAATTTTATGCAATAAAAAAGGTTAATGGCAAATTTAATTTTTGAACGTATTTTAGTTATTTTAACAAACATGAAAGTACTGTTACAAAAAAAAAAAAAAAAAAAAAAAAAAAAAAAAGATTATAAATAAATAAATAAGGAATTTCTGGGAATTTCTCATGAAGAGTCTTTCAAAGCAGATAGTAAATTATAGAAATTATATAAGCAAATTGACTGCAATATTTTATTACATTAACCTACAGGTATCATATGTACCATTATTTGAAAAGATGTAACAGTTGTATGCATAGTCCTTGTTTATATAATTCGTTAAAATTGATGAAGATCCAACAATTTTGAATATATTAGTTATAGACCAATTTTATTCCTCTTAAAAAAGCAATTTCTGTTTCTTTTAGAAAATTAAGTTCAAATGTCAAGTTTTATTATAACCTATATTTTTTGAAGCATACAATAGATAAACTGTAACTGAATGCTTTATAATTCTCGGTATGTGATCTATACACGTAAAGTTGTCGTTTAAAGGTTTTAGATAATTGGATTTACGCAGTCACTGAAGTCAATTTTGTCCAGATTCAACAAAAATGTGTAAAAATTGTAAATATAATTTTAGTAAACGCAGACAATTCTTATTATATATATATCTTTATATATATATTTCTTTTGTGCGTGTGTATGTCACTGAACTCCTCCTAAACGGCTGGACCGAGTTTAATGAAATTTTTTGTGTGTCTTCAGATGGATTCGAGAATGGTTTAGATTTACAAATGAAAGTTGTAACTTAATTAGTTCTTTCTTAATTAATTTTTAACCAACAGTTTCAACAACTTTTCCATCTAGATGGCGTGAGTTGTCCATAAACACGATGTCAGAATTTATTTAATGTTGAAATGAAAACTGAATTTTTAACCGCATCTTACGAAGTGTTTAAAATATATTTTCAAAGTTAATATTTTTAGAATCGTAACCGTATCTTACGAAGTGTTTCAAATATTTTTTCAAAGTTAAAATTTTTAGAATCGTAAACACGATGTCAGAATTTATTTAATGTTGAAATGAAAAATGAATTTTTAACTGTAAGTGTTTAAAATATTTTTTCAAAGTTAATATTTTTAGCCTGAGGATTAAAATGGTATATTCTTTTAAAAAATTCGTCAATATCCGACGGAGTTATTTTATGTTAAAATGAAAAATGAATTTTTAGGCCATTATTATTTGTGCAGATGGAAAATGTACTAAAAGTTTTCCGAAAAATTTCACTAACGATACGATCACAAATGTTGACGGATATCCAATATGTCGTCGAAGAAATCCCGATAATGGCGGACAATCTTATCATCTATGGCGGTCATCTATGTCAACAACATAGACATTGACATTGATAACCGTTGGGTGGTCCCATATTCGCTCTGCTGAGCAAAACATTCAATGCTCATATTAATGTTGAGTTCTGCAGTTCAGTGAAGAGTATCAAATACATTTGCAAGTATGTGAATAAAGGCAGTGATATGGCTGTATTTCGAGTTGAAAATACCAATGTGAATGCTCCTCCGGTGAATAACAACGATGAAATAACACTTTACCAAATTGGCCGGTACGTCAGCTCCAATGAAGCTGTTTAGCGTATCTTTGGTTTCCCAATTCATGAACGGGATCCAGCAGTTCTTCATTTAGCCGTCCATCTTGAAAATGGCCAGCGCGTATATTTCACGAGCGAGTCTTAATTGAAATATTACATCAAGATGTAATTAGTGTTTGAAGAGTTTTGAAGTGTGCATAAAAAACTATACATTTTGCAAATTTAGTGCGGAATTGGACTATTATTTTATATAATTTTCTATCAAATTTACACGCGCGTTGATTAACAACCACCCTAACCTACAAATTTATTTGTGTAGCTAATTTATTATATTTTATTTTTTTATTTTTTGAATGGAACACCTTTAATATCGGAACCCTTTGGCAAAATTTGAAATTTGGCACCGAAGTAGCTCGGACGCTTCTCGCCAAGATCTTTATTTCGACGATTGAGATAGCCATTTCAATTCATCGCAAAAATGGTATAAAATATTTAAAGTCACCAAAGGGGTTCCATACTTTTGTGCGTGTGCATGTCACTGATATTTTATTTTATTTTATTTTTTTTTTGTATGGAAAATTTGGCACCGAGGTAGCTCGGATGCTTCTCGCCAAGATCTTTAGTTCCACAATTGAGATAACCATTTCAATTCATCGCAAAAATGGCTTAAAATATTTAAAGTCACCAATGGGCTCCCATACTTTTGTGCGTGTGTATGTCACTGATATTTTATTTATTTATTTTTTGTATGGAACACCTTTAGTATCGGATCCCTTTGGCAAAATTTGAAATTTGGCACCGAAGTAGCTCGGACGCTTCTCGCCAAGAACTTTAGTACCACAATTGAGATAGCCATTTCAATTCATCGCAAAAATGGCTTAAAATATTTGAAGTCACCAAAGGGGTCCCAATTTGTGGCTTAGATTTAGAAAATCCGTGCTTTTCTCACGGCCAATTATATGTTGCGTGTTCCATTGTTGGAAAATCTTCGAATTTGTTTGTGTATATTCCTCAAGAATTAACCAAAAATATTGTACATCCAATGGCATTACGATAAATTAAGTTTTTGTAGATTAAAAAAATATACCTGTTATAAAATAAATTGAGTTTCAACTTTTTCACCTTTAATTAAAACGAATTTAAGTTTTTATTTAATGCGAACTCTACTTTTCACTTC
The DNA here is from genome assembly GCA_963930645.1 of Salticus scenicus. NCBI lineage: Eukaryota > Metazoa > Arthropoda > Arachnida > Araneae > Salticidae > Salticus > Salticus scenicus. The sequence goes on along the minus strand of OZ005650.1, from coordinate 274,798,828 downwards.
GCTCATACTATACACATACTCACATGCATCGATTGATTGAATTGTGATAAATGTACATGTAATGATGTTAGATATTGTAATAACTTTTTGATAAAAATTTTCATCAAATCGGTCCAGATTGTTACAGCTTATTCAAAAGAGACGGAATTTTCATGTGAAATTCGTTGCTATCAGAGATTCTCTCTTAAATTGAAATATTTGCCGTATGAAATAAAATTTTGTGCTGTTCGACATTCAACGGAGGTTTTAAATAACAAGTAGCAAGTAGAAAGTACCAAGTAGCAAGAAGCAAGTAGCGAAAGTTTCGGTAATTATGTCTTTTACGTTATAATAGGAATTCACAGTCACCGTTCACAGCGCTTCATACCTGTTTCACTTATATACCACATCTTTACACACGTACAATAAGTTAGTTATTTTTTTCTAGCAAAATATTCTCTAGAAATAATTTATATGACAAAACAACGTTTGTCGGGTCAGCTAGTATATATATATATATATATATTAATTTTGGTCCTTGCTTCCTTATACTATAATCACAAAAAATGGAAAATCTGTTAGCTAATTTAACAAGAAGACTAAGTAAATAAATAAATAAATAAATAAAAAAAATCATTATCTATGGCTTTTTGGCGATCTCATTATTTATATGAGGAATTTTATAAATACGATTTTAATACTGTGGAAAATTTAACTGACTTTAAAGAATTCCACCTTTCAATATTTATCTGAAGAAAACTAATGAATTCCTTAGGAATATTTTCATTAAATATTAATGATGAAGTATGCACTATCCTTAAGAAGCGTATTAAAAAACTATGCAAGCTAACGTGTCGCAAAATGTATTAAGGATGCATAGTTTATATTTTAAGATCATGTATTCAATCTTATTAAAAAGAATTTAAGTTTATAGGCTATTACGAAAATTGATACTCGAAAACATAATGTAGTCACTTTTTGTCAAAGCACAGAAAACAAATACTGTTTAGACAGTTATTACATTTTCTGATTTTCCGAAACGCTATAAAATAGCATTAATGCTTTGAGTAAATAGATTTTAGATAATTAATCAATAAAACCTTATAAATTCATAAATTATTATTATTATTATTGAATAATTTTAAGTGAATAAGAAATTTTTGCATAAGGAATAATACATATTCCTTATGCAAAAAAAAAAAAAATAAATAAATAAATAAATAAAATAAAATAAAATAAAATAAAATAAATAAATAAATATTTTTTAAAGCTTTAAATTTAAAGACATTTTGAATAACCTTTTTTTTTTTAGATAATTCTGACCTATTTTATCTTGATAAATTTTTATTAAAATAAACTAAAAAATGTTAAATAAATATAAGAATATAAATGTCAGAGACTGTATCTTTTACTGGCATTATAAGTAAAAATTCTTTAAAAGATTTTTTTTTTTTTACTTATGTAAAAAACTAAACAGACTAACGAAAAATTACATTTTATTTCTAAATAAAGATTCCTTTTAAAAGATTATCGAATGTTTTAGTCTTTAAATATGTTGAAAATGGAAAAATCTTTTAAAATCTCTGTGAAAGTTTTTAAAAGTACGATTAAATATTTCTTTTCTTTTATATTTAATAATCTGAAAAATTATAAAAAAAAATATTTTTTTAAATTATTCATTAAAATGTTCGCGTTTTTCAAACGTTATTTTAGAAAATATATTTATTTTCTCCTTTGAAATAATTTAATTGAATGAAAAATATAATTATTAATATTAATTTGAAATAATTTAATTGAATGAGAAAATAAATAGTAATTGAAATATTTATTTTCTTATTTGAAGTTTTCTTTGAGACAAAATTCTGAGTTTAATTAAAATTTGCTGACAACAAAGAATACAGTTATGAAGAAGGGTTATGCAAAACGAATTTCATAAAACTATATTTACAGAAAACAGAAATAAAAGCAAAAATAAAATAAAATTACCTTAAGACCGGAAATATCATAAAATGTATGGCTGTATTATGTATTACAAATTGAAGTCGGAATTTAAGTTCCAGGTTTATCACAGTGAACCGTCATCGGAGTTGCATGGAAGTTAACTGTCAAATAGGGCTAAAACTTACAAAAATTGTATTTGTGCGATTATCATAAAAAGTTATGTCTAAAACAGAGATACCTGCATTTGCATTAATAAAAACAAAAATAGCATCACATTGTTTCCATTACATACGCTGTTAATAAAGCATAGAAAATTAGAAAAATGGAGCCCGGATACGGTTCACTATGTTCCATTCGGTTAAAGGCATTTCATATCTTTGCATTGTAAGTGTTGGCGTAGAAATATTTAATATTTTAATTGGAAGTTGACGTTTGTGTGCTTTTAATAATATACAGAAATTTAAATAAGAATTCACTATAAATGGAAATTTCTGAAAGGAGATGCATTTTTTGGAATTTGCTGTATATTTTATTAGATATTACATGTTTTCAAAATGATGGATTGACTGGATAGTAGGATTGCAATATTATAAATTATAAAAGAAAAAAAGTTTTTCTTCGCTATTCATATTGGAAAAGTACCGCAGTGTAAAAGAAATAAACATTCGGGAGGAATTTTAATATAAATAATATAAGATTAAAAATTACATTTTAAATCGTATTTTAATTTTCTTTAGATTATTTTTAATTTTCTTTAGAGTTTATATATTCATATTAATATTTATTTCTTCTAAATTTTATTTCTTTTATTAATATTGGCGCTCTAATGTATCTGACAAATGGTCGATAAAAAACGACCTTCCTGTTGTCAATGCAAAATCATTATTGCATCATCTTATTTCCATGCTTAATTTAAGAGTTTAATCTCATATATGTATCTAATAAACGAAAGAACTGATGTACAATAAACAATTAAACTTAAAAACTTCTTTACACATCACAAAACTAATGAAAGCACTGCCGGTTTCGAAACGACGTGGCCTTTCTGCTTCAGGTGCAAAAAGTAGGTGCAAGGTAGTAGTATGTGTTTTTTGCACTTTAAGAAGAAAGGCCACGTACTTTCAAAACTGGTAGTTCTTACATTTATTTTATTGTATATAAAGAAGTTTTGAAAGTTAATTATATATTCTCAATTTTCTTACGACATTTTAGACCCATTTTTCTATTCTAATTATTCTAATTATTATTTTATTTTCTGGAATCAATGTTGCCAGATATTGCGAGTTTTTTTTATTCAAAATCCACCTCTGAATTTTAAATATGATTATTGTCTGAACGCTTCGAGGATTAATCTTCTATTACGTATATCAAATATCACTTCTCAAAATTATTGGTGACTATTGAATAAAAAAGTCGTAAAATCTGACTATACCGATTGGAATGTGAAATCTTTCAATTACTTTTTTATTTTATTTTCGCACATTTCTTTAATTTTATACCATGGAAAATATTTTATTTTCCCGGAAACTGTGATATCATATACAGACAAATTATCCTATTAATTTTATGTTTTCATTGCTATACCAGTAAGGTGACGTCACATCGCCACATCTACAAAATTTAACATAATAAAAAACAATTATAAATTCTTCAATCATTTTGAAAATTGAAGCCTTAATATATGCTCTTCAATATATAAGTGCTATTCTGAATTAATAGGCACAAGTAGCCTTCTTATAAATAGTTTCTCGATTTAAAGAGGATAACACTATTTTCCTAACAATTATACAGTTTTTCTTCCAAATAAGTAAAACAAAAAGAAATTAATCGATAAATAATTCTAAAATACGGAAAAGATATTTCTTGAAATTTTAAGACTTTTTTTTTTTTTTTTTTTTTTTTTACAATTCATTTTAATTTATATTCAGCTTTTTATTACTATTTGAATAAACTATAAGAATTTAATATGATTGAGAACTTATACTCTAAGAAATTAAAAGGATGACGTGCAAACTTCCTAATATCGGAGAACATTGTAAATATTCCTTATATTAAAAATTATTTTTGAAGAAATTATACTTCGTTAAAAGAATTATATCGCCGGAGAATTTTCATATTCTAATTGTAATATATTTTCGCTTTTTTTTTTTTTTTTTTTTTTTTTTAGTTCAAATCTCACGATGCACTGATTTGCATCGATTGTTACTTAAATTAAAAATAATTTTCTTTTAAAAGCTTACCAATGTTTACCGTTGATGCGATGTTTTTTAATTACAAAAATTTAATAATTAATTTTTTAATTAATATAGGTATTATTGTCAGGTTTATAAACCTGACATGATTATCGTAAATCTTCAAAGTTAAGCAGAGTTGAAATAACAGAGTCCAGTGGAAACTGTATTGAGCAGGTAAAAAGAAATATGACAAGTTTTTCTTTTAAATAAATCATTTATTTAAAAACTAGATTGATTTATCTAGAGAATTAAAAATATGGCAAACGAAAATAAAAATTATAACACATTTAGACGATTCGTTTAATATTATTCAGGGCAGTTAGATTAATACAGAGTAGTTACTGAAGCTTATACTATTACTGAACGTAGCTTAAAAGTTTGTAGTTTTTAAAATGACTATTATCCTCGAATTAATCTAAAAATATTTACTTAAACCTTATCTGATAAACAACAGCTTTCTACACAAGCTTTAATACTGTCGATGTTATCAAGGAAACTTAAACCGAAATATACAAACTGCGTTTCATGCCAGCTTCTTTATTACCGGGATTCAACTCGGCACTAACACCGAAAAAGCCACACGAATGCATTGCTACGCTACTTATTCAATTCAAACAGATGACGTAGACTTATGGCATTTGCATACGGATAGCTTCGGCTAACGTATTAAGATAATATTTTATGCTAAAATAAATTTTAAATAAACTATGAGTTTTTAAATATTTATTAACTTAAAATTATAAAAATAAATAGAAAATAAATTACTTAGATTTTAATAACCATCGGTTTTAATAAAAAAGGAAAAATAGTTAAACTAAAAAGGGAGTGAAACTGAATAAAACATTGAGTGTCAAGAACACATGCAAATATTTTAAATTTCTAAACTTAACAATTATTGATAACACAGCTCTACAAAAATTATGTTGGTAAAACTTGATTTTGTAATTTTAGATGAGATATATGTTTTTTGATGTGTTGACACCGAAAATGAAATAAATTATTTTCGATCATTATTTTCGATATATATTTTTGTCAATACAGTGTGTATATCGGCACAATTTCTTCATTTCTGGTAGTTTCTAGTATTTTTCATGATTAATTATAATTTATCATGGAAAATTTCAATAAAAGCTGCGATATAATTATATTGGTGGAACAATCACGGAAGAAATTGTGCCGAGAGACACTCTGGGTTGGCAACAATCTATACGTGATAGAGAAGCACTGATTTTAGTAAACCAAAAAACATAAAGATCAGCCAAAACTATCAAATCAAAATTTGATAGACTGTAGACTTGTGTAACTTATTTATTGCTACTAGTATCGCCCAGTGGTCGAAATTCGACCACAAATTTATTCAAATCTCAAAATTCTTTTTAGTTAGCACTAAATAAATAAATTTAGAAATTTAAAATTTCTCTGTAAACAATGTTCTTTGTAAATACTCTTTCGTCATTAGCTAAATGACCTTGCCCACTGTGTTCTGAAATATAAAATTTTAAGCTATTGAAAGAACGGACCCGACTTGCTGCAACATAAAACTGACCGTGTGTAAAAACTGATTCTTTCAATAAAATACCAACCCTTTCAAGCGTTTGTCCTTGTAAATAAATAAATAAAGTCACTTTTTGTTGCCAAAAGACAAATAACAAAGAACATTTGAAGTTTCAAAAATTAAATAATATATATTATTTACATATTAATACACAAACATGAAATTTATCGTACGGCTAATATCTCTTTAAATTACAGCTGACATAAATCATAAAACAAAAAAGAAAGAAATTAGATCATAAATAAATTAGAAAATAAAAAAATGATTTCTCATAAATCAAATCCTTAGGAAATCTTTTTTGTGGTTCCACGGACGGCCAGTGACGTCATCACTTCGCTTGCGTATAAGGATGCTATACAAATTACTGTGTCTATGGTTTTATTTGAGTTTTATGAAATTGCCAGATTTAACAACTTTCCACTTTTAGGTATTTTTTAATGTAAAGGAATACGTGTATGAAAGGGAAAAATGGGGGAAAATGCATAAAAAATAAAAGTATTTTTAAATACCTTCTTGACATCGTAAAAAAATAATATTTGTATTCGCACCTTCCGGCTAACCATACCTTTCGAATGATACCATTTTCAACCCTCTACTCCCATAATTAATATGTTAAAAAGGGACTACAAATTTTATGCTTGCCTATTAATATATAGAATATGTTAAAAAGGGACTACAAATTTTATGCTTGCATATTAATATATAGATACTATAAAATGGGAGGAAATCACGATATTAGTTTTTATGCTGTTCTCTTATAAAAGATGATTGAAAAAAATTATAACGGATTTTAAAATAGAATCTATCTCTTTATTAACTATGAAGTTCAAATCCTCAAAAGATTAGAACAATTCATACGACTTAGTTTATTTATTTATGATAAAAAAAAATGTTAATTAAACCATAATAAAAGATTTTTTACGGTGATTTGATTTCATACGATTTATTTTAAATTTTTAGTAAACTGAAAAAAATGTTTGCTGAAGCAACAATAATTTTATTAAATCAAACAAATATTTTGATGATAGCCTCAACAAACATTTTGTTGCCAGAATCCAAATCATTTTGTTGTTTTAACTAAACAGCTTCGTTAATTCAACTAAAATTTGTTTTAATCAAGAAACATGTTTTGTTGATTTAAATAAATAATTTTGTTGATTTAGCATATTCCTTGCTGATTTACTGTTTACAGAGAGATCTATGACCACTCCGTGTCTATGACTTAACTTATCAAACTATCTAGTGAAAATTTTTCTTCTTTAAACCATATTCTTTTGGTTAATTGAAGTAAGTTGATAAGTTTCGGTGAAAAGTTTATTAGTGATAGCAAAATAAATTTTTTATCATACAAATTTATTTATCATATAATATTATTTTGGTGATAACAAAATAAATTTGTTATCGCCAATAAAACTTTTTTTTTTGTTCCATGTAAACTGAGGCTGAGCTTATTTATTCTTATAAAAAAATAACTTAACATTCAATTCAGAATTCATCTTAAAATGTCTCCAGGTAAAATGTTACCCGTTTTCCTAGTTTTCCGTTCCGTTTATTATTAAAAAGGAAATGGATAAATTAGTTTTTCCTATATCAGTGATATTTCTACAAAATAAATCAAATTCAATTATCCTGTCCTATTTTATTTCATTTTCTAAGCGCATCTTTTATTTCCTGAATTCAGTATTATCTAAATAAATAGATAAAATGACCGCATTTTCTTGGGGGTGGGGGGAGAAGGGTGTATCAGCTTTATATATATATATATATATATATAATTTTAAAGTTAAAATGGGATTTTTATTTAATATCTTTCGAACCAATTATCCGATTGATCTAAATTATACGGTGTTGGCTAAGTTTTGTCTGGGTTAATAAGTGTAGTAATTTTCGTAACAATCGGTTGAACGATGTCCCTTATATAGCTCTTTAAATCCTGACATATTTCATATATATATACTATACATATAATACGCCAAGTATATGAATCAACACTTGGATCAAACATATATATATATATATATATATATATATATGCGTGATTCAAGGTGGCCTACTGCAAATTTCTAGAACGCTAAAATCGCTGATTAAAAACAATAGTCCTGTCGTACTAAAAAGAGCATTCTTAAATATTTATTTAAATTAAACATTATAATTACATTATGATTGTACAATTTATAGCTTTATCATTTATAACACAAATGTATTAAACCTTTCAAATTTATTTTATTAAGTATTATGAATGAGAGTTAATTAATATTTTTAGCTCCCTTATGAAATTTAGTGCTCTAGATACAGCTGCCGTGTGATCTTAGGGATTAGATTTCGCCATTCATTTCCCCATTAATTATGGTTTGTAAAAAAATGCCATTGGTAGTTCCTAAAAATGTAGGGTTGAACTCATGACTTATTCCAATTCAAGCAAAGCATTCCTGAAGACTACGAAGATAAAGCAAGGAGAGTTTGCGCACAATTCAACAGAACGATACAAAAAAATTCAAATATTAATTTTTTGCTAAACTATTGGTGTATAATTTTGAATTAATCCTTCTTCTATGCATTTCCATTCCTATTTTGTTGCTCTGTTATTATTTAAAACAACATCTGTAATAAAATCAAGAGAGGTATTTTGCGCAATCTCTACTTATAAGGTCGGATGTAATTATAATACAATTACATTAATAATAATAATAATTGCACTTAAATGAAATTGTTGTAAGGTATTTGTAATTTTTTTTTTTTTTTTTTTTTTTGTATTGGGAGTGAATATTTCAATCAAATAATTGCAAAATCAGAAAAATAAAAGAAAAAATAAATAAAATAAAATAAATAAATAAATAAATAAAACTACAAAAATATATTTAAAGAAAAAAATAGAAGAAACCATAAAAATAACAAGACCAGAAAATAACATTAAGTTACCAGATAACATGTTTAACTTAAAATTAGTACATTTCCCTTTCAGCTAAAATGAAGTCTAAATTGCTGACCGAATCTCTCGCTGTCCACAATCATTGCACTTAATACGGTGACATTGCACTTAATACATTGCAGTTTAATACGGCGAGATTTTTCAAGAATTGCGAACCAGCTGGTCACCGAAAGCAGCTAATAATAATGATAAAATTCAGATGAAACTCACGAGTCATTTCTGTTTTGTTAAAATGAAGACACAACAGCAGATTTATATTACGATAACAGTTTCTCGGAAACCTTATTTTACAACACTTCTTGGTTAAATACAATTTTGGGATTCTGCGGACTGAACTACCAATACATAAATTTAATAATATAGCCAGAAACAATCTTGTTAGATCTATTTGAGAACACTCTGCATAGTAAACTCTGGAATCTATTCGTTTTCATTCTTTCTTCTTTCCACAATCAGCTTGAGTGATTACCCTTTTTAAAAAATTTTTTCTTCTTTCTTCATCCATGATTTTTACAGAACCGTTTCTGTTTATGTTCTTCTTATCTTCTTATTTACGTTATTCTTAGATGCCATATATATATTTTTCTTTTATCTACTTTTGTCTTTTATTTATTTATTTTTTCATTTTTTCACAAGGAATGACAATTTATTTTCATTTGAGGCGTCATTCATCCTGTTAACTTATCGTTTTATTTCTGTTTCCGAATATATTTTTGTACCTATGATGTCATATTAGTTATTTTTCAAAATATATAATAATTTTTTTTTTAAATTATAAATAATTTAATTTTTAAAGGAAAAGGTAATTAAAAAAGAAAGATAAATTACACATTTAAAAATAATTAAAACAATTGTGTCTTAAACAAGATTTAATTTCGGTTAAAAATTACAGAGCCTATATGATAAAGATTTAGACTACAAAGATTGAACTGCTGCTTTTATATTCTTTAAGTTTTTCTGCTATCAGATGCAGACACACAGACCAACCACTAAAAACTTGATTTTCGGTTTCAGAGACCCTCAAAGCATGTAAATATACAAAATTTAAATTTTGAAAATTTGGCCCAAAAATAATATTTTTTATATTGTACACGGGTTAAAAAAAAAAAAAAAAAAAAAAAAAAAAAAAATCTGACATAACATTTGCATGAATGCAAGCTAAGATTTTTTAGAAAGTCACCCATTACTCAACGGAGTGCATTTCACCCAGGCCTAGCTTCATGTGTATGAAACTTCAATCTCTATTTACACAAATATATACTCTTATAGTCTTTTTCCTCAAAAGAGGGTATTCAAGTTCATTCGCTTTCCCCTTCTCCCCTCTAGGTTGCTAGGTTACAAGAGATACAAAACTTTCTTCTCTTTTTTGCACATCACTTCCACGTGCTTTTGAAAAACTCTACCCGGAATATTTACTCCCTAAGTGCAGTGTGATTTAAAAAAAAAAAAAAAAAAAAAAAAAAGGAGAAACTGGACACTTCCTTTCTCCTCCCTTATAGTGGGAGAGATTTATGACCTTGACCCGACTATCCTAAAGAAACAGAGTATAGTAATTGCCAGTGGCTGACGGGTTCTGATGTCAAAGCTACAAGACGGGAGATGCCGGGCTCGATCTGAACTAGCCGTTCGTATTTTCAGTAGTTTTTTCCGGAAATTGCGTGAATAGTGTCTAAAAGTGTAGAACCCCTTACAAAGATTCCCGCGGACAACATTCCACCCGTTGGAGTGCATTATGGATCAACCTTAATGCACACAACCGCAAGTTACAATCGAACGGGGAATATATATATATATATATATATGTAACAATCCCGCGACTTTCGCTACAAACTACTACACATCTTATTGACATTATTGAAGATAGTGTGGTTAAAAGACAAAATTTACTTAACTATAAAACGACTACCAATTTTTGTGTAGTAACCTACGAATACATACGTCGCAAAGCTATATAAAGGAGACTTCATATACCACGTTTAAGAAAATCAGTAGAGCCATTTTTAAGGAAATCCATTTCCCAGATTAAAACTTAATCAGGACGACGTCTATAAAATCTCCTGTACTGGCCAACTAATGAAAATAAAAGAACATCTAAAAGGAGTTTATGCAGCAAATTTGAAGAAAAATTTTAGTGCCTTTTTTAGATACAGACTTTCAGTGCAATTTTCGATTTTCACTGAACCCTCCCAAACTCATCTGTACCCTAAAAGCAGCTAATTTATACGAAAGGAGGTATGAATGAAAAGTAGTTAACTTGGCGAATTTGAAAAAAAATCCATAGAATCATTTTTTAAAGAACCACTTTTCAGACCTAAAATTGGTCTACCAAATCTGGTTGGATATAAAACTTTCTACAGTAATAAGCGAATGCATATGAAAGGACATCTAAAAACTGAAAGGGAGTATCTATAGCAAATTTGAAGAATAATCGTTTTAAACGTACGAGATAATTTTGAGATACGGGTTTAAATTAAAATACGCTTATGGTCCCACTTCTGGTTTTCGGAATTTCATAAAAAGATGGCAAAGTACACTGGACCTGTTTAAATTATTGTTTCATTGCCTAATTCTTTTTTTTTTTTTTTTTTTTTGATGATGAGTCAGAAGATCCCTCCCCCAACACACATATATATACATACCCATGCTCACGCGCGGACCTATTTAAAAAAAAAAAAAAAAAAAAAAAAACTTTATTAGTCTCATGGCACATTAAAATAAATCAGGCAAAACTCTATAATAAAGTTTTTGTCGGGATACAACATACTTCAATTTCCTACTGTAGCAAGCTGTACGGTATGGAAGTATGGATAAATGGATATAAAATGAAAACTTTGGAGTACGATAATGAATTTTAGTGCTGCCATCTATTATTGAGACAAGAAGACATTTCCAATACTTCTAATTCAAAATATTTTCTGTGTTTAAATATCGCCCATAATCTAAAATCGATTCAATGTGCATGGTTTATGATTTACTCATTGATATAAAAAACATGAGAAATAAATTTGATTTTTTTTTTCATAAAATAGCAGTGTTACAACGATAAAAGATTTCAAAGCAGAAAAATTTAAATTAGACGATGTTAGAAATTTTCATAATTTACAATAATTTTTTAGTTATGCTATATTTTTTTAATATAAAATGAGATTGTTACAATGATTGTGGAATGCAAGAAAACAGATAATGAGATATCCTTTTATCCGCAAAAATAAAAAATATAGATATAAACAGTAATAGTTTTATTAAAGATATGAAATAAACCACAATACTCAATTGATTAAAATCTACTAAATCCCGTATAGGGTAATTCCATGAAGTAAGGTACCATCAGTCACACACAGAGATAAAATTTTCTCTTTTTTTCGCCATCACTATTACCATACAGAAATATTAACGGCATATTTACCGTATTTTTGTGATTAAATGGGACAGGTATTATTGTTGTAAAATATTGGTGGAAGCAGAAATATCTCTGCGTATGACTGACATTACATTTTTCATAGAATTGCCTCATAACAAATAAAGTTGGTTGGTTTTCATGTGGCTAAGACCGATTGATACACTATGGTCCTAGGTCTATACACAGAGTGCCCTTTGTGGGGGTCTTTATAAAGGGTCCGAATCTGTATTTACGCTAGTTTCGGTGAAAATCACGAAAAACTCCGAACGGCTTGGTCGATAAGCTCGACCTGGGATCAAACCCTACCCTTCTCATCCATCAGCTTTGAGCGCAGAACCGCTCAGCAGCTATATAACAAACTATCAGGCTTTACCGCTTCGCTGGTCAAGATATTGAAATGAATCTTCAAAACACCATATCATTAATAATAATAATAATAAAAGATAAATAAAAAGTAAAAAAAAACATTGAAATTAGTCAAAATATAAGTTTAAGCTCCCGCTATTTTCTATAGCGGTATTCCCGCACGCCACAGTCGATTCTGGAGTCTCAATGAAGTCTCTTATCTGCTTTTTACTCTCTACTTTTTTTGTTTATATTTTTTATGGACTACTACTTGGCTCAAGGTGGCTGTCACAAAAAAAAAAAAAAAAAAAAAAAAAAAAAATCCTTGACGAAAAATGTCTTTTCAGCATCAAAAATTAAAAAAAATACCCAGGATTATCAATAAATATAGCTCTTTAACATAGATCTGAATTAGCTTTCATTTTATTATTATTTAATTTGTATAATGACGTCATATTGTCATGTGCCTGAGTAAATTTAACATTTATTTTTTATTTTTATTTTTTATTTTTATTCGAGTGGAAATATATTTTATTTTTTGTCAAAAAATAAATTAACTCGTAAACTTCTTTGGCAATAATTAAATATTCAAGTAAATGATTTTAAATCCTTATTATAGAAGAAATATCTATATTATATAGAAAATATAATATAGGTAACGTTTTGCTTCCTACCCCTTCCCTTGAGGACTAAATTTCTACAATTCCAAAAATTAGTTTTTAGGTATTCGTGTTAGTTATATTTAAAGCAACAATTTTACTGATATCTGTTTTTTTTTTTTTCTTTGAGATATAAAGGTTTTTGTGAAATCACGTTTTTCCCCCTGTTCCCCCTTAGGGGCCGAATTTCTAAAATTCCAGAAATTGGTTTTTAGGTTTTCATGTTAGGTATATTTTAAAGCAAATATTTTACTGGTATTTGTTTTTTCTCATTGATATATGAAGGTTTTTTGTGAAATCACTTTTTGCGCATGTGGAATCGCATTTTGCCACACACCCCCTCTTGTGGACCGAATTTCCAAAATTCCAGACAGTGATTTTTAGGTATTTGTGTTAGCTATGTTTTAAAGCAAAAAAAAAAAAAAAAAAAAAAAAAAATACTGATATATATATATTTGTTTTTTTCTTTGAGATATGAAGGATTTTGTGAAATCACGTTTTGCCCTCCCTTCCCAGCCTTCGGAGGCGAATTTTGTAAAATCGTTTCTTAGTGGATGTCTATGTATCAGAAGGAGCATTGTCACAAAATTTCATGCTTCTAGGTACAGGAGTTTGGGCTGGGCGATGATGAATCACTCACACAGGACAAACGATTTTATATATATAGATAAGGAACTAATTGAAAAAAGTAGAGTGATAAACATCTAAAACTGACAGCAAATAAGAGTGTCAATCCATATCAGACATTAATGAAAAAGAACAATAATAAAATTGTTAAACATTTAAAATATTTGAAAATCGCTCAAAAAGATGGAGAGTTTAATCCTCAGGGTCGCCCATGTATTGAGAGGAATAAAAAAATGCACTATTTCATATTATAGTAGCAATTTTAAGCAAACACTATAGGGAGCTACCAATATTGCATGGAAAAACAAACATTAAAGATGAAATTAACAAATGTAATAATAATGATAATAGGTAAATATCCAAATAAATAGCAATGTCAATAAACAAAAGATAAGTCATAGACATTTTAAAAGTTAATAAAAATTGGAGGATTTGTCAGAATCGCCCGCGCTTTACGAAAACGTAAATTTTTGTCGATACAAGGCGTTATACGTGTGCAAATCACATATTTTCAAGAAAAATTATACGTATTTGCATATAATTTTTTACAGGTATATAAATCATATTCTAAGAGTCTGCCATAATCACAAATTGCATTTTGCGAACGAGTTAGAAGACCGCTAACCGGAGCGCCAGTCGGCGTTTCTTACCTGCAGAAAAACATATCTTCACTTATAGCGGTTTATCGACCAAGTCATGCAGCGCCCTCTGTCGACGAAAAAAATAATTATTTTATTTTTCTAAAAAAAAAAAAAAAAAAAAAAAAAAAGCCGCACTGCAGAAAAAATGACTTATACTTTTTTTATTTGTAATAACTTTAAAATTAAGGGTTGAAACAAATAAAACTGTCTTGTTTGCATAATACCCAAGGGATGAAATGATACCTATGTACATTTTCGATATAATAATTCGCTTTATTACACTCTACGAAGTACTTTATAAGATTTTTTTATTAAAATCACACAATCACACAATCCTTGGTTCGACTCCCGGTCCAGGTATTATTTTCACTCAATCGGAAAAATAAAAATTTCAATAAATACTTTATAAGAATCTGCATAAAACTTTCGTTTTAAACATATGCAATAACTATACACTTTGTATTCTATTATGATTTATTATATGAAATAAACAACTTATATTTTAATATATGAAATAAAACTATTTATTTGTTATATCTAAGCAATTTTTTATTAAAAATATGTATTCTGTACTGTGTTAATTCCACCTTTATATGGAATTACTGCTTTAATGCACAATGCCATAGTATTATACAGTATTTCAATAAAAATCTCAGAAATTTCAATGTACCAAATATCACAAATAATTTTTTCTAGTTATGGCAGAGTTGTAGACTGCAAATTTCGAATCCTCTTCCCTCTCCCCCGCTTTTTTATAGACGAAACATTTTCGAGCGGATCGCGATTTTGACTATTTCCATGTCTGGTAAAGAAGAAATTCTACTATATCTTTTGGGGGACTTAACTTAAAGTGAAAAAAAATATGATTACTTACATAATTATAGGTTCTCATGGGGATAGATAGGAAATTTTGACAATTTGAAGTGAATAAACTTACAACAGACGTCGTGTAGTAAGATACATTATCATCCTGTAATGCTGTTTGCGGAAATGTCTAAGATACCTCCAAAATAGTCGGTCAGACACCACTTTTATGAAGATTGTGTTTTATTTCAAGTTAATTGATTCCTTGGGCATAAAAATTTGCCTGACTGCTCGAAAAGTTATGCACCTCTGTACCATAATGTACGGAGGATGTGTCACTGTTTTAAAAGTGCGATTTTCATTAAGTCGGTGATATTTTCGTTGTCAGATCAGCTTGTTTTCTTTAGCTCGAAATAACTTAAACTTGACTCATCAGAGAGAACCAGTTCAGCCCAATAATTAACTAACCATTTTTTAATTTTTTTAGCCATCTGAGGTCTTGCTTTCCTAATTCTCTTCACTAAGAATGGAATTTTTTCAAATTTTCTGTAGTTGTTGCAATGTAGTTAAAGAAATTATGCTGCTAAGCACTTTTTATGAATCTCTTTTGTGTTCTAAATATAATACAAACCGATTTTATAAGCAATGACTTTTTAACTTACGGTCATCTCGCTTGGATGAGCAACATGGCCAAATTTTAAGTTTAAACGGCCAAAAAAATTTATATCTTGCTAAAACCATTTTACCAATATTTCATTAACATTTAATTATTTTGCCATCTCACGTATTAAAATATTTTTTGATTTTCATTCAAAAATTATTACTTTTTGTGTCATCGTTAACTGCCTTATTCTTACCATTTTTGAAATAATTTCTAAAATGACAATTTTCATGTCAATTGCATTTTGCTTTTAACACTGGACTCAATGCTAAAGTGTATGTGGAGGAAAACATAATAAAATCTGTTCAAAAATAAACAATAAAATTGGCGTTTGTAGAAGTTGAAAAGGAAAATATTCAAGTGCGGCTTTTTTTTTTTTTTTAGTGTATACATATATATTACCAGTATTAAACAGGAATAATTATAGCCAAAACTTGGTAAAAATTTTTAGTGATATATATTATATTTTTTGTCCCAGTTTCTTAGGGTTCATCACGTTATTTTAATTTTTTTATACAATCTCTCTGCCCATTGGATAATTTTGTATAGCTTCTGACAACGAACCATTTCAACAATCAAAATTTTGAATAATAATTCTTCTGTAGTACAATAATGTAAATGAAATATGCATGAATAAATCATTTGAAGTTGTCTTTTGCGAGTAGCAATTTCATATTTTGTTTCCCACCATCACTGATTCAGAGAACATTTTCGACAAGTGGTTTTTAAGGATTTTTAAAATTTTATATGTTTGAGGAAGTCTTGAGCACTGTTTGACTGTTTTGTCAGTTATCTGTCTGTGTCAAAAGTTTGTAACCGTTGTAACTCAATAAGCTCAATAAGCAGTAAAATATGGAACTCATAAAAAACTATACATTTAATTGAAATTTCACACCTATTAGATCTGATTACATTTTGGCGTATAAGGTAAAAGCACCAGTAGTGGACACTTTTAAATTTAAACTCGAAAAATAAGCTTTCTATTCATTTTGTAGGTTCGAACAATGTTCAGAAAGTCAGTAATACAGGTGGCAGCAAAAGTATCCGAACACAAGCAAAAAATTCCTATATAAAAAAAAGTACAAATACTGCTTGTTAAATAAATCCTTGTCAAATCATGTTCTTAGACTGACTAAGAACAGGGTTCAATAAGGATTTATTTAACAAAACAGTATTAAGAGTACTTTTCTTATATAAGAATTTTTGCTAGGCTCGGATACTTTTGTTGCCGAATGTAGTCCTCTACTATTCATGTCTATAGCTACAAATAATTCCGGCGATCGGTTTCAGAATAAATAACATTGGTTAACTAAAAAATATACATTTTTTGTGATTTTGCTGTTTTTTTTTCTTATCGTTTTGAATAAGGAAATAAAATTTTGTTTGCTTTGTCTTTTCTTATTTTTAACTGATTTCATTTATTGTGCTGTTTTTTAAATCTTTTATTAACGTATAGTACTTTTACGGTTGTCCACTACTGGTACCAAAAAATATCATCATGATCAATAGTGGACACACTTGTCCTCTACTGGCAAATTTGACTTTTAAAGTCAGATCCAGTAGTGGACACCTCTCTGTAATCTCCAAATTAAGAATTTAGTTCACTGTTTTTAACTTAGTGAGCGAAACTATTGATTCAACTTTATTGCGTATTTCATTTCTCAATCCCCCATGACATGGAATTGCCGCAATTTTGCTTTGTAAGATGGTTAATAAATACTATGCTCACTCAGTTTTGATTTAATTCACTCAAAAACGCAATCCCTTAAACTATGCGCTTTTATGAACTTTTAGGAAATCAGGTATCGCATAATTTGATGAAGCTACTTAAAAAGATAATAATATCCAACCATGGAAGATTTTATGAAATGATAAAGCCCATTTTCATTTGAATAGTACAGTAAATTGTGCAAAATAATCGAATATGAGCTTCAGAACCGCCAAGTGTTATTCAAACAAATTAACTTCATTGTCCAAAAATCACTGCATGGGGTGGTTTCAGATTGATTTTTATCGTTGGTCCTTTTACTTTTTATTTATTTATTTATTTATTTTTTTTTTTTGAGATACTTACGATAGGTCCTATGACATATTCAGTTACTGTAAGATTATACTAGTAGATATTGAAAAATTTCGTTGATTCTCAATTGAAGCTAAGAGCTTTCTGAATCTTATTTTATTTATTTATTTATTTTTTTTTTTTCAAGATTGATCTCGACTTCATATTGAATTATTTCGGGACAGGTACAGCACCTTTTTTACGAATGATTTTTGCAGATGAAAGTATAATAAGCCGGTATTTTCCTACACTGTAAAAAATAGCGGTAGTTTTTACAGCAGAATGTGCTGGAAATATGGGTGCCAGCACATTCTGCTGTTAGAAAGAAGTAATTTACGGCGGCAACAATTGTAAAAGAGTCTCTATTTACATATGTTTCCACTGTAAATTGTCTTACTTAACAGCAGAATGTGCTGGCAATATTGGTGCCAGCACATTCTGCTGTAAAACCCGCCGTTATTTGTTACAGTGTATGTTGTGGCTTTCTCAACCCTCCAACACGACACCGTGTAATACATAAAATCTTTGTGTACCATGCAGGTGTTTCCAGTTTAAATACTTTAAAAGGTAGCACAACTCAACATGTGCGGAACATGATTTCTGATGTGTTACATTTCGCCATTCAGCAATTAGTGCATGTAAGGGAGCACAAAAGCATGTAGCTAAGCACAAAAGCACGTTGAGAAACCTGAACATGATCATCAACACCAAACGACAGCGTAATTTTTCACTAAATGTGACATTAGTTCTTGCATATAAATCATTTTTCCATTTAAAACGTTGGATATCACACCAAAGAACCCTCTATTGCCATTTCTTTGAATTATTCTTTTACGTGGGCCATCTTCCTTTGCCCTCTTACATAGTAAGTGTACAATATATAGAGTCATTTTGACTATCCAATCAAGATATAGGCAGCTCGAAATAGAGATACTTATTTTATGACCACCTGGTAGCTCTCTATATATAAATGGCTAAGAGAGTTTTTTCCTGTAAGTCCGTGGCTGGACGCAAGTTTATTGGCTAAGAGAGATTTCCTTCTGTTTGTTTGTGTCTTGTTGCCACCAGCTTTTCATACTTTAGTTAATTTAAAAATTTGTCACCATCTTTTCATACTTTAGTTAATTTAAAAAAGTCTAATTCTCCGATCGATAAGTTAATTAAACTGACGGATTCAGAATAAATGCTCCTTTCATTTGGTATCTTATTTGTAACGAAATTTTTATTAGATTTTTAAAAATTAATTAAAATGTGAAAATAATAACCTGGTAAAAGCTTTAAATGTGGGAATTTAAAATTTTAATTGTTGCTAAAAAGAAAAAAAAGTACTTTTTTTTTTTTTTTTTTTTTTTTTTTTTTCAAACATAAAATGAAATATGCTTTCACGCGAAAAGAAAAAAAAATACTCATGCACATGAAAAAATGAAAATTGAAAATGGAGTAAAAAAACAATTTAGATAAAGTTGCACGAGAGTTTCAAAAATTAATGGAAATATAAATGAACGTTAAATAAATAAATTAGTCGTCTGTTCAATCACGTGATATTGAAAAACAAAGAATAGAATTCAGTAAATATGGAAAGGAAAGGAAAACGAAAAGAAAAGAAAAGAAAGGAGGAAAAAAAAATAATAATAACATAAACCAATGGGAAACCAAAGCGGGCTTTAAAGCAATTTCATGATTTCTTTAAATTTTATTTTTGTTTGTAAAGTGATATAGAAAAGAGTTTCCTTTAAATATAGTGACCAGCGAAGCGAGAAAGGCCTTCGTTGATTTACCACCTTCATTGATTTTATGAATTAAAAAATGGTTTCGTTAACAAACTTTGATCTATTAGCACGCAGGCAGCATCAGGCCGAGTTTTGTACATTTCGAGTTTGATTTTGAAAATTTTCCCGCATTCGGAATTCGGTTTGTTCCCGAACCGGGGCTTTGCTAGTATATAATAAATTTAGATGCGAAACTAAAATTAGACAGAACAGAAAATGAATTTAAAAGAAAAATAGTTTGTGCAGTCTATGATGTCTTGAATTAATCAATGAGAGAAACAATAATCTGACATCATAGACCAGTAACTAACTTTGCTGGTTCATAAATAATATATATATTTTTAAATAGTATGAAATGTGAGAATATTTTAATGTGTTCAATTAGTAAAATGATTACGATTAAATTTTGCCAGTTATTTAGCATGTTCACTTCCTTTATACATAAATACCTAACTGAAAAATTCAATAAACTTTAGATAAACTTTATTAAAATTTCTGCAAACTATCATTTTTAACTAATACTCATAACTCTTTGGAATATGAAAATTAAGCTTTATCTGAGATTTATTACAACGCACATTTTGAGTGTCACCCGTTTTAGAAAACTCTTGGAAAATAGATTGAAAGGTGATAAAACAATAATGATAATAACAAAATGACATAAAATAAATAAATAAATGACTTTTACACTTGAGCAATTCATAAAAGCTAGCTTAATTATGTATTTGATCTATATGGTAAAGTATTTGATCTGAATATTAGATCAAATACTTTACCATGTATTTAAATACACTTAAGAGACATTATTGTAACTTTTGAAATAAGCTTTATATAGAAATTACGCCATAAAATCTAATTTGTTTTATTATAAATAGTACTGGCAAATTCAAGTAAATAAAAAAAAAAAAAAACTTATAAAGAATTTAAAATTTTATTGTTTTTATACAAAATAAAAATAAAATTTTAAAAGGTTTCAGAGAAGCATAATTTTAGTCTTGCTAGTTATAAAAATATGGAAATGATGAAAGATGACCATTAAATGACTCGTTTTAAAATATTTGATAAAACTGCTTGAATTTTGAAAATAAGCATTTAAACTAAATTCATAGATAACAAATTACTAAAATGCACTGTTGAAATTTAATTAGTTTATAGGTTATTTAATTAGTGCTTATTATAGTATAAGATAGATTAATGTATTATAACAAAGTATGTACAAAGAATATGGGGGAAAATCTTAGTTTGCACTTAATGACATTTTGTATGCATATTTCATAACTTGCTATCCACCAAGGCATAGGAAATGCCAAGAACCTAATTGCGTTAAATGATTAACGGCTACTACAGTGAGCTTAAGGGCACTCGCTCCGCCCGCAGTTATGAATTCCGTTCAAGACCATTTACATTTTCGATCAAGTTATGAAAACTGGCTAAGTAATTAAAGAAAACTATAAAGTTCGTTTGACTAAAATATAATTACTGTTGTAAGTAAGAATTTGAGTTTTACTTAAACAATATACAATATTATACCTTGCAATTACAGATTTACACAGGTCGTCCCAAAAATATTGAAACATGTTTTAATTCCTTATTTGTTAGAGATCAGTAGACAATGTAAATTGAAAAAATGTTCAAAAAAGGCTATACATTAATAATCCATCCGCTGATTTTCAAAAAGTTACATTTTTCAAAATTTTATACGCCTCCTTTAGGGATACTTGGTCATTTAGAAATTTTTCATCCATTTAACAAAACCATTACAGAAAATCGCATAACTTTAACTTTAGAAAAAATTGACTTCTGCTGTTATTACGTATCATTCTTTGAATGATACGTAAGGCTGTGTCTTTGGTGAAAATAGGGATTTTACACAAATTGATAAATTATAGTTCAAAAATAAAACATGTAAAGGTAAATAAATATTAAAAAAAATAAAAAAAAAATAAAATGCAGTTTAATAAAGCCTAAATAGACAGGGATCTTCCTATACAGGGTGACTACAGACTCGCCCTTTTATACCTGATTTTTCCAACAGTACATTTATATGACAATTTTTTACTTAATTAAATCATATACAAATATACTATTAAAAATTCCAAAAGAAAAATTCTGGTTGAAGAATCGGGGAAAAAATGTGGCCTATGACCACCTTGTTATACGCGCTGCAAGATGGATCCAGTTATCAGCTTAATTTTACGCCGTTTCGGAGTTGGGTTTCATAATCAAACATATACATACAAATAAATAGCTATTTTATAAATATGATAGTTAAAAAAAAATAAACAGATAATTTTACAGAACATACATTTAATGTTTAGAAAAGCGTTTCGAATTTAATATTTTTTGTAACAGAATAATGAGACGTTTTTGTTTACCAAGCTTTTACAGTTTTAATAATCGAGCAGATTTTAAAAATTATATTACTATTAATATAAACATTTGAAACGGCTAAATTACAGTTAAAGGGAAGTGGGGAAAATCGTCGGTATTAATTTGTTAGAATATCTTTTTGAAAAATATGAATTTGGAAATAAATAAATAAATAAATAAATAAATAAATAAAGAATACGTGACTTGATCAAAATCTACCTTAAACACGCAGAAATAATTTTAATACAACCATTATTGTGCATTTAATATTTTTATACTATGTTAGAAATTTACATTTATATTTTGGTATACGGTTCCTATGTATACAAAATCTTTTGTTAAAACAGCTAAATTGTTGTTGAGGATACATATAAATAAATAAATAAAAGTTGATTTAACAAATTGTTGTTTCAACGATTATTATTATTATTATTATTTTTTTTTTTACTAATATAGCCTCAAACATATTTAGTAGGATTGCAGCATGCAATTGCAGTATGGCTGAATACAGAATGTAGTTAACTGTAGCATGAAAGCAACAATTTGTTGCTACTTCCATGATATACTCGTGTGTTTTTTTATTGAATGAAGAATTGTTGTGTTATAATTATTTTGAGCCGAAACACCTATAGTGTTGTTTATTTATTTAAGGTGTTGTTAGCTTGCATCGTTTAGGTACTACATCTTTATTCAACATGAATTTTCTGTGCATTTTTCTACAATCAGGGTTTATAATGTTTTCATTTTACTTACGTCTGTTAACAGTCGGTTAAAAACCGCAATTTGTAAGGGAGAAAAAAAATATGCAAAAAGTAATATATATATATATAATAATAATAATAATAAAGTGCAATGACTAGTGTTAAAAAACAAGAAAATCAAGAGACATCCGTCAAAAATGCTCGAAAAATTATTATGTCAAAAACATATCGGTGAGAGGGAGGGTCCGTGAAGAGCTCAGGCATCGTCGGGCAGGGCTTGTGGCTTCCCACCTAGTATGCAGATTAGGAGTTTGTACTTCAATAGCTTTCTTTCATCCAAGTTGAAAAACAAGAGGAAATCGTAGACAAGTTGCTAAATAGTGAACATAGAATGAATCTTCAGTGAAGAACACTTATCAGCAAGGAGTCTAATGTTCTATGCGGAACTCAGAGGAAATTCACCCTTGGATATCAGGAAACTTACATAAACTTCAATAAACTTTCAAAATAAACAGATAAAAAACACAAAAATTTATCATGTTTTATCAAACTTTATCGGTGAGTTCAAACCTTTTTTTTTTAAAATTATTATTCAGAGATATTCATATGTTTTTTGCCTAAATTCATTTACATTTTTTTTTTTTTTTTTTTTTTTTTTTATGAAAGGGAAATATCTGATTTTAGAAAATGTGATAGGTTTATAACGAATATTCATAAAAAGCTTTTTAATTCTGTAATTTAAAATTTTCATTTAAATTACTTGCTTATAATAATACACAGTCCAATGATTAAAATTATTGTAACTGATTGATCCTAAATTTTTTCGCCATTATAAGCACAATTTAAATTAAAATATAGGGAATCATATCCACTGTTAACATACTGCAAAAATTTAATATTCGAATCTGAAAAAGCTTGAATAAGATTCATATTCATAACATTAAGTACAATAAAAGTAGATTAAGGTTATATACAAAGGACAAATTTTCTTTTGGTTATTTTTGTATTAAATGTAAAGATATCATTAAAAGTATCGGAAGTAGTCATCAGAAGAATCCAGATAATACTGATATGGGACAAACAAGTTTAGTAACACGGTAACAGTAGACACTTATCGCTAACTAGACAATAACTATAAGTTTTTTTTTTTATTGCGTTAATAGTGTCTGTCGAATTACTATATTTGGAGGTTTCCAACACGTCTCATTATAATGTTACAATTCCAGCAATTTCCGGTTATAGCCATTATTGCACCTCAATAATTTTGTGTGTCCCTGTAAATCCTAATGCTAATCATATTGTATTCTATAGAAAACATTTTTTTTTGTTCGTTCGAATAATAAATGTGAATTTAATTATGATTTGTGACGATTAAAGTATTAAAATATGGTTTAGTGAAATATCTCTCATAGAACTCAGAATGCAATGCTTTGGAATACTTTCGGGTATCCTGTATAAAAGTCAGTTGTTGTATTTGCCCAAGTTTTAATAGCAAATATCCCATAGTGAGTTTGAATAACATATATTAGTTTCAAAGAATTTTATGAATATTTATGAGGGTTGGAGTGAGGACAGACAGACGGACTGTCAGACGAGCAGAAAGATAAATAGATGGAATAATTCAATTTATATCACTCTTAAACATTATTATAAATTGTTAAAAACGCTGAATAAAATCGAAAATGCAATCCCAGCAATTTCCGGTCATAGCCCTTAATGTGTAAGAATTATTTTGTGTGGTTCTGTAAATCTTAATGCTAATTATAGTGTATTCTATTGCAAACATTTTTTTGTGCATGTTGATATTAGATGTTAATTTCCTTATGATTTGTGGAAACTAAAGTTGATGTAATTTATATAAATACCTGTCATAGAACGTAATACTTTGGAATTCTTTCGGGTGTCTAAGCGCACAAACCAGTTGTGACACTTACTCCAATAACTATAGGGAACATCCTATAGTGAACTTAAATAACATATATCAGTTTCAAGGAACCCCATGAATATTTACGGGAGTTAGAGAACGGGCAACAGAGAGACAGACGGATAAACAGACAGATCGAAGACATAAACACTTTTCAACAAAGTTGAAAAGTGTTAAAAAGAAAATTAACGGCTTAATATTTCTCGTATGAGTTATACCAATTATAAAAGTATTATATTTTACCGACTCAAATAATACAGCATTTATCTGAGTGTGAAAGGAGCCGTTTCATACTGCACCAATAAATAATACAAACATAATACTTACAAATACGATAAAATTCAAATACTAAACCTTACTTTATTTAGCTTTAGAAAACTTTCAGAATTTTTTATGATCTTTGTTCACTATCAAATTAAAAAATTATAGTGATACATCTTCAGAACCTAAATCAGTTAAATTTATATTCTGATATGTTAAAATGCATTTCAGTAATTATAACACTTAACACGTTGAGCGCCACGCCAATTCTTAAAATCCATTAAAATTCCTTAATGATTCCTCCTATAATAAATAAAAATTAAGCAAATTATTAATAAATTTTCAATCATTAAATGTAATATTTTTAGTTTTATATCCTATTTTATATCCGCCACCGATGGTTGATGTGGACACTGTCAGCCACCGATGGCTGACAGGGCACTCAACGTTTTAGTTTTT